>JAKMXF010000312.1:325308-410180 GCA_024704765.1 Oopsacas minuta | reverse complement strand
TTGAATTGATTGTATTTAATACAGTGAAGACACTCTCCTTGGAAACAATTTAATACAGTGAAGACACTCCCCATTCTTTCCTTGTTTTCTCAAAAAATCACTCACTCCATTACCCAGCTTTCAATCCAAAAATCCATCCTTCACTGCTATCCACAAAGTCTACTTAGATAATCATGTCAAAGTCCATCGTCTACCATCTTCTTAGCCAGTTTTTATATAATACTAGCAAGACACTCCATTACCCAGCTTTCAATCCAACTTGTTCGGCTATAGACATGCTGGTTATAGGAACATGTTTCTATACAAGACATGCTGGTTATAGGAACATGTTCTTGTCTAAGACATTCTGCTTTTACGTCCATTATTTCCAGTTCTGGACGATGTTCTTATGCATTGACTGTACTACTTGTTTAATCTATTTTATGGATGTTTTGTAGTATAACTATTCCATTACCCTATGCATTATAAGTACATAATATTTAAATATTCAAATCATCATTCTAAGCTCTTAACAATTTCCGAATCGATTAACATACACTATAATTGTTTTTCCAATCACTTCTTTAGCATTTCTAATGTTTCCAGGTTCTGTTATATAGGAATTTATAGTGATAAGGTTTGCGGTTATTGACGAATTGAGAGAATTCTGTTACAATATTGGGCAGAGGTGAGTGACGAATTGACGCTATTCTGTAAGAAAATTGAACAGAGGTGAGTGATGAATTGAGGGAATTCTGTTACAAAATTGAACAGAGGTGAATGATGAATTGAGATAATCCTATCAGCAAATTGAGCAGAGGTTAGTGTATAATTGAGAGTATGCCTGTAGCACTGTAATTGATGGAGAGAACACGACCGTGGAGGAGGAAAGAGAGTGAAGGGATGAGACATCTTAGATCGAAGTAGAAGAAATATTCGAAATGAGATTATCGCTCGTATTTATACTCTTTTCACTTGTACAGTTGTTGTAGTCGGTGCAGTTGTTACTGATGTTGCAGGTGTTGCAAGCGTTATAAACATTTCAGTTGATGCAGGTGGTAACTATGCAAATATTATAGTTTATACTAAACATGTTGTGACACCTGTAACTCATCAACAAGTATATATACGATCAGAATTTAACATAATAGAATCTTCTCTTCTTTTCTCTTTTCGCTTCGCTTTTTCACAATTCTCTTTCTCATATTTTTCCTCTATTTATTTCAGGCTTATCGAGGCAATTGCTGCATTTGATCAAATCTCGAAACGGATGGGAATGTTGCGTAGTCTCTCAAGCGTCTTTCCTCACAGCCAAGTTACTAAGCAGCATCGCTGGGGCACTACCATCGATTTATTCATATATTTGATGCTATAAATTGTATCACAATTTCTTGTATCATGAAAGATTCCTTATAATAATTATAAGAACATTTCCTTGTAATTCTAAACACATTTCCTTATAATAATTATAAGAACATTCTCTTATAGATATACGATTGCATTTGTTGTCCATGTTGCGACATTTGCTCTTTTCAGCGATTTTTCATAAACATTTGATCAAATTGCATTAAATTTCAAAACGATTTTACCCGACATAATTCATCGCCATTAGATTGATCCCTACTTTGTATTCTGAGGCCTACCTCCTATGCCGTCATTAATAGTCTCATAATTTGTATTGTTGCTCTGGAAATTGTAATGAATGACTCGCTTAAGATATTGTGCTTTATATTGTGGATGCATAGCACTTAGTACTTGTAATGCTATAGATGCGAGTTCAATCCCAATTATGAGGGCTTACATAATTTCTGTAGGACGCACTTTCCCTGCCTCTTATCCAAATAGTGCATAACAACAATACAGTAAATATGTTCTATCAATTTCAAAACATTATTTTGTCAAATCAATACCCATCACTGCTTTCCAAATAGTGTACTCATGTTCCATGATTTATAATACGTATTATACGTTATACGCTTATTACACAACTAAGATAATTATTCGTACACTAGTCATATGCTAGCCTGTTTTTCATATGTCTCTTGAACCTATTGAGGCTCCTCCTTCTCCTCCTCCTTCTCCTCCTCCTTCTCCTCCTCCTTCTTCTCCCCCTCCCCCTCCACCTTTCCTATCTCTCCAGCGCTCCTTAGAGACAGAGGGTTGCCCTTATTCCCTCAATCCTATTGATGAATCATCTCAGGTATTACTTCCTATTATTGTTTGTATATCTCCACGATATTCACCTTGTTATTAGGTAGATATTATAAACTGGCTCTTGGCTAAAGTGAGAGATCAAAGATGTGTTATTTCGTTACGTGACGATCACCTTGCAGCATGTCGTGGAGAATTGAATTATTTAGAAAGTCGTAATGAAGTGTTGTCGCGTGATAAGGAGCGTGCTCTGAAGCAATCATCCCGTTACCAAGAACAGGAGAGGAAATGCTCTCAACTTAACCAGTAAGTTGATTCATTTCCGTGTTTATCGAGTTTATTCCTTCATTTCTACAGAACACTGACTACTCGATATAAACAGACAAGTGATGAACTAGCTAGACACAAATCTCAATCAGCTCATCTACATACCCAGTACGTACATGAAACTAGGAAGAGAGAGAAAGAGACTCAGAGAGTGAAGGAAAGACTCGAACAGATACTGTCTGACAAGAGTAAAGATGAGAAAAGAAGTTTGGAGATACTCAATTCTCTCAAGAAATCTCGCAGTGAGTCAGGGCGAGCTAAATGGAAGTTAGAAGGAAAAGAAGAGCTAGAAATGTATATTTTGATAAATATATGCATTTACAGAGTTATATTATATGTGTATAGGTATCAGAGCATAATCAGACAATACGAGGATAAACAAAGAGATCTCGTAACAATAATAGATTCTTTAAGACAAGTTCTATTAGAAACAGACACAGAGCTGTCAAATCTCCTATCTCTCTCTCCTCACACTACACCCCCGCTAGCTTGTGAAGACCAATGGGGACCTGTTCTTAAAGACAAGTTTGAAGCTTTGAAAGAGAAAGTAAAGAGTCTAGCCGGAGCAAGGATAAATGTAGAAGATAATCAAGTAGTGTTAGACCATTCATTCTCAGCAGATGACTCAGTACTGAACTCTATTAGCGACAAATAAACCCGATTACTTATATGTAGTAAATTCTCTGTTGTAATTAATTATTAGAGTAATTCTATTGCTTGTTAGTTCTGTAAGGAATTATATTGTGTAATATATTAGCTGTTATAATGGAAGAACATTCACCTTTTATGCAACAGAAGAAGAAGGACAAGAATAATAGTTGCAAACTCCTTATAATATTCGTGTGTGTGTTGTTAATAGTGCTAGTAGTCTGCTTGATTGCTGTAGGTATCGGTGTATTAGTACATTTCTTATTGAAACCCAATGACCTAGGTACTCCCATATCCTTACAAGATATCCTCAATACTTCATTCCATGCACAGCTGTTCTCTGGTAGCTGGGCCTCTGACGATCAGCTGATTTCTATCTCTCCTAACGGATTAGAGCTATTGAATGTTACAGGTAATTTGCTTAGACATCCAACCTCTATACACATTTATATACATCCTATAGATAACACCACGAGTGTGCTAGTGAATGCTACTTTCTGGGAAGAGCTAGAGATAGACTATTGGTTCATATCACCATCTCAATCATACTTATTGCTAGCTCATAATTCTAACAAGCTATACAGATATTCATATACAGCTGATTATTCTATTCTACAACTCAGCTCTATGAATAACTATATTATACCTGGGAGTCAATGGAGAGTAGTCAAATGGACACATACTGATCAGCTGGTGTTAGCTAACCAGTCAGCTGTAAGTAATTTCATATTCAGTATATGCTACACACACGGGTCCGACAATGCTACCATGTTTCCTCGTTTATGGTGGTTACATTGTGCTTATAAACTTTTGCTCTTGTTTATAGATGTACTTCATCAGTGACGTCACAACTAGCCAGATTCCTGACATCATTATTCTCTACTCAAATAATTTAGGAGAGATAGCAGGTTTTCCTGACTGGGTGTATGAAGAGGAAATACTCTCTACGGGATCATGTGTATATCCCTCTGACGTCACAGATCCTGTACTAGCATTCCTTGTATTCAATACTACCGGAGTGCCTGAAGCTACTATAATAGAGTATGGGGCAGAGATAGGTCCTTATCCTTCCTATACTCTAATACCTTATCCTAAGTCTGGAGATACAGAGAGTACTGTTAAGTTAATGCTAGTAGATACAACTAACAGTACTACATGCTCTGTAAGTATATATATAATACATAGTATATTAGTTAATACTATTTGTATTAGATACCAATGCCCACTGGATACCATTACATACAAGGAGTAGATTGGAAGGATACTACACACGTATCTGTCAGATTCCTTAACAGACTACAAACTGATATGACGTTATCCCTCTATGACACTACATGTACTCTAGTATCTACAGTACACACATACCAAACAGAAGGGTGGGTAGAAGCTAGCATACTAGCTCCTTACTTCCTATCAAATGGTGACGTAATCACTCTGTTACCGCAGGATGCATACACACAGATAGTCAAGATTAGGTAGGTTAATATATTAACATTTTAGTTTGCTGTACTTATATATATATAATCATATAGTAATGGAGTAGTAACATCTGTCACTAGTGGTAATGAAGTTAGATCAATTACAGCTGTTTATAACTCTGAGTTAGTATTCTATACAACAGCTGAGTACAGTTATAAGACACATCTATACTTAGTTTCACTGACAGACATAACTCAAGTGATTTGTGTAAGTTGTGATGTTAGTAATCAGCTGACTAACACAGAGTTAGAGAATAGAGATTGTGAAGTTGTTTCTACTTCCTTCAGTCAAGATTGTAAGTATATTAATCATAATACATTACATTACAGTATAATTATTGTATGATTTATAGCTCGCTATTTCCTATTGAACTGTTTGGGACCTGACACACCTTTCTCTATCTTATTGGACTATTCTCTGAAGCTACTACTTGTATTACATAACAACACAGCTCTAGAAAGAACTCTATCTACATATTCTCTGCCTGTAGTAAAGCCTTATGAGTTTAAAGATAAATCTCAGAGTTTTTACGGTACAAAAATGATACCCAAAGATTTCGATTTCTCCAATTCATATCCAGTTCTCCTGTATGTGTACGGGGGTCCTAACTCTAATCTAGCTTCTCTCTCCCATCCTCTCTACCCATTTTCTGGATTCATAGCTCATCTGGTCAGCTCTTTGGGATTTGTAGTTATTACAGTAGAAGGGAGTGGTACTTGTTGCAGAGGACAAGATTTCAGGTACTTCGAAATTATGAAAAGTAATTTTAGCTTTTATGAACAAACTTGGGAGTAGCTTAGTATGTTCTTATAAGCGATACAATTGCAACTCCGAATTTCTTAATCTCTATGAATTAGATTTGCAGTAAAGAACAGACTTGGCGTTCTAGAAGCAAGAGATCAAGCTAGTCTATCCAACTATCTCTTATCTCAATCCTGGGTCCGTTCTGTCAGTATAATGGGGTCATCTTATGGTGGTTATCTAAGCGGCATGACGTCATCTGAAAAGGATAACTCGCTATCCGCTGCTATCGTAATATCTCCAGTAACTGACTGGCGATACTATGATTCAGTATACACACAGAGATACATGAATACCCCACAGAATAATCCACAAGGGTGAGTCATAGCATGGCTGCACAGGAATACACACAAATTCAAGTTTTATTGGCTTAAATTCGTATTTGTAATACTAAAAATATTCACGAATATTTTCCATATAAACCGAAAATGTTCGTTAATCATAATCTATGTTTTTATCCATTTATTGACGAAGATTTGCAATTAACTCCCTCTTAAGGGACCGGGTTTTATATATCCGTTTCAGCTATACTGGGAGTATTATTTATACTGAGATTAAACACGTCTATTTATAGATATAATGACTCATCACTGCTCCTACGTGCCGGTAACATAGACGGCAGTAAGTTGTTACTGATACACGGATCAGCTGATGATAACGTACACTACCAGAACTCTGCAGAGCTGTCTCTTTCACTCAAACGAGAGAAACAATCCAGTAGAATGCACACTTATTTTAATGAGAATCATCATTTGAGGAAGGAAGGCACCCGAGAGGATCTGTATAAACTATTAGAGTCATTTCTTGTAGAAAAGTCTGTATAGATTTGTTACTTCGAACAGGTACGACTCTATCTGTATTGTAATGATATTTGAATTACGTTAATACTTGTGAGTATTGGATTATTTTCCTTTTATTTGCTTTCTAATTATCTTATAATTACAATACAGTCATCTCCCGTTATATCGAAGCCTGTATTCGTACAAATATGGCCCCAAACAGCCAAAGTCATCAGTTATATCGAAGGAATTATCGAGGTCCCTTGAGCTTCGATATAACGGGAGTGGACTGTGTTTACGAATTTCTATTCAATATATTATTAGCAATGCGTGAGTATAAGATAGTGGTTATGGGAAGTGGGGGAGTAGGCAAGAGCTGTCTAACAATAAAGTTCGTTACAGGAACATTCAAAGAGAGATATGACCCTACAATCGAGGACTTCTATCGTAAAGAAGTAGAGCTAGATAGCTCACTTTGTGTATTAGAGATCCTAGACACAGCAGGGACAGATCAGTTCTCCACACTGCTAGATTTATACATTCTCAACGGGCAAGGATTCTTACTTGTATACTCCGTAGGATCTACTCAGACTTATATCGACGCGCAGCCTCTAAGAGAAAAGATTTTCAAGATCCGTCGTTCTAAAACAACTCCATTAGTCCTCGTAGGTAACAAGTGTGATATGCCCCAGTCAGAGAGGGAGGTACAACAAAAGGAAGCCGCCCATCTGGCTGCAGATTGGGTCTGTCCCTTCTTCGAATGTTCCGCCAAAACTAACCAGAACGTTGACATAATATTCTACGAACTCGCTAAGCTAATTATGCGCTCCAGGCGTCCTAAGAAGATTTGTAGCATTTTATAGCCATTTTTGTGAATTAGTGTGTTTATGAATTACTGTCCCTCCAAGACTCTATCATTATTTGTATGCGTATATATATATTTTTACGGCATTCTATTGGTTTAATTTTTAAAATAATATTGTTTTAGTTTGAATTGATTTATGACAGAAATAAGTTACTTACATTATTCACTTTTACTGGTATAAATAGGCATTTTCCTCTCTCATAATTATTAGCTTGAATTTCCTATCTATTGATGGCTTTAAAACGTATTACAAAAGAATTACAAGATTTGCTTAGAGAGCCTTTCACTCAATGCTCGGCTGGTCCGATAGGTGAGGACCTGTTCCATTGGAACGCTACTATCATTGGGCCTGAAGAGTCCCCGTATTCCGGGGGAGTGTTCTTCCTAGCTATACACTTCCCTACTGACTACCCATTCAAACCGCCAAAGCTGAACTTCACGACTCGTATCTACCATCCGAACATAAACAGTAACGGTTCCATCTGTCTTGACATCTTAAGGTCTCAGTGGTCTCCTGCTCTAACAGTATCAAAAGTCCTCCTGTCTATCTGTAGTCTCTTATGTGATCCTAACCCAGATGACCCCCTGGTCCCAGACATAGCCCGAACGTACAAGACAGATCGTGCGAAGTACAATAAGCTAGCTCAAGAATGGACCAGTAAGTATGCATCTACCTAAGCACTGAAAAGAAATTGAATTTAGTTGTTACACAATTGTTCTTTTGACTGGACTCTATACGTATTATGAAGCATTGTAATCAACTAAATAGTTATTTCCTTTATCGATAGGAATTGGGTTGTAATATTGAATAATTAAGTAATTAATTGAGATTAATATTCAGTTTAACTAGTCAATACAATAGTTTATGGCATCTAGCATTGTACCTGACCGACGTCTAATAGTGCTTAGACATGGAGAACGAGCAGACGCTGTCAAATCACAGGATTGGAAGGACCCTAACTACCCCTACGATCCTCCCCTCACTATAGCAGGACACGAGCAAGCTAAAGAAGCAGGGGTACGCATTAAATCATTGCTCCCTTCTTCTGACTTCATCAAGGTAGTATGCTCTCCCTTCATAAGATGTATGCAGACTGCTAGTCACATAGCTGACCAGCTACAGATCTCTAACATAGAAATAAGACCACAGTTATCAGATATTCTGTGTGAGCACGGGTATATCTTCTCAGAAGTAAAGTATGTATTAATTGCATGATGAGTTACTACATTACTTTATATTATTATTATATAGATGGAGATGGCTTGACAAACAGATAGACCCACTTATTCACATGATAGACCCCAGCAGATACACCTGCTCTCCTACAGCAGTATACCCTGCTTATAAAGAGACATTAGAATCTGCAGCTGAAAGAATGAAGCAAGCATTTATAGCTCTAACAGCTGATTACCCTGATAACACTATTATAGCTGTCTGTCACTGGTACTCTGTAGAAGTAGCGATGGGACTTAAAACCAATTCTATGGACAACCTAAATGCTGGATACTGTGCTACTGTAGAGTTGATGACGTCAGATTATAGTGTAGTTAGTACATATAATATCAATTGAGACTGTATATAATTTGTTGTGTACGATTTGTATTATAATTCCAATAGAGCTTATGTTTCCATAGCAACGTGAAATATGCAATCTACACTACAGGAATTAATACTAAGAGATCAGTTAGCTACTAATTCAAACAGTACAGTCAGTCCTTACAGTATTCTTAACTCAAATCCTGAATCATTTGCTACAGAATTTAATTTGATTGTTTGTTTTGTTAAAGATTCTAACAAACGAGAAGAGCTATCATCTCTGCTATTTCCAATCTTCTTACATTTGTCAGTTTTTCTTTCTGTCTCAAACCCGTCTCTTCTCAGAGAATTTTCAGCTCAACATTCTCATAACTTTTCACACAAACAGCTGGAACTTCTCTCACAACTTCCTGACATATCCGCTGACCTAGCTGCTTACACACAACACAAGTACTCTGTCAAACTCTCAAATTGCGCTTTTACTCATCTCGAAACATTTCTAACTTCTCATCCAGATTCGTGTATTCATCTACCTCTACAAGCTAATATACACATACAAGTATGGAATACAAATAATTATATAGAATATTTCGTTTCATATTGTGTTGTTAGGTTGGAAGTAAGGAATGTGAAGAAGCAAGGAAACCTCAGAAAAGGATGTCAAAATCTCGTTCCAACATATCTCCCTCAAAACGTGTATCATCTTCTAATTCATCTCTAGAATCTATCCGTGGTTGTGTTACACAACTCTCCTCTCTGTCTCCCTCACCCTCCGTCCTACACATATCTCTATCAGCAACTCCGTCCCTGCCTCACTCAGCTGAAATAAGTTTCACCAAATCATTAATATTATCTGGTCATGCAGACGGATCTCTACTAGTGTCACCCTTCTCTCTTCCTACCTCTCAACTCTATCCACCCGATCTCTCCCCCTCTCATCCACCTCCTCCCCCAGATACCACCAGACATCTGAGAGGACACTCCTCCCCGGTTTACTCAGTATCAATATCCCTATCAGCTGATTGGGTTATATCCGGTTCAGGAGATGGTACGTGTAGACTATGGAATCTTAAAGATTCAGGAGATTGTATAGCAGAGTATGTAGGCCATCAGTCACCTGTATGGTCAGTATGTCTACCTAAGCAAATAGATAGCGGATACTTTGCTAGCTCGTCACAAGACGGTACAGCTAGACTATGGAGTACAGAGCTACTGTATCCGTTAAGGATATTCTCTGGTCATTGTTCTGGCGTTAATTGTGTAGATCTACATCCAAATTGTGTGTATTTAGCTACAGGAGGGCAAGATGGTAGCTGTAGACTATGGAACAGTCAGGATGGTGCGTGTGTACGTCTGTTAACAGGTGGGAGATCAGCTGTCACTTGTCTGTCATTCTCTCCTGATGGTAAACTTGTAGCTACAGGCTGTCAGGAGGGAGTAGTTAGAGTATGGAATATCGCAGAGAGTAAAGTCATAAGAGAATTCCGCGCTTCTGAACGCATAATATCAAAAGTAGACTTCTCCTCAGATTCTAACTCTATCTCTGCAATATCACACGACAAAACACTGCGATTATTCGATCTATCTAATTCACAGATAAACTCTCCATACCTTACAGTATCTACAGGTAGAAATATGCCGATATATTGCTGCTTCAGGAAAGTTAATTTGTGTGCACTCATTTCAATAGAAAATGTTTTGCTATAAAATTTTTATTAAATACTTGTGTGTACGTGTAACGCTTATACAATTTCCAGGTGTAAAGTACATGCAATTATTTGCTAGAGCATTCTATGTTAGAGTCATATAGCACTGCCCATTGGCCACAAAAATTTATTGTTCTGCATTCTCGAATTACTCGCTAGATTTATATTTTCTATAAATACATTTTACTTGGAATTTGGATCAATAATAGTCAGTAATGAAGGAATATAAAGTTGTAGTGATGGGTAGTGGGGGAGTAGGCAAGAGCTGTCTCACGGTACAATTCGTATCAGGCACATTCTTAGAGACATACGACCCAACGATTGAGGACTTTTACCGTAAAGAAATAGAATTAGACAACTCTCCGTGTGTGATAGAGATATTGGACACAGCAGGGACCGAGCAGTTCGCTTCAATGAGAGATCTTTATATTAAGAACGGACAGGGCTTTGTACTTGTATACTCAATAACAAACGCACAGTCATTCGTAGATATCCAGCCTCTGAGAGAGAAGATCTTCCAGCTAAAAGGCCCTAGGAACTCCGCGCTTGTATTAGTAGGCAACAAATGCGATATGATTACAGAGCGAGTAGTAACACAGCGAGACGCGGCCTATCTAGCCGCTGAATGGGTTTGTCCGTTCTATGAATCCTCGGCAAAGACGAGAGTTAACGTTACCAACGTATTCCTGGATGTAGTTAAGGTTATCAACCAAATGAAGCTTGATAAGACTGGAAACTGTTGTTCCCTTATGTGAATCATATAACCGCGGCTTTTTAATCGTAGAATAGATTCCTATGAATTTATTAATGGATCTGTAACCAATTTATTAATTCATTACACAGAACAAGATTATTCTCGTTGTTTGCATATTTAGCATTTAACTTCTGTTCTTATACAAATATATTTAATAAAAGGGTGAAGTATGCAAATAGAAAATAGTGTGACATCCACAAACGGGGTTCTAGGGACGCCAAAATGCTACCCATCTCCCCATTTGTGTAGGGTCATTTGTATGGGACTAGGAATTCGCTCCGAGGATCTGGCAGATCCGGAGCCAGGATTCTCAAATCCAGGGTAAAGGCCCCGTTTGAGATTTCAATGTATCATTTATTGCTTAGAAGTTACTCAATTCTTTGCAATGATGATATTTATTAGTTAAAATTCTCACTCTTTTGTCTCAAATTTTGATCATTTTATTGTAACACTTTTGAAATTTATGAATCTTGTTGGCTTTACAAAAGTTTATGAAGTAATCGTTCTGCTTGTGAATTATCGTTTTATCTATTATCTGTTAAAATGATTAAAGTACAGTCAGATTGTCTTCCTCGATAGGAATTTACAAAATCTATAAAATCGCTATTATGTCTAATCAGCTGATAATCTGATTGATTGCATAAACCAGTACAATCAATATGCAGATAGTACAGTGATTATATATATATAGTTGTTAGGGAATGTTACCATGAGTCATGTCACAACCTAACATACTGAAACGCTTCCTTCTACTCTTCAAGAAGAATCTTCTCTGGAAAATTCGAAATTGGAAATCTACACTCTTTGAAGTATCATTCCCAGTAATCCTATGTATAATTCTATTCTTATTATCCTTGGTGTTACCACCGGAATCTCACGCTACTACACAGACAGCTGCTAAGGCGTTACCATCCGCAGGGCTTATACCATTTCTACAGACTATGTACTGTGACCTAACAGATACCTGGACTAATGGACTTGATGGATTGCCCAATTTTAAACACTCTGAAGTATATACGTTATACGAACTCATTCAAAAGGTATACCAATTTCCTTATAATTTGAATAAGATTATTGCCTGTTAAATATATTTTTATTATTCTAATACAGACATCACTATCAGATGATCTAAGAGACTCTAAATTTCAATCTTCCCTATCCTCTCTAGCATCACTTACAACAGCTAACATAACAGATGAGCTAACACACACAGACAATACATTATTACTACAACGTATAGCAATGTTATGTAAATACAATAAACAGCTGATAGTTCAGCTAGGATTGAATCCAGCTATATGTACAGATCCTATACACCATAAAGGTACCTATGTTAGTTGAAATATTGTTTCAGCTCCACCGCTCGCATCAAGTTTAACTGCCGTATGAATAGTGTCATTATTATCTGCAATTATCCTTTAGATATAGACGTCTCTACACTAGATAGAAACCAAATACTTATCCTATACATGCTTGCTACAATAACAAACTCTAACAACTCAATCACTAGCTTGTTATCTATACAGCAGGATTTCTTAACATATCTACAGCTATCTCAGGAGTTATACAAATTATCTGAAAACCCAGACAAATACCTGTGTGGATCTAACTTAACTAGATCACAGAATGAGTATATATACAGATTTCTGGGTCTTATCTTAGGACCAGCATTCCAGAATAATAGCGATAACAATACTACACAAGGTATATAGTGTAACCTCCATAAACGGGTCTGTGGAAACCGGGAACACATGGAAACGGAGTGACGTATAAATAAAGCGAAATACCATACAAACGAATCTCCACAAACAGGGAAACGAGGTAGTATTTTCGGCGTTCCTGGCACCCCGTTGATGGAGGTTACACTGTAAATGATGTCATATGACGTCTTATTAATGATGGCTTTATACTAGGTTTGCTAGAGAATGGAGTGAGAATATTATTCTCGCCTGATACTCCACTAACCAGATCAATAGCACATGAAATGAATCACACATTTGAATTAATAGACAGAGCTAGGGACTCTCTTAACAAGATAAGAGATGAGAATTATCAATTACGATCTCTTCTATATAATTTCTCTATAGCGGATCCTAAGCAGCTTCTAGTTAATGATTTAAGGTACAGTTAACTCCCATTATATCTAACACGAACACATCAAAATACCCGCTTATATCAAAGTAATAGCGGTACCTTGAGCTTCGACCGATATGAGCACCATCCTCGGAAACAGTTCTCATATATTCCTTGTGTATTATATGCCGGTTATAAGAACATGTACTGCTACTCCTGATGAGGTTCTTATAACCGGTATCCACTGTATCTAGATACTTGGCTAAGCTACAGAATGTCAATCCTATACCTAACCTCCCATCATCCTCACAGCTTAATCAAGCATCCTCTCTACTAGATATTAACAGTCCAGACAGTCTATGGAGCTACACACAGGCAGTGGAGCTATACACCAGATATACATTATCTAATGCTGTGTTTAGAGTTAATTGGGATTTCTTTAGAGGTTATCCTACAGAACAGAGTATACTAGATGTTGTTACTAGTTCACAGAGGAAGAGAGAGCTCAATATTACATATGTATTAGCTGGGATTATATTTCAAGTTAGTTACATATTTTCAGTGCAAAAGACTATGTTTATCGCTTATAAGAACACCCTTATGAGTAGCAAACATATTCTTATATCCGATATAAATATACAGGAATATGTTCTTATATCTGGTGTGTTCTTATAAGTGATAACCATTCTAGCTGTATTGTATTCCCCATTTGTTACACTGTATTATATATTTCTAGAACATTACTAATGCTACAACACTACCTCCTCAGAGCTCTTATAAGATAAGAATGAATTTCACTACATCAATGGGTTCTTATCTTCTAAGAGATATATCATGGAAACCAGGTCCTGAGAATTCAGACTACGACCTTAATGATCTCAAATACGGGTATGTGTTCATACAAGATCTTGTAGAACGTGCGCTTATTAACACATACACGAACAGTACAGCACATATACCAGCTGGATACCTACAACCATTTCCCTATCCTTGCTTCCTTTTCAACAGTAATCTGCTAATCGGTCAGATAACTATCCCACTTATTCTAACAGCGGGGAGTGTTCTAACAATATCCTTACTGGCTAGAGCAATAGTACAAGAGCGGGAGAAGCGATTACGTGACGTCATGTCTGTACTAGGAGTAGGTGTATTAGAACACTGGGCTAGCTGGCTAGCTGTATACTATATACTACTAGCTATTCCTTCCTTGCTATCTATAGCAATACTTAAGCTAGTTCTAACGTATTCATCGTTCCTTATCCTACTGCTAGCTCAGCTCAGCTACAACCTAGCTCTATTACCATTAGGTATTCTCTTAAGCTTACCATTCAGGAGAGCTACAGTAGCAGCTAGTACTGTAGGTCTGGTATACTTCCTGCTTTATTTCTTAGTAATTCTGGTACAGATATTAGAGTTTAGAGTACCTCCTATTACAATAGTGCTATCCCAGCTGTTAGCTCCTACAGCATTAGGTCTATTCGTGTATCATACAGTACAATTTGAGCTACGAGGTGTAGGATTACATTGGAATAATCTAGCTACTTCTCCGTTAGATAAAGGATTCTCTACCCCAGGTATCAGCTGGTCATGTATGTGTATAGACGCTATATTATACACTGTATTAGCTCTGTATATACAAGCTATACTGCCTGGGAGTTACGGTCGTAGACATCCATGGTACTTCTTGATAACTCCATCATTTTGGCTAGGAGAAGACAGGTGGGCTAGAATAGTACAGAATTTACGTAGAAACAAAGAATACGAGGAAATAAGTGGAGATAGTGATGAGCTTCTTATGGAGGAGGTTACATTCGATCGGGCTAGTGTCCCTAGAGTTTGGGAACCTCTAGCTAGAGAGAGAGACCCCACCCATCTTACAAAGGGTGTGTCCATCAATCAACTGGGTAAGGTATACTCATGGGGGGCGCTAGGCTTAAAGAAGAAAGTAGCACTACACTCTATATCATTAAATCTGTATGAAGGTCATATTACAGTGTTATTGGGTCATAACGGTGCTGGTAAGACGAGCTTAATGATGATATTATCAGGAATAAACAAACAGACATCTGGTAGTATCCGTATAACTCACGGTAGAGATAGTATAGGACTCTGTCCACAGCATAATATACTATTCCCACACTTAACTGTTAAGCAACATATGAACTTCTACGGGGCTTTAAGAGGCTTAACATCTAGCCAGATAGCTAGTGATTCTAATAGGCTATTGGAATGTATGGCGCTGTTACCTCATATGAATAAATGTGTGGTTAATCTATCCGGGGGTATGGCAAGGAAGCTCAGCGTCTCTTTGGCCTTCCTTGGTTCTCCCAAGCTAGTTATCCTAGATGAACCTACTGCCGGAGTAGATCCAGCTTCCAGACGTCATATATGGGACTTCTTGCTATCAGAACGACAAAATAGATGTATTCTGTTATCCACACACCAAATGGAAGAAGCTGAAGTACTCGGAGATAGAATAGCTATGATTGATCACGGACATATCCTCTGTATAGGAGCTGTACCATTCTTAAAGGCTAATTTCGGTCTGAACTACTTGCTTACTGTAGAGAAGAAACATACATTTGATGACGTCACACATAGACAGGAGTTATACAAAATACTCGGAGATATAAATGGTGTCAAAGAGACAGTAGAAGAGCTACGATTCCCTCTATCAAACGCCTGTGTAACCAGCAGTAGATACAACCTCCCTGATATTCTACACAAGCTAGAATCTAATAGAGATAGACTACACATATTATCCTATGGATTATCAGCTCCGAGCTTAGAACAGCTGTTCTTAATGCTAACAGAATTAAGATACACAGTCGACCATGATGATGACGTCATTATAGATAACACATACA
The DNA here is from genome assembly GCA_024704765.1 of Oopsacas minuta. Classification (NCBI taxonomy): domain Eukaryota; kingdom Metazoa; phylum Porifera; class Hexactinellida; order Lyssacinosida; family Leucopsacidae; genus Oopsacas; species Oopsacas minuta. The sequence goes on along the minus strand of JAKMXF010000312.1, from coordinate 394,214 downwards.
AGCCAGTAACGCGTATTAAACCCAATTCATTTATCAATAAGCTTAAACTTCTACTGTTACATAGCTATGCGTTATTCCTGAAGAGAATACATCACACACGCCGTGACGTCAGAGGGTTACTGCTCCAATACATACCATTCCTATGTGCTATCCTCCTAGCTATGATTCTTACAGTAGTATACACAGTCAGTGGGGTACCGGATGTAATAAGGTATCACCCTGGTATGTATTTATCTCTGTCTAGTCCCCAGTACTTCTTCCTATCCTCTCCAGCTGTTCAGTCATCAGCTGATAGCTATCTATCTACTATAACATGTCCTGGAGGTCTGGGAGTTGTATCTGATCAACCATGTGTACGTAATAACAAATCTATTATACATAACTCTATACAGTGTAGCTATTGCCCTACTGTATGGAGTATTCCTAAACAGAACCAAACTACACCCTATAATACGTCATGTAACTGTAACACAGGGTGGTTGTCATGCCCTCCCCATGCTTCCGGTCCCGATCCATTAGAAATGGTGTCACAAGGTGATGGAAGTACTCTACAGGATTTAAGAGGCCGTAACGTTACAGATTACCTTATAAGGTCATTTGATAGGTTTATACTGAATCGCTATCAAGGTGTATCATTTGGTGACGTCAGGAAAGATATACCAGTATTCAATACTACAGATTATAATGATATGTTTGGAGTTAGGAATTATTCTAAAGCTTGGTTCACTTTCAAGGGATTTAGAGCTATTACGTCATCACTTAATGTTATGAACAATGCAATACTTAGACGTGAATTGAGAGATAACCTCGGATATTCGCGGAATTTCACAAGTTACGGAATAATCGGTAACTCTGAAATCTGGCCTCTGACCCCCTTCCAGAGGGTCTATGCAGAAATAACAAGTGGGAAACCAATGCTCGTATCATTCATGATGTTTTTTGGGTTTTCATTCCTCGTAGCATTCTCAGTGGTATTCGTATTAGAAGAGAAAGTATCAGGTACACGATATCTCCAGGAGTTATCTGGGTTAAGTCAAGTTGTATACTGGATCGTATCCTTTATCTATGACGTCATAACGTATTGTGTCGCTGTGCTGCTGTCTATGGTTATAATGGGTGCATTCCAATACTACCCATTCGTATCCAAGACGCATATAACTACTTTCCTATTAGCTGCGTTAGGATTTGGCTTAACCAGCATATCTTCCTTGCAATTATTATCTCGTCCATTCAAGAGCCCAAGTCTAGCATATGTAGTCATGGCTTGCTGTACATTTGTATTCGGACTTATGACTCTTGTAATAATATTCTCATTAGACATTACTAATAATAGCAGTTCTAAGAACTTCAGTATTGCGCTTAAAAACACGTTCGTATTCATACCACAATTCTCATTCCCGTACATACTATATCACCTCATTACTACATATTATTACGAGCTAGAACAAGCGGAAGTTGGATTTTCTATTGGACTGCAAAAATCTGATCCTTTCCAATGGGATCCTATAGGGAAATGTTTGCTGATAATATACGTAGAGTTTATATTAGTTTTCGTATTAACGATTTCTGTAACTTTCTTCTCAAATTTTCGATCAAAGTACACACACAATTGTAATGAGAACTATCCACGTGACATCGTATGTGATTCTGATGTTGAAGAGGAGAGAGAGCGTGTACTCGCGAATTCTAACACCTCAGAAAATACCATATCTCTACACAATATAACAAAGAACTACGTCACTATTAAGAAACTGCGGAAATTCACAGCAGTAGATAACGTCACGTTTGCAGTTAAGAATGAATGTTTCGGCTTGCTTGGCCTAAATGGTGCCGGTAAAACAACAATATTCGATAGCATTACAGGTATACGCGCCCTCAGTAGCGGTAAGATATATGTAAAGGGTGTTGACGTCACAAAATGCAGACAGGAAGCAAATAGAAATATGAGTTATTGTCCGCAGTTCGATTCCTTATTCGATCGTCTCACAGGTAGAGAGCATTTATATCTATTCGGACGTCTCAGGGGTATCCATGGCAACGCGTTAAAAAATGCAGTAGACAGCACTATCAGGAGATTACAACTCAAAGAATACGCTAATACACCATCAGCTAAATACTCAGGCGGTAACAGAAGGAAGCTTCAAACAGGAATAGCATTGATATCTGAGCCTAATCTCCTGCTTCTAGATGAACCTACTTCCGGTGTAGATCCATATGCTAAACAGTTCTTATGGGAACTATTACGTGACGTCACAAATACCGGCGTATCTTCTCTTTTAACTACACACAGTATGACTGAATGTGAAGCCTTATGCACTCGTATAGCTATAATACATAAGGGGAGAGTACAGTGTATTGGATCACCACAGCATTTGAAGGCTAAATTCGGGGAGGGATATATCTTGAAGGTATATTTATCTCTCTCACATGATAATGTAGCTGTTATAGAAGAGATTAGTAACAAGTTGTCACGAGCTGTCAAACCGTTAGAGTCTCATTTGACACTTTTGACTTTTCATTTGGAAAACGTGTGTCTACCTTCTCTGCTTAGAGTTCTAATAGAAATGAAACGAGGAGATTTGATAGCAGATTTCTCTCTTGGACAGACAACATTAGAAGATGTGTTTCTGTCTATTACAGATCCTCTGAAGAGTGTTTGAACATTTTAATGCTTCTTTTGCTCATTTCTTGTATAGTTTTATGCGATTTTTCGTCTTTTTAACATAAATAATAAGTTTATTTATCAAAACTTGTCCAGCATACAGTGTAACCTCCACAAACGTGGTGTCAGGGATGCCGAAAATGCTACCTCTTGTCTCCGTTTCGCCAAATTCCCCGTCTGTGGAGGTTCATTTGTATCAATTGTTTGGGAATTCGCTCTATTCAGCTTCCAGAAGTTCCCCGTTTCCACTTGTAATATCAATTATCTTTATCAACAAACTAGCCTACAAATGCATTGCATACTATTACTACTGATATCTCTATACACATACAGAGCTAATGTAATAATCTCACCAGATCCTGTGGGATTGGATTCATATATTTTCTATGAAAATATAACAGAACACATCTACTGTCAATCCTCTGTACCAATCCCTGGTCTTATTATACAGAGACCTGAAGGGCCCTTGATAACAACAGGGATGGTGAGTTGATATGTATGCATGCATGCCCAAATTAGCCCTGGGGGTTATTTTCCTATATCTGTACAGGTTGAGATCTTAGAACCAGAGATAAGAGTAGTAATAAAGTTTGATCCTATCATATCTTCAGATGCTGGCATATACATATGTAAAGGAGATGAAGGTACACTAGCTAATTCTATAGACATAGAGTTAGCTCAGCTAGAAGTACTTGAAGAGGATCCGTACAATCAAGCTACACAAATAATGCAACAATTCCTTTCGAATGACAGTATATACCCTGTAGAGACTAGCTACGTGCTTACAGAGGGACGTGTACACACATTTCATTGCCCGTCTCAAGCAGAGTTTATTGGTATTCCTGGTTTCACTGTTATAACTCATTGGTTTAGGAATGAACTAGCTGTAACCAATGATTCGTATCATAACAGTTTCTTTGATGGTAGATTACTATTGCAAATAAATCCAATAGAAGCTCAGTACATCTGTAAAGGCTATCTCCCTCTACCTGGTTACCCTGTAGTAACCCTTATGATAGCTAATCTCACTGTTATACCTCCTCCTACTATGGAAACTACTGTTCCTACAGTTTTGCCTGTATATGCTATTGTTGTTATTCCTATAGGTTAGTTATCCATGGTTTATTTGTAGTAATTTTCTACAGTGGATATCGGTTGTAAGAACCCAATTAGCAGTAGCAATACATGTTCTGATAACCGGCATAATATACAGGAATATATGAGAACTGTTGGTGCATATATCCGTCATCCACTGTATTGTCAACTCCCGTTATACAAAAGCTCAAGGGACCGTGATAATTACTTTGATATAACTGATGATATATATGTTACTTTGACGGTTTAGGACCATAATTGTACAATTACAGACTTCCATATAAGCGGGTGTTTCGATATATATATATATATATATATTTGACTGTATTTATCGCCTATTTTCTAGGAGTAATCTTATTCATATCTATTTTCGCGGTTTGTATCGCATTGTCTGGCCTGGCGGTATTCTGTCTGCTAAGAAGAAGACCTCACATTAGTTCTATTTCCCACTCCAGTCCTATCCTTAGATCAGGTCCTCTATTCAGACGTAGTCTAGAGATTAACTACAAGAGACTAAACTTCGGAGCTAAAATAGCTGAAGGCAGTTACGGTAGATTCTATCAAGCTAAACTAGATGAAGATAATGTAGTAGTTAAGAGGTTTGAAGGTGAATGGGGAGATAAGAGAGCTGATGTAGAGAGAGATGTAATGTTAAGAATAGGTGAGTATTGATAATGATACAAATATTTAGAGCAAATTTTCGTAATATTCCCGTATGTATTACAACAGTGTAATTCTATCTAGAAAATCGTAAACAGATCACTTCAATGCTCAGCAAGAATAACAATTTCGTACAAGTGCTAGGCTTCATAAGCAAGCGTGTTCCCTACTGTATAGTATATGAAGATATGAATGCAGGAAATCTAACCAACTTCCTGTCTCAGCTACGTAAAGGTCCTGTCCCTCATTGGTACCTATCTCTTCTCACTAACCTATGGGCTGATAAGTATGCACCCCGTGTTAGTGATGATCTAGTGACAATTTGCTGTCATGTGTCGCAGGGTATGAAGTACTTAGAACAGAAACGTATTCTACACAGGAGCTTGTCTACTAGTAAGGTTCTATTTCAGGAACAACGTAAAGCATTTGTAGTTAAGGTTAGTATCGTTCTATTTGCTTATTAGATATGTAACCATGGATGGTAGATTTAGTTGATCTGCTTGAGTGTTGCCATTTTTCGGCGTCTCTGGCATCTCGTTTGTGGAGGTTACGCAGTATCTTAATATACGAAATCCACCATCCATGGTTAAATATCTGCTAACAATATAGGAAAGACCATTTCCAATAGTTATAACTTAGAACCCCGTATAGATATCAGGCTTCTCTCCTGAGGGAGAACAAGCAGGATCTAACCAAGAGAAGCTCTATTACGGTGCTCCAGAAGTACTCAATGGTAGTCCACACTCTAACAAGAGTGACGTATACTCTCTATCTCTTCTACTTCTGAGTATAGCTACAGTAGGAGGTACAGGAGTAGAATATGTAGCTAGACTATCTCAGGTTAAGAAATTGAAAGTTACACAACCTCCTAATGTAGCTGAGAAGCTGTTTGCTGTAATTACTGATGGACTCAATCAGGTAAATATTTGACATATAAAAGCTTGAATATGTTAAGTATGATGTTACCACACACCCTGTAGACCCCCTCAGAACGTCCTACCCTCCAACACATAAGCGAGGATCTAGACAAACTAACAGCTGATACACCAGCTAGCACTCTGATAAGACTCAGATTATCAGAAGAGATAGTTCCAGGTAAGAAGACCTGGCATCAATGGGATGAAGCTATTCTACTCGCTAAACCGCCTCTATTAAGGTATTCCTTTATACTTTCACATACAGTATATACCTGTTTCTTATAACTCTGAATTAATATAACTTACAGGTCTACTGACGCTTCTAAAGAAGGCTATCTAATAGACACAGCAGAAATAGAGAAGCGAGTAAGTAAAGAAGTTCTCCTCAGAGCTAAGAAGGATCCTACATTAACCCGTAGTATCAGTGTAGGTCCATTACAGCCTGATGTAGCTGGAGTAGATAGCAACGTATCTCTGAGAATGTTACGTAAAGATAAGAAGAACATTGCTGGGCTGGTGTAACGCGAAATTTCACACTGTTTTTAGTTTTTACTACTAACAATTTACTAATAGGCTTTATAATTCTCTTCTCTTGCTTATTTATTTATCATTCTTAAACAATAAACACTTTTTATTTTGCTTAAACTCTATTTATTTTTTAACAGCACTGGTCCATGAATCCAGGATTGTTATACAGTGTAACCTCTACAACGAGGTGTCAGGGACGCCGAAAATGCTACCCCGTTTGTGGAGGTTCATTTCTATGGACTAGGAGTTCGCTCTATTTATTTTCATTCCGTCTCCAGAGGTTTAATAGTAGCGTATAGTAGCAATAGATGAGAAGAAGCAGATCTAGATCTCATACTCGTAGTAGGAGCAGATCTCCTCACAGATCTTACAGACATAAGAGAGATACACACACACATGCACACAGTCCTAAACGAAGACACAAGTCTCATACTCATTCTAAGGAACACAGGTAAGATACTGTACAGTCAATTCCCGTTGTATTGAAATACCCGCTAATTATACAAATATAGTCCCAAACCGTCAAAGTAACATATATGTCATCGGTTATATCGAAGTAACCTTCGCGGTCCCTTGAGCTTTGATTTAACGGGAATTGACTGTACGTATATTCCAATAGAGACGATATGTCATCATATTATGATAGAAAGAAGCATACACGTAGCAGAAGCAGGTCTCCAAAGCTTGAGGAGATAGAGAGAACTATAAAGAAAATTAGCTTAGATAAGAAGAGATCTTTATCATCTTACAAGAAGGATTATTCAGGTAGTATAGCATGACGTATGTGTATATTAACTATACAACTATGTTGAATAACTATTCTAAGCAAATGAATTGATAATTCTATCGATTAGCATACGTATAAGCTAGATAGCTAATCTCAAATAATATTCTAGAACTTTAGTAGCAACAATAATATAATCAAAGTTGTGAAAATATACATATGTTTGTACTCATTGGACCAGGGATCCTTCAAATTGATAGAACTTACATAATTTCTATTTTTAGATTATAAATTAGAACTCAAAAGAGCTTACAAACGCGAAAAGAAACGAGATTATGACAATAATTCAAGTGATCTAGATAATTCGGAGGAAACCGAGATGATGCGAGTAATGGGATTCGCGGAATTTCACAGCACAAAAGGTGAGAAGAAAACAGACCAATATCTTGGTAAAATGGAATCTGAAGTACGTATTGTGAAAAAGCGCAGATACAGACAGTATATGAACCGTCGAGGTGGCTTTAACAGACCATTAGATCCCATTAACTAATATACATACACTTTATACATTGAATTATTCATATAAACTTATATAAACAGATCATTCAATCTGATCATTTTAACTGTATATAAGACCTAGCTGTTCCCTCTGGGGGAGGTGGAAAGTATATGACTGACCGGAAGTCGCTATAAATATAGGAAATATTTCTTGTAAGCTATCGTCATCAACGTATGTATTAGCTGTAGAATATTATCACTGGTATAAGCTATAAGACATAAATACTGTATGACGTCATTGATTATATCGTTATATAAGATATTGAATTACTATGTAAATATATCTACAGTCAGTATCAGCAATATTAATACAAGTAATTAATAGAAATAAGTATTATAATAATGAATAAAGACAGGAGCGGATCGGCATTCTTTTGTCAGACAGACACTGACGAGCAGTATGAGATTAAGAAACAAGGTTATGTGTGTATACAGGAGAGGAAAGTATTCCATGTAAGTATTTTTCATGAATAAGACCACTGTTAGTTGTAAATTTGTTTCAGCGCCACTGCCCGCATCAAGTTTACCTGCCGTATGAATATTGTCATTCTTTCACCATGTAATCAGTGAAATACAACTACACAATATATTTACTAACTGATGTATATTTAGCATTGGAAGAAAGTATGGTTAGTATTCAAACAGATAGAAGGTAGTACACCCCGTATTGTATTCGATGCATACTCTAACGAGTCTCAATTCCGATCAGGTTACAGTCCTAAATACACATTCAATTTGACAGGAACTGTCACACCAGTTGTCATATGTCAGCAGAATCATAAACAAGTTAGACATATGTTTGCTGTCTGTCCTCCAGGCAGTAGATATGTGTTTGAATGTGATAGTCAATTCGGCTTAGAATCATGGGTTGAAGTGAGTTAATGTTTGTACTTTATGATGAAGTTATTTAAACCATGGATGGTGGATTTGTATACAATCACCTCCCGTCATATCGAAACTGGATTTTCGATATATCCGTATTTGGCATAACGGGGTTGAATGTATCCATGGTTAAAAAAATTAATCATATAACAACCATTTTCGTCGTAACCATTTTATTACGCTCTGATGACGTCATTCATTATAGGAGCTGAATGAGTGCTTATTCCCCAGAACTACATCAATAGACCATCTAGTGGACAACAGCCTAACAACATCAATGAAACTAACTGGCTCAATCAGAAACAGAACAAAGAGTAATTCTATGAATGATATAAGTAAGATAGGAGCAGAGCCTCCTACTGAGGTGCCTGTAGCTCCACCCTTACCTCCTCATAACAACAACAGGAAACCTACTGTTAAGACTACAGTATCTTCTCCAAGTAATTTATATACTCTCTAATCATAATACAGTGTAGTTAGGCTATTAGCAAAGTCGTATTTTGGACGAAAATCCCTTGCAAATACGCGAACTTATTTGAGGAATTATTTCCAATACAAAATAGACTTTAAATCTCTCTATTACAAGAATTCCAGGGAAGTAATTGCAAATTATGTGGCTTTTTCCCTTAAACAAATGTTAACACTTTATGTGGACCCTTTGCTATCGTACGTGGGCCAAGAGGTCCATTGTCCCAAGGTAACCATTGGCTTAAGATATTGCATAACTACACATCACCATTCTAGCTCATGCAATTATTGAGGAAGTAGTATCCAAGTACAAAGTAGAAGTAGAAGTATCTACATTAACACTGGTACCTAAAGGCTTGTGTGTAGTGATTGTACGTAATCAGGATATAAAGTTGTGTCATGCTGTAACGCTAGAAACTCAGGTTACATGGCTAATAACTCATATCCGAGAATTTAAACTAACAAATGATGATAAGCTCATTATAACATCTGGACAGTAAGTCTACGAAAATCCTGATCCTATATGCTTATTAGATAATTAACCATGGATGGTGGATTTGTATATAACATAATCCGCCAACCTTGGTTAAATATCTAATAAGCATATAGGGCCTATTTTAGTCAAAATAAAGCCTGTATATCCCTGGTTTATTATCTGTATTTGTTAGTCGCTCTTTCACTGGTTACGGACAGATCAGGTTTCAAGGAGATGAATGCAGACCTCTGTATTATAAAGTTAAACAATTCGTAATGTCTAAATCACAGCTAACTAAGACACCATCAGCTCAACCAAGGGTAAGATATATACAGTGTAACCTCCGCAAACGGGACTTTGGTAGAAACTGTCTAAACGGGTAGAGATTCATCTGTATGAGGCTAGGAATTCGGACAATATACTTTTCACTCCGTTTTCAGAAGTTCCCCGTTTGTGGAGGTTTTACAGTGGTGAGCTCTTTCTTATCATTTAGTCAGCTGTAACACTCCCTGAACGTAAGCTACAACCATTACCAATCTATTCAAGTTGTGTATCATCAGTCGGTGACATGCCTAATAATCATATGACGTCACCACCTGAATCTCCTAATATCAGTAGACCTCTCCCTGATATACCATCAGCTACAATATACAGTACTCCTAACTACCAAACAAGTTCAGTGGAATTAGAATATAGTAGACTTAGACATGATGACTGGAATACTATACCCAAGACAAAGCATCAGGTTAGTACACAAAAATCCACCATCCATGGTTTAATATCTAATATCCTAATGGTGGAATTTCTTTAAAATGTAAATAATTGAAATTCTATTTAGAACAATTCAGAGTTTACACAGCCAATAGACTACTCCGAAGTACCTGACAGTAAAAACACAGCTAATTTCTATCCAAAGAACGAGGATGGATACAATACTATACAACATAATAAGGAAGTTACTACAAATCCATTCATAGATCATTTCCCTGTTAATGTATTGGATTCATTCAAACATAAAACTCTAATAGCTCATACCAAGGATGTTACGAATATTCAAGCACCACAAGACAATAGGTAAGTCTTAAAATATGTAATACATTCTCTCAGAGATGAGTCAAGCATACGTCCGAGGCAATATAGGAGCCATGGTTTTCAAATCTGTGGTAATTGCCCCGTTTGTCCTCACTATGACCTCCACAGGGTATATCATGCTCTTACAGTACCGCAATCAATTCTACACAAATTTGATACTCACCATCCCTTTTACAAATTTCCGTTTCTATCTACAGATACAGTTGTGTAGATTTCCTGGACCTAGACATCACCCCTATAGAAATACGTAAAACAAAGAGCTTAATTTCATCAGGAGAATCATCTAAACACAAAACACAAACAGGTTCATGCGAGGAGACAGTAAACACCTTAGATGACTATGAACCTGATATAACATTTACAAATAACGTAGCTTACGTTAAGAACACATCCAACCTCGTATCTCCGTATTTAATCACTAAACCAGAGCTTCCACCTAAGCCAAAGAACTACTAAGAATGTTTTGTATAGAATTTATAGCTTTTTATTATTGATGCTCATTTGTATGTGTATATAAAGATTAATTGGATTTTAAACCTATTTCTATTTTTATTTATTAATACAAGCTATTGTTTACAGAAGATTCCCGTTAACAAGAAGCTACAATTATTTGCTAAAATACATACTCTACGTCATCGGTGTATGTATTACCAAAGCCTTTTAGCTATCTTCCCGAAAATGAGTACATTTATATGGATATATCACCCAAATACGTATTTTGAGGATTAGTCGATGATGAAACATGATTTTTGGAGGCCCGTTGGAGTGTAAAATAGTCCTCCAGTCCCCATCTCAGAGGTTGTGTGTACTATATCCGATTAATAACATTTTAACATAATTAAGCGTAATACGGAGATTCTGTGTAAATATATTTATACCTATAATTGATTACTGAATATACACAAATACAATATATTGGTTGTATGTATCTATAGCAAATGATGTACAGGTGATCTCCTCACGGTCCCATCGCCCCCACTGGACAATAAGTACCCATCCTCTGTAAGAGATAAATGCGTTATCCCTGGTTCAGTGCGGAACATACTTGACTTAGGGTGTAGCATACTGAATGTCCGTATTGGGCTGTGTACAGTTAATCCCCATAGTTTAGCTGATCCGCTTGAACATCCTGTCACGTAGAAATCTTCAGAGTTATTCAGTGCAATAGCTCGTACAGCATCTGTATGTGCTTCTATTCTCTGTATAAGTGATTGTTGTCTTATGTCAAATATACATATATCACCTTTTCTACCGCCAGAGATCAGCTGTTGATGTCTCTGACTGTATGCCAGTATAGTAGACCCTAAAATTAGGTATTAAACGAATTGTACAACTGTGAATATTGCCAGGGTTGGAGCCAATTACTTTCTGATTAATACAATTACAATTGTAATCATAACGGCCCCAACCCTCTAATAACATAACAAACCTTCAGGATGGCAGTAGAACTGTTTAACTATCATACGTTTAGAAGGCATCAACAAATCCCATAGTCTAACATTAGTAGAATCCCCGGAATATCCACATGTAGCTATAAAACTAGAAGACGACAAATAGCAGAAATCCTCGCTAGACCGTGAATGACAATTCGTAATAAGTTTCTGAGGTTGTGACATGCTAGTATATATTCCTTGACAGCTAGAGAATCCTCCCTCCTTGTCTAAGATACCGAATTTATTGCCTTGATGAGTGAAGTGTATAGAAGTAATAGTAGCATGGCTCTTACATAGACTCTGAACAATTCCTTCGTTATCAAACTGACATAGATGTACAGCTCCGTCCTGTGTACCACAGAGATAATACGGGAGCTCTGGATGTGCCTCCATTCTACGTACATTGTGTTGTGACCGTTTAATTAGGACGGAGCTAGTGGCACCAGTTTGTTCATGAGATCCCCCTCCGATTAGCGGGGAGTCTCGCTTCTCACTGGGCTGGTACACTACCAAGAAGTCTTCTAGACGGTGTGACTTGCCTCCTACAGGGCTAGGATCCTCTGGAGACGCGTCACTGTCTTCTACCCACTGGCCTGAATCGAACCTATGACATTTAATATTGAAACGCCTTACAGATCTCTTATTACAAAGCCTGTTACTGTGCAAAATTTACCTGCTAATATCGATCTCATAAATATGTTTAGAACTAGATAGAGCAAGTACCAATGGCTTACTAGGAGAGTAACAGAATGAGTATATAGGATCTTCTTCTCTGAACAACACCTTAGGCCTGTATAACTCTGTAGAATCTTCAGTAGGAGGTTTAAGATAATAGTATAGTACTTCTCTAGCGTCGTCTATCTGTTCTAGGAATTCTAACATTTCTCTCATCTGTGTGGATACCTCACAGCTGTCTAGTGCTCTTATGTGACGTATTATCATAGACCTGTATATTAGGAAATGTAATCAGAATCGTAATAGTAATCGCTTGATCTATCGATCTATCTACTCACCGTAGAGAAGATGAATTAGACGAATCAGTAATAGAAGAGCTCTTAATCTTTTCAGTCAAACTACACGATGAATCCAAATAAGTACTCAAGTCTTTCTCCCATCTCATACCCTGTGTCCTAATCTGACACAGCAATGAAGATTTAAGCGGTAGCTCTGTATCAATCCCAATCATAGCTGATATATGTTTAACAGCTTCTAACACCTTTTTAACCGCACATAGTGATATAATACTCCACATGTATACAGAAAGAGGACGTGTGAAATCAGTGTTGTGTGATTCATCTGAACTTTGAGTAGAATTCAATTCTTCTAAAAGAAATATTTATACAAATTTACAACAGAGAAATCTTCACAAACGGGGGTAGCATTTTTCGGCGTCCTTTGCAGACCATTCATAGAGGTTACACTGTATATACATTATCTATTCAACTAACCATTAATAACAGAGAAAGAAGCTGTATTAACTTGCGGTTTTTCACGTAGATAAAACTGTAGTATACTAATAACTGGACTACCAAGAGGGGGACCTCCCTCTCCCCCACAGAATACCTCATACCACATCTTGTCGTCAGGCATATTCCTTAGCAACAAGAACATGAGCTTGGCATTCTGCTGTAGATAAGCATTAGCGAATAAAGCAAGCAATACTCCACCACATGCCTCAGCTAATAGTATTGTAATTCTCTTACGCGTGCTTTCTGTTATAAGAGCATGTTCGTTATTGTTAACGCCAGGCCAACTGGAGAGTTTATTATTCATTCCACCACCTGATAGCTTATAAGGATGCAAGGGAGTGCTACGAGGGGAATACGTATAAAGGTGTGAAAAACCGAATTTCATAGAGCTGAGTGACGTCAGTAGACAATACGATATAACTGTACATTGCTGTAGTATCATTTCTATTCCAATCTCACGCGTAAGTGTATTTAATGGAAATCTGAATTTCTTTACAAAATTAAATAAATCCAAGACTTGATTATTCGTATAAGTTAACAGGTTCATATAATAAGCAGGGGGTAATGGAGCGGATAGGAAGATGGGGATTGAACCGATAGAATCAGCCTTTGGAAAGTGTGAAGAATCGGTAGAAATAAGTGTGTATAATAAGGTTATAGCTGCTTGTTTCGCGACTAGATTATTCTGTGATAAGGTGAGATATTCCGCGAGTGGTATTAGTAATGGTTTCAAACTCGCGGTTATATTTTCAAACTCGAAATGCATATTTAAATTATTGGCAGCTTGTTCCAGTTCAGTGGATATAAATTCTCGAAGATATGTGTTAAATTTCGAGCTATTCCCAACCTCGCCGTTAACAGCTTTAAGATTCGACATATTCTGGCATAGATACGATAGAGAAGTGTTAAATTTCGCGTGTAACAAACTAGGTCTTAAATCCAGTACAATATTATCATCAACTTCACCATATTCATTTTGATTTTCCCTTACAGACTCTAACTGATGTGGAGTTACATGGGGAATATAGTCGTCATCATCTTGCATTAGAGAATTATTGAAAGAAGTACCAGAAGTCCAATCATAGTCTTCAGCACGTTCTGTGAGTTTAGGCGGTTCAAAGTCGACGGAAGTAAGAACAGAGAATGCCGGTTTACTCCAGTCGAATGAGTCAGATGTTTGTTTAGGGAAATCTTGGAGTTTAGGGGGGCCGAATAGTTCTGTTGATATTGTACCTGTGACGTGTAATAATTATAACAAAATAAATATATAAATGAATGCATTTGGAACCTCTGTACCGCATTTACCTACCTGTATTTATCTGTGTATCTAATTGAGTATGAGTACTCACAACCTCAATCTTCTTAGTAATAGCCTGTTGAGTCAATGCGAATTGTTCCTTACCAAACTTCAATAAAATCAATATAGCTAACAACGGACTACCTCTATCTATATAATGTCCAGCAGTACTGAAAACAAGCTTAACTTCCTCTTGTGTTAAATAGTCTGGAGATTGGCGTCTGTGTCTACAGATGAGCGGATGAGATTTCAAATAGAAATAGAAATTACAAATAGGCGCGCTGATATAATTCGGTTCTATGTAAAGTAGAGTATCAATTGCATTTGTATAGTCATCTAACTGCCAATAAGCCATTGACCTATAATACGCACTCTGTCTTAACTCGGGTATTTTTCGGCTTTCGTCACCTGTTTTCGTACCAACGATTAAACGCAGTAATCTCTGATAATGTTCACCTCTATCTCCTTCTGCCAATCGTGTTATAAGCAAGGCTAATTGGAAATCCTGTAATCTATCGATACAAACCTCTACTGCGTCCCAGATAGAATGTCCTAGCAAAAAGAATGCAACCGCCGTTTCAAATCGTTGTAGACTCATGAGTTTGAATGCATTCTTTTTCGCGGCTTTTTTCCAACGATCTTGTGTGAAATTATTCGCGAAAAAGTCATACATTTTCGTGTTACCGCCTGTCCTAAATAAATGCTTCAAAACCGACTTCTTGCCCAAAGCTAAATAGAACAACGCGGCATCTAACGGATCGTTTTTAGCCGCGAATCTCGACTTAGCTAATTTCTCAATAAAAGGCCGTAACATCTCGACACTACGAACCCACCAGCAAACCCCAGCATGTCTAAGCTCCGTCCAATCTGGGTTACCACTAGCGATAGATGGAATGTCTTTTAGCAACTTCTCCTGCTCGAATGAATGGAATCCCCATACAAAATCTCCCGGTGTGATTAAGCTAGAGAAATCCGTATTAGGAGTATACTGCTTACAGTGTACATATCTCTTCAATGCTAGCCGATACCTTAACCCACACTCATCAACCAGCGGTACGTCCTTATCCGTCGTATTTGTATCCCCGAATTCTTCCAGCAATTTCATATTCCCCATCGTGCTTACAATAGCTTGTAGCTCTATTTCTTCAATAGGTAACAGTTCAGGTAACGCACATTCCGGTAATGCCCGGGATAAGCAGGACTGTATTAGTGGTGTAAACTCACTGAATACGTCGTTAGCAACAATAGTGCGTTGTTGGAATGCAGATAGAGGTAGGGGAGGTATATACTTAACTTGCTTAACAATGACATCACGATTATCAACCACTATTTGTTCCTCACTAAACAGCTGAGCTTCTAAATCAGAATAATCATAAATATCCTCATTCGCATTATAAGTATCTAACGTATCTTTTATAACACTTCCGGTTCGTGACCTTTGAACCCCAATACTCAGTTGTTCTGTGCTAACAACACGCTGAGCTATATGAAGTAGAATTGCCTTGATATGTTCTAGCATACCAGCTTGTATTAATTCTAACAGAACATATGGATGGAATTGAGGGAGAGTACGAGTTAATACAGTGTCTATATCGAATAGGGAAAATGATATACTCTCTGATAAGCTAATTTCCCATAAGGGAGTGTCCTTTGATATAATCCATGGCGATAGCAATACAAGGACGGAGTTAACGGAAAGTAACAGTGCGCCGCCACCTACGTGGCATATTCCCATGACATCATTGGGTGACACGCGGTTAAGCGGAGCCTCAAACGCGGCAATTCTCACCCATCTACCCATACAGGTATCCATCAATGAATTTACATATGAATGTAATGGGCTTATCCCATCGTGTATATTCTCATATATTTGTATATTCTCTTTCACTTGTTCCTTGTTACATTTCGCGAAAATATGTATACCAGCTCCCCACATTACGGCTAATATGAACCTCCCATTCTTACACGATACCCACTCAACCTGTACAGAGTGTGTAGCACATAAACTAGAGCTCCTCGCGATTTCTAGCACATCCTCACATTTCCAATCAATACTCCCGTTTTGCTGTGAATTCAATATTGCAATAAACCTCGAATTCGACTCAGTTTGCGTAAAGCAAATCGCTAACAGAAACGAATCAGCTACATGCACACTGAGTATATTCATAAAACTAGAAGGTGTGTAAATATTAGACCCCGTCATCAAGCTATTAAGACACACCTTCCCTCCCTCTATTGAGGGGTAAGGTACCCATATAACGTCACCATCCACGTCATCACACTGCCAATTATTAACAACACCATTCGAAGCGAGTGTTGAGAACAAAAACGGTGAAAAGTAGGTGTATCCTACATCCGCTAGTTGTGAGACTTGTTCCACAAATGTGAGACGCTCCCCCTCGAATGGTAGCACAGCTGTTTTGAGTTTTGTAGTAGAAATATTAATCTTACTTTCAAGTTTACTAATCATATCATAGAATAATGTTACCTTAGAAATACGTCTGTCTAAAATAGCTGTAGAAACTGGCTTATGTTTTGATTGGAAACTAACGTTACATTTCCATACATGAGTTTGTGTTGTGCGTAACTGATCGCCTACTCCATCTGATTTATCAAACACGCTAAGATACTGCCCGCGGGTATTCGGTAAGTTCACGAGCATTACAATATAGCTAGCGTTATCTGTCAAATTACATTCAAATTCGTCGAATACGACATGACACGATTCATTGCTGGCTATGAAATTTCGCAGGGATTTCTCAGAGAATATTTGTATACTCAGAATTTCGCCTTCGATTTCACTCAAGTCGATTACATCAGATAGTTTGTATACAAAAGTAGGGTAATTGCTGTTGGAAAAGGTGTGAAAATTCACGTTATTCTCAGCCAAATTATGATTAATAGAAGTATACGTTTCCTTGTTACAAGACCATACATCAAGTGGTGATATGCATAAGGTGAGAAAAAGCGAAAGTTTATCCTCTACGCTCGTTAATAAGAACGTACCAGTAGGAATACACGCGCTACTCGGTAGATTACCCTTCATAGACAATAGTGTAGGCAACCAAACAGCGTGTGAAAAATCGCCATTATACTTACCCAGCAATTTTGCAGTCTGCCTCAACCCACCGCTGGAGTTTAACATACCTATAGGTTCCCCTCTCCACAAAATAAGATCACTACAATACGCATGTCCAACACCAGTTAAATCTTGCGATACACTAGCTATGATAGGCAAAGAGGGATGCTTCTTACAGATGACGTCAGAGAACATATGACCACCTGTAGATAGCATATGCACCAAACCAGATAGATTACAGGTAGTGTTCTTCTCAGAGAAAATAGCATGCCAAACGTTTAAACTGCCATCTTTATGTAAACTGAAGAAATACAATCTGTCTACTAGGAATTTAGTACTGTGTATTACATGCTCAATATTTGATGACGTGGATTGTATTTCTTCAACTTCATTAGCTCTAAATGATGAGAAATAGCTCTGTTCAGAGAATGGGAAGTGTGAGCATCTTCTCGTACCATGCTGCATCTCTACAGGACTAGGATATAACGCTAGGCCAATTAACTTATACATAGACTGTGCTTCTTCCATAGGGATATTATGAGGCATCCTAGACACCAGACAATGCTTCTTAACCGAATACGAATTATCTGAATCTAAATGATCCAAATTCCATATTAAAATAGAGCCATCTAGCGGGTTAATAGCAAGAATAAGGTCAGGTGCAGATCTCCATTTATTCAACAGCTGTGACGTCATATGAGGCGGTAGCGGTGAATCCAACAGTGTTAATTCAGCTTTAACCTGTTTCAATAGGCTATTAGCATATTGCATATCTCTGGGGAATGTGAATTCTCTATTATCAGCTGATTCTGTTGGAATAACAGGAGTTTGTGCGGGTGTTGTAGCCGTGGTTTCATCATGGACATTTAAACGCGATTTAGTCTGCATTTCTATCATGTTATCTGCGAAAAGTAAAACTTTGTTGTTAACCCATACAGGAGCGAATGTGAGTATATCCGAGGAGATAGAGCTTATGAATGTTTGGTTGATTTGAGGTGATATAGTAGTACAGTGATATATCTGTAGAGGGTGGCCTTCCTCTTCTAGACTGTTAAGTTTCTGGACCTGAATTGTAAGATAAATATAGTTAAGAGTGATGGACCATGGACAGGATTAGTGTTGTAAGATCATGAGCAAAGTTCAAAGATTTTGAATTTGCCAATTTTCGACTGATGGACTCGGCATGAGCATAGCATGAACCATGAACTTTGTGGACAATTTTTTCATATATTCCAAATAATATTGTAACCATAATATCAACAGACCCATATATGAGCAGTATTATCAGATGTGTGAGTCAGCAATGCATTAGGTACTCCATTCTTAGGCATATAAAGATGAGTATCTCTCCATGACAACCCTGTAATCGCAGTGGAATGTTTGAGATACACAAATGTGTATCGTGTGAGACTGCTACATAAATCATTAGTCTGTAAATACCAAACTTTTATAAGTTTATCCTTTACACCACAAGTAGCGAACAATTGACCGTCAGGAGAAAATCTAGAAGTAAATAATGTGACTAAACAAACAAAGATGGACCCTTGCCGACGAACGTGGGCTACGAAGGTTGTGAACCACTGATTTAGGGTAGAATTGGAGACAATAGACCAAGCAATATTGATAGAAAACTTTACTACGAATATTACATTATAATCCTTAAAAGGAGCACTAATTTCCTTATAAGGAAATTATTGTAGTATAATGAACGAGAAATTGTATTAGTATATATTACTTGACAATTCGTGTATTAGTAGCTAGTCTGGTCTCCCATTTAATCTCCAGCTGTGTATCTTCTGTTTGTGTAGATAAAGAGAATAGAGCTAGTATATTTCCATGAGTAACGAGGAGATTGCTACCTAGCTTATTCCATACTAGTCCATCTACTGGAGATCTATAAGCAAATAATTATATAACGATTACAATAAACAAAGATTATGGTTACAGGAAATGTGTAATAGATTACAATTGTCAGTCCCAAGTCCCAACCCTAATTACCACTAAAATACAAACCCAAACATATAAGGATCTCTTTGTAAAGGTGTCCACTCCAATCTTAGAGTTTTCCTCTCATAAGTGAGAGTAGATGTGTGAAACAGGAATAGATTATGACCCCAGGCAGCAGCTACCACCCCTCTGAACTCAGATGCAGCTACAGCAGTCACTTGTATCTCAATAGGGAGACCTATACAATAAATATAATCCCTGGTCCAGTAATACAATACACGCATTCAATGCAATACCTAAATCAATAGAAGATATTTTCTCTATAGGAGAAAGTTCTTGTGAAATAAACACAATCTTATTCCCAGAAGCATATACTAGAAATACAGAGTCATCCTGTGTAAGCAATCTAGCTGGACTAAATGTACACGGTATATCGTTCACTGCTCCTGGAAATATTGTATGTGCTTGTAACATCGCTAAAACAATCGAATATACATTGAAATATCAGTTAGAAACACAATAAAGTTGGATTACATATTATATATTACAGAGGAACAATACGAATTACAAATGTGTAACTTATGGATTCCATGAATACAGTGTGTAACTAACAATAACGTGAACTTCATATACAGTATTGCAGGACTATGGATATAATAAAAAGCCTAATGTAGCTTGTTTTAACGAAAACAGTCCCCTATACGCTTATTAGATATTTAACCATGGATATGAAATTTCGTGTTTATCTGCTTGGATGTTATTCTCGGTCATTATGAGGCTCAAACCAAGTTGAAATGACGTCATATAATTCCTATAATAATCGTCAAAACGAGTTAGTATATAAATTGTATAATTTAGTGAAAGACAAAACTGTAATATAATTATTGTTAAGATATAACACAGACATAGTTGGGGTATGTATAACAATCTAAAACACAATTCTCAAGAGTTTGAAGTCACAAATATACTCCTACAACATATCAGGGAAAAAATTCCTTCCACAACTTGTGCAAAATTTAACATCCACGCTATTCAGTTGTTTGCATGTTTCACACATTCTCTTGTGTTGTGGGACAGCTGAATTGGGTGAGAGAAGGAAATCTGGGGTTTTAGAACATATTTCGCATACTTTAGAGTGTGGATTGTTTTTATACGTACAGTGAGGGCAATCCCATGGGATATCGTTAGCACGATGTTGATGAGTTGGAAATGATTCTTGATGAGTTGGAAATTGTTGTTGATGAGTTGGAAATTTTTGATGAGTTGGGAATGATTCTTGATTAGTTGGGAATTGTTGTTGATGAGTTGGGAATTGTTGTTGATGAGTTGGGAATTGTTGTTGATGAGTTGGAAATTGTTGTTGATCATAAGGTGCATATTGTTGTTGATGATACTCGTCATAAGGTTGTTCCCTTCTGCGATGTCCAATTGGATTTGTGATCTGTTCATTATGTGGTGGTATATCATGTGGAGAGACTGGATCAATTTGTTCTCTAGAGGTCCTGTCTTGATCTGGCCCAAAGTTCCTAAGCTCAGGATTACTGTAAAGCTCATGTTGATAGTCGTGACCTGGAAAATCTCTAGCACTCACTGGCTTTGAAAAGTCATGTGAAGAAGGCTGTCGGGGTCTGTGCCTAATATCTTGTCCATGGTACAGATCATACCTATTGGGATCTACTCCGGGATTACCATGTTGTCCATGGTACGGATCATACCTTTTGGGATCTACTCCAGGATCAACATGTTGTCCATAATACGGATCATACCCTTTCGGATCTACTCCGGGATTACCATGTTGTCCATGGTACGGATCATACCCTTTCGGATCTACTCCGGGATTACCATGTTGTCCATGGTACGGATCATACCCTTTCGGATCTACTCCGGGATCACCATGTTGTCCATGGTACGGATCATACCCTTTCGGATCTACTCCGGGATTACCATGTTGTCCATGGTACGGATCATACCCTTTCGGATCTACTCCGGGATTACCATGTTGTCCATGGTACAGATCATACCTATTGGGATCTACTCCGGGATTACCATGTTGTCCATGGTACGGATCATACCTTTTGGGATCTACTCCAGGATCAATATGCTGTTCATGGTACATATATTGCTGATCTTTATAGTAATTCTGAGGTTGATTAGATTGTTCGTATTGATGTCTAGGGTCAGTTTGACTTAAGTGCATATTCTGGATTCGATGCTGTATGTCCTGTGGTCTGTCAGAATGTCGCAATGGTTCATCAAATCCCAGTGGCCGTGGCATTTGTGTCCTGTCTTCCTGATGCATTCTTGATTCACCATATGATTGTTGGGGTGGCTCTATTTGTTTATCACTTAACTCCTTCTGTTTATCTGAAAGGTTACGAGTGGGCCCTTCTGGCTCTTTTACATCACTGTGTAGTTGCTGTTCTTGTGAAACTCTTTTCTGTGTATCGTGTAATGACACACTACCATGTCTGTAAAATGCCTCACTTCGGAAGGGATCCCCTTCACCTTGTGGGCTAGTACGTCCAGGGGACTCTTGGACTTTATCTAATGCTTGAGCAGGACTACCAGTGCTACGACTTCCTATACCACGTGGTGTCTGAGAGTGTATAGCATTATGTACCGGCATATCTTTATAATCATCAAAATTATTTAACAAATGATCTGGCATCCCATCAGGCTTAGGAAGAATAGGTGCTTGTTGTTGTTCAATTTTACCTTGATTTATGATACTTTGGAATCGTGGAGAGTTAATCGCATCCAATTGTTCATTACTTTGGGGATTATTTGTTGTTTGTGATTGACTTCGATTGGCCATGTATGCTTCATTTGACTCTCTCTGATCATATCCCTGGTGTTCTGATACCTGAGGATTTCTTTGATTCTCCATTCGTATTTGACTGGCATCTCTCTGATCATATACCTGGCTTCCTGGCATCTGAGGATGTCTTTGATTCTCCATTCGTATTTGACTGGCATCTCTCTGATCATATACCTGGCTTCCTGGCATCTGAGGATGTCTTTGATTCTCCATTCGTATTTGACTGGCATCTCTCTGATCATATACCTGGCTTCCTGGCATCTGAGGATGTCTTTGATTCTCCATTCGCATTTGGCTGGCATCTCTTTGATCATATACCTGGTTTCCTGGTAGCTGAAGATGGCTTTGATTTTCCATTCGTATTTGACTAGCATCTCTTTGATCATATACCTGGTTTCCTAGTTGCTGAGGACGGCTTTGATTCTCCATTCGTATTTGGCTGACACCTCTTTGATCATATACCGGTTTTGCTGGTAGCTGAGGACGGCTTTGATTCTCCATTCGTATTTGACTAGCATCTCTTTGATCATATACGTGGTTTCCTGGTAGCTGAGTACGGCTTTGATTCTCCATTGGTATTCGACTAATATCTCTTTGATCATATACGTGGTTTCCTGGTAGCTGAGCACGGCTTTGATTCTCCATTCGTATTTGGCTGGCATCTCTTTGATCATATCCCTGGTTTCCTGATATCTGAGAATGGCTTTGATTCTCCATTCGTAGTTGATGAGGATCTCTATAATTGTATACCTGGGGATCTGGTGATATATAAGGATGACCTGGATGCTCCATTGATAGTCGACTGACATCTCCCTGAGTATATTCCTGGCTCGCTGGAGGTGGTCGATTGATATCTCTAGGATCATATCCACCGCCTCCTAGCGGTTCCTGAAGATATTTAGGATTAACCATGGGTCCTCTCCCTTGACCTGGTTCGATAACTTGTGGATTGTTTTGTTGAGGTTGATAAATACCTTGATTTCCACTGTGAGCTTTAGCCCCTTCATTATCCAATACATTTGGAAAAGGGTCTAAGCTTTTCTGCTCGGGCAACCCAGAAACTCGATTCTTATGCTCAATATTTTGTGATATAATATCATATCTACCTTGATCACAGACGTTCTTCGTCAGAGCAGGCTTCACGTCAACTTCTGCTAGTCCTACACTTCCTGGGGTAGGCGGTAGAGAACGGCCCCTCATCTGTTTATGATCTACGTCTCCATACATATGATTACGAAGTTGAGCATCCTGTCTCTGTTGCTGTGGTGGGTATGGATCTACCGGCGGATTACCTGTAATCTGATCGTATGGTTGATAATTATCAGCTTGAGGTTTATAATTTGGAGTTGGGGTGAAACCATGGAGTGATTGGAAATGAAGTACTGGATCGGTTTGAAGGGTTTTTGACATTTCAAGGAATAAATCCAGTTCCTCGCAAGCCAGCAATAATTCACATCCAATTATCGCTATGGTTTCATCAAATCCAGGATTCTGACGGAATTCATTATCCAATTTGTACAGTTGACTTGATTCGTCGTAATAGTAGCCTAAAGCTTCTAAAATTTGCCCAAAGTTTTCTAGTTTCTCTTTAATCTCGTATGTGTAATATCCAGAGAAAGTCTATACGGAATAGATAAATAATAAAGCATGACGTCATATTGTGAAAAATGGCCACTATATGATTATTAGTTATTTAACCATGGATGGAGGATTTAGTGTATCTGCTTGGTTGTTGTTTTAGGTCATTTAGGATCACTCACTACTTTATTGTACAGGCAAATTTGTATGTAATATAAAAAATATACAAAATCCACCATCCACGGTTAAATAGCTAATAAGCACATAAGGGGACCATTTTCGTATAACAACATGCCCATATATGGTAAAAATGGTTATGAACAACAGCTATTGGTTTCTCTATGGTTAGAAACAAACTTACCCGAATTTGATGGAACTCCGGTCTATCTTGGTCCAAGAACAAGCATAGAGGGTATTTAGAAATACTATACAATCCCTGCTTAATATCCAGTATACTCTTCCCACTGCGGAGATTAGAAATAATAATCTCGTATATTTTCAGTATTTTGTACTCGTGAGTTTTACTGTTAACTAAATATTTAGCTTTGCGGTGAAGTTCTGGGGGTAAAACTGTCTCTCGTGATGGGACAAGATTAGGTATAGTACGTACTGACTTGAAGGTTTTCACAAAATCTTCCATTTTGTAACTTCTCAAAACTAATGCAAATTATAATTGAAAAGAAATGAACAAATAACTACGAAAACGAATTTTGCGTAATTCATAAGATTTATTAATATTATTATTTCGATGCTCAAGTTAATTTGACGGTTTGGGACCATATTTCTACAATTTCAAACTTCGCTGGTATTTCCATATATCTGTGTTAGATATAACTGGTGTTGAGTATACTATATATTGAGTTGAAAATAAAAACTGTGTGCTTATACTCAGAAATAATACTTTTAGGATATTAATAGGCTATTCACTCAATTGTATGAGTAATATTTAAGAAGAGTTTCATATTACATAAAAGGATACAGACGATTTGCTTTATAATACTCTAATGGAGATATAGGATAACTTAGTTGGGGGTAAAGTACAGGGGTAGTTAACAGATATACAAGTCTTAAGATGCAGGGGAGGTACCGTTCAAGGGAAGAGAGTGATACCAACAATCCTACTTACCAACCTCTGGTCAGCAAGTATGGAATCAGCATCTGCAAGCAATGGCTTATATAACGAAAATTATACAATTCAAACAAAATATAACTTAGCTGTATTTCCTTGTTAATATTAATAGAATTTAGTTTGCTTAATCAACCATCTTCATTCTCGGAGTAAGAATCAAAATCATCTGAATAATTATCAGAATTCTGCTGTGAAATTCCGCGAGATTTAACTACATTTTCATTTGTAGTTTGTGTGACTATTTCCTTAGTCGTGTCGGGACAAAGTGTAAGAGATAGGGTAGCCATTCCCTGCGAAATATCACAGTTTGTATCGCTAGAATGGTCCGAAAATGAATCAAAATCATTATCATATTCATCCAAAGTGTTAGATTCCGCAAATTTCGTCACAGACACAGTTTCCAATAATTCACTTAAAATATTCATAGCCTGTTTCGCAGTTGGTCTTAGTTCAGGTTCTACGCGAAATAAACTGTCAATAAACGCAGATAAGCTCTGTGAATATTTCCCTGGTATCTGTGTGTAATCAGCATTCAGAATCTTAAAAACCATAGCAACGAGACCTAGTATAAAATATGTGTGTAGATAAAACCAAGGATATCTAATACAGTTAACTCCCCTTATATCAAAGCTCAAGGGACCGATAATTTGATACATATTTGTACAATTCAGACTTCCATATAAGCGGTTATTTCGGTAGGTTCGTGTTCAATAAAATGGGAGTTGACTGTACGTGAATATCTTAACAACCATACTTGTGCTTTGGAATGCGGGTTTGAGACTGCATATTTCAACAATGACACAGCCAATAGACCACATATCACAAGGATAGCTATACAAACTCTTATGACATACTTCAGGCGCCATATAAGCTGGTGTGCCTATACATGTACTAGCTAGATCGTAAGTTCCTTCTAAAGGGCGAGATATTCCAAAGTCACCAAGTTTGAGAACGGTTGTTAGCGGTGATGTGTGAAAATCCGAGAGGTCTGATGTTAAGAATATGTTTTGTGACTTTAAGTCTCTGTGTAGGATTTTAGAATCATGGAGATATACGAGAGCACTTGCTAATTGACAGCTCCATATAAGTACCTATATACAAAGGATATGTTTGTAATTTTGAAAATAGTCCCCAATATGCTTAGTAATTATTTAATCATGGATTGTATATTTAGTTTATCAGCTTGGATGTTTTTTTAGGTTATTT
Source organism: Oopsacas minuta (assembly GCA_024704765.1). Taxonomy (NCBI): domain Eukaryota; kingdom Metazoa; phylum Porifera; class Hexactinellida; order Lyssacinosida; family Leucopsacidae; genus Oopsacas; species Oopsacas minuta. The sequence goes on along the minus strand of JAKMXF010000312.1, from coordinate 368,197 downwards.
TGAGGCATTCCTCGCTTGATTGGAGGGAATTGTATATAACTTAAATAAAAGAAATCCATCATCCATGGTGAAATATCAAATAAGCATATATGTTGGTCAAAACAATGTATCAGGTATTATTGGATAAAATATGGGAAATTTGATAGAAAATCAAAGCGTATTTTCGAGAAATTGTTTGGACATAAAAATTAAGCTAATTTTAAAGAGAATAATCCATTATTAACAAACCTCTTTCTCATTAAGAAACTCTTCAGAATTAGCTCTCCTCTCCTTGACAAATTGATACAGTGTACCTCTATTACAATACTCCTGTACTAATTGTATACAACCATTAGCTACAGAAATCATTGAAGTATAATAATGTACAATATTAGGATGTGATAGATGGGATAGAATGCGAATTTCGCGTTGAATTAACTTGAATTTGCCATTCAAATCATTACCGTCATATCCATAGTCCATTTCCTTCATAGCGAATAGCTCAGCTCCTTCAATGCTATCTTCGTTTAAACTTTTTATCAAATATACTATTCCCATAGAGCCTTTACCAATCGGCTTTATAACAACAAAACTACCTTTAGATATCATAGAAATTTCCTTGGTAACGATTAAGGATGAATGGAATGTGCTGGATGGTAGAGGTGGATATGGTCCAGTGGGTAGAGATATCTTTGGCTGTGAAGGGGGGGCGATAGCCATTTACATAAAATCTAACGTTATACAGCATACTATGGTAAAACACATCAATATATATAACAGTGTTGCCAAGTACCCACAAATTCATGCCATTAGTCAAATGTTCAAAGTTCAGAAGTTGATTCCAAAGCAAAAATCTATGAACTTTGTCCATTATCTGGCAACACTGATATAATCATACAGAGGGTAACACTTGCATTTGCATGCTTACAGATTACTAAAATCTTCCAACAAATAAATATAATAATTTTATATAATAATATACACTCACTTTACACCATGGATAACTGTGAATAAATTTTTCAATCTGTCTGCAGTATAAGCCCAATAATTCTTACGTATAACATCCATATCTTCTCCCAGGATTTGGCAGTAACTCAGAGCTTCTGTCAAGGCATTTTGACACATTTCAGGACCTCCCTCTTCAATCTCCATTTCACATATATCAATTAGAATACTATACGCGTATATTGACGGTTTTCTTTTCGCGATTGTTTGCAGAATCCAGATCTTAACTTCAAGATATAAACTCAAATCTTGGCAATTCAGGATACCTCTCATATAATTCCAAGGACTCTCATTATGTAGTGATAACCGGATACAAAGTTTTGTATACTCAATCTGTATAATTCAAATATTAAAACTCCCGGCTAAAAGATTATTGGATATTAACCATGGATGGTGGATATATGTTATATACAGTTAGCTCCTGTTATATCGAAGCTCAAGGGACCTCAATAATTGCTTTGATATAACCGATATAATATATGCTACTTTGACGGTTTGGAACCATATTTGTACAATATAAGACTTCGGTATATCTATGTTTGACATAACGGGAGTTGACTGTACAATTTCCCCGCCCAATCAAGCTAGGAGTTCCTCAAAATGACGTAGAACAACGTCCAAGCAGATGAAATAAATCCACCATCCATGGTCACATAACTAATAACCTATTTCCGTCATAATAGCATACCTCTTTCCTGACTAGTTCTACTGTAAATTCACTCATTTTAGTTAGAACAAAATATCTCTGATTCCAAGCAGAATTATTCCTGACGTCATTTTTAATCAGAGTATCAACAAATTCCAATTCAGCCTTGTAGTAACTAGGGAATTTCTCTAATAGCCATTGTCTGTACTGCCATACATGGTAGTTCTTAGTATCATCTTCTAGACAATCAGCAGTGAATTCGAATTCTTTTCCTGGAGATCCAATCCATTCAGTTAGCTTCTGTCTATGGTACCATACCTGTAGCAAACAAGCAACCAATGAAATAAACAAACTGGAAAACAAACAAACAAATAAATCACCTGATAGTTCTTAGGGTGTTTCCCAATAACACTAGCAATAAAATCCAATTCCTTCTCCAAATCACATCCCATAGCCTTCAATAACACTCTCCTATATTGCCATGTAGTGTAATTAGCTGGGTTTAGTGTTACAGCATGTTCAGTGAGTGATAGAGCTCTATCGCTCTGTTCATTGGTTTTAAGCATAGCACGGAGGTAATCGTGTACTTCTTTGAATTCCTATACAGAATAATATATTAAGTCAGATTACCATTGAATTCATAACTAGGAGAAATTATTATTACCTTCGTGTATGCAATCCTGACAACCGGAAATGGTCCTTCATGTTGTGGTATCGGTATAACGTCAGACCATATAGGGTCAGTAGAATATTCAGTAGGAGGAGGAGGAGACATCTCTACCGGGAGCTCTGTATCACTGTCTGGAGATGAAAGAGGTGAAGGAATAGGTTTGGGAATTGGTTCTGCTGTATCCGACATAATATAGCTAATATTTAAGAAATATAATAATATATATTACGTCATAACTTACTTACTAACGCCATTTAATGCATAGAATTATATCTATTGAAAGTGTACAAAATTAATCTCTCTTCTTCGCCATAAACTCTTCAGCCAATTGTCTCGTCCCTTCAAAAGTCTTTGGGAGTTTCTGAGTATTCTCAAATCTTCGTCTCCAACCTTTCATATCTTTTATTTGGAAAGCAGGGACATTGAAATAAATAAACAGAGCCACTGGGAAGAATACGTACAGTGACATCTTTACAATTTCTAAACCAAGGCCAGCCATAACTAATTTCGTGAATTGGAGATTGATAAGTAATCAGGGCTACCAACTCTCACGATGTCAGGCCTACAAAACTACAAAATCCCTGGTCTTTTCATGGAAAACTAATAGTAAATTGCACATCTCAGGATTTTGAAGGTTTCCCGGTTGAGAGCCCTGAGTAACTCATGAAGTTTATTAAATGTCCTATCTATTTACCCCCCGTGTTATGTAAGAATAGCGCTTTGTAATGCTATTATAATTCAGTGAAATATTTGAGTAAAATGAATACAATTTGATCGGATCTTTTATGTTGCCATGGAAACATAAGCACTCTAGATATAATGTGAATTATATAATTAAAATGAATACAATTTGATGGGCATCTCTTAGGTTGCCATGGAAACATAAGCACTATAGAAAAGCAAGTATAACTTATATAAATGAATTAGCGTTATTATCCCTGGTACTTCTTAACATTACATATTAATATTATATAATTATAATAATCTACATTTTGGTTGCTTTTAAAAGTCCACATTTTTGCAGAGAATGGCAGTAGAGAAATATACTAGTTTTTTGTGATTTTATTAATTAAATATGATTTAAGGAATACACAATTTGAAATCATAAAAGGATTACTACTTTCACAGTCAATCATCATTGCTGTAGTGATGAGAATTCTTCCATGATACGATAACAAGCTCTGTAAGATGTCTAGAAATATAAATTTAGTAAATGCAGTGAATACGAACACCAAGAGGCGGTCAAAATGTGTACGCTTTATCCTGAGTTCGTATTAACCGGTGTAATCTCAATAACCATTGGTGAACATTTAAACGTCTTATACGGAAATTCCAATTAACTGTGTTCGTATTGAGGTTTCACTGTATGCAAAAATGAGAATATATCGCACAATTAAATAACTTACAAGGGTTGGCAACATGTTTGTTCTCTGCTGTCTTAGATCTCTCACAATATCTTCAATATTATAGCAATTCCTATCCTCCATATCCTGTAATGCAGTATAGCAAGTCATTAATATCCCAGTCTTCGTTACGCCATCATTACAATGTATTATTACTCGAGTATTCATGTTCATTTCTTTATGTGTTTGTATTATCCGCAGCAGCTTAATAACATTCGATATGTCTTCAATATCACCGTTATCATCCCACCCAGTAAATATTATATGTTTGAATGATATACTATTGTTTTCGACACTATGCTGTAAAGATATCTCCTGCTCAATTAGCGTATCTTCCTGTTCATTTGTGTATTCATCAACTGGCCAATATCGTACATACTCTGATGTTCTAGCTATAATACTTTGCTGCTCTAGCCTACTCGTAAGCATTACAATTAAACTACATTTACTTTGGTACACAAGTTGTAGGAAATCCCTCCTACGCGTTGGGTGTATTGTCGCAATAATATTTGCATTATAAAGGTAACTTGCATTTAGTGTGTAACCTTCAAAATTTGGCGATTCAAGCGTAATATTATTCACATCAAATTCACAGTTTTGCTCACTTGTTTCAGCGTTTAATGCTTCAAACTCGAGCTCAATATTGAAAACAATTTCTGTATTTTGTTGATCAATATTTTCAACATCTTTGTATGTAATTTCATATGTCTCATTCAAATCTTTGCTTAATGTTGGTGGAATTGTGTATGTTTTATCAGAAAGATTTTCACTGAGCTGTTCGGGAGTATATTCAACTCTTTGGTCTGCATTTTCAGTATTTAAAACGTCTGGAATATCAGATATACTTTCCGTTTCAATTACGTTAGTTATTTCGCTAACATTACAATCGTTCTGACTGATATTCGCGAAATATATCGAATCAATATCAATTCCTTGTTCTATCACAGTTTCTTCGATAGAAATCGCATTCTTACGAGTTTCAGCTGTATCATTCAATGTAATATTCCCACTATTACATTCAGATGATGTAATCATACATATATTACTGTTTGTTTTGCCATTCAATTGCAGCCGTTCTCGAACAAATTTCCCTGTAATTCCAACACGTTTCAGCCCACATATCGCCAATACTATCACTAAAACCCCAATAGATAATATAGTCAAGGATACGACAATAGAAATAGCAGCAATACTGGGTATATTCATCTCTGTAGCAGGAATTTTCTCAATCTTGAATTGGTATGTGTCAGTTTTGTATGTTATATTAGAGAATACATACGTCATAGCTATGTATATTCTGTAGGATATCCCAGCTGTGAGGTCACGGAGTATGTAGCTTTGATTATTCGTGTGTCCAGCATAAGTATTTGTATTATACCTTCCGTAGTGTATGTGGAAAACTTCAGTTGAATTCTGTAAGAGTGGGACTTTAAGATCCCATGATATTAATACTGTATTTTCATTGAGGGCTATAATGCTTATAATCTCGATCTCTTGAATATAACTACCTATAATAGATGCATTGTATGTCGGTTATAAGAACAATCCTCTGGAAAACAGTTCTCATATATTCCCTTATATTTATGCCGGTTATAAGTACATGTATCGCTAATCCCAAGTGTGTGCTTAAAACCGGCATACACTGTATCTTAAACGCGTAATGTCAATAGCCAATGTTCGAAGAGAGAGATAAATATTCAATTGAATTCGTATGGCTACAAATACTGGCTGTAAAACTGGATTACATTTTAAGGAATACAACTTACCTTGTCCAATAACAATCAACAAGAACAGTAAAAATGAAATAAATATCGAATTTCTAACACACATTCTGTTGCAATTCCCAGAACTTTATGTATCGAAAACTCGCGAAATATTATACCGTCATTTTACAAGAATTCAATCTACATATGTAATTCATTAGCAAACGATATATATTAGAAACTATTAACCAATAAAATTAACTACACACAAGTATAGCTTACAAATCACACTTCACATAAATAGCTAATACATTGGAATTACACACTAAATATAATACAGAGAGACAATCAAAATAATATTAAGAAATGAGCATTCATATATTAGGTGACTTATTTCAACAGTTCCTTCTGGTTAATAATCGAGGTATTGCTTCATTAGCGTAAAACATGCTTGGAATTGAGACTAAAAGATAGAGAAGGTGTGAAAATGTACATGTAAAAATTTATGTTGTCAGTTGCACAACTAGAGAGGTTACTACGAGTATATACGCCGAATTCGGTGTTTTAATCTCTAAAGGTGTTAACGGGAGAGTGAATACAGGTTATAAGAACCTCCTTGGGAGTAGCAATGTGTGTTCTTACTTCCAATAACCGGTATGTTCTTATATCTGGTGTTCTTATAACCGGAATCCACTGTAAGTATATGGTAACATATAAAGCCATCCACGGCACAGTAATAAATTCGATTCTATGAGAAAGTCAACTTACCAAATGTGGTATACATTTCATTCTCTCTCTTCTCAGTCGCTTAACTGTATGGAAAATATCAATTTCTCCAGTCTCTTGCATCTCTTTAATACATTCATATACAGTTAACACAACACCAGTTTTCCCAATGCTATCCACACAGTGTATTATAATCGGCGAATGTGGATATTTTTGTCTTTGAACTGTGATAAAGCGAACTACATTAATAATGCATTGATAATCGATAGGTTCACCTTTCTCATTCCAAGTTGCAGAAATTACTTGTAGGAATTCATGTTCTGAGTTCTCCTTTACATTCTTCAGTGATATTTTCTGTTTTATCATTGCTGTTGTCTTCTCAGCATTCACTACTTGAACTTGGAAGGGTGGTACTTCCAAGGTATCATCCTTATGTGGCCAATAAGCCTTACGTTCTGATAAATTCCCTAATATCTTACTCTTCTCTTTTGATGTTGTAAGCATGACCACAAGCCCAGCATTAGTCTCATATATCATTTGCATGAAGTCCCGTAGAGTATTTTCACAGGGATGTTGAGTGGTTATGAAAAAATCGTTATGATTGGTAGCATTTATATAGTTGCAGGTGAAAAATGGAGAATAGATCATAACGCGGTTAATGTCGTACGGTAGGATATCTTTCACGGGGTTTTTATCGGCGTTCTCTTCGCCCTTATCTGAGGAATATACAAAAGACTTATCGCATTGATAATTAAGCTCCGAAAACTGTTTTGCAAATTCGGATTCTTCTATCCGCGCAGATTCCATATAATTCTGATAAGTACTCAGAAATTCCTCGGCAGATACCGCAGTCTTTTCCTGTAACAATTCAAGTACAGCAAGATAAATGAATTTATATTGCCGAAAGGTTTGCACCATGTGAGGACGATGTTCCCTCATTTCGTGCACTAAATGGTAAACACTAATAGGCTGTTGTTTCAATATATTAGCCCTCAGATTGAATAGAGTAATAAACGTCCCTGTACGACCCACACCAGCTGAACAGTGTACAAGTATTGGCGCGTCGCTTTGAGTAATATTCTCATGTACATAGCCAATGAACTGTAGCAATTCGTGATGTAGAGATGGTACATCATGGTCTGGCCAGGCTGTGAAATGGAAGTGTTTGACTTGAAACTTTTCATTTCCCCTTTCAATACTAATTATCCTTGTGATATGACCTCTGGACTGTACCGCATTTGTAATACGAACTTTGAAAGGAGGAAATTCACTAATTTGTCCTTCTTTTGTTGGGAAATATTCTTCGCACTTCTGCTTACCACCTTCAACACAATTAGTAACCATAACAATATTCACAATTTTCAGCTCAAAGACCATTCTCCAAAAGTCCTTAATAGTATTTTCCTTCGGGCCTTGTGCCGCTATAAAATTCTCTTTAACATATACTCCTGGTATATTGCTTGCATTGATATAATCTGTGTGCATTGCTTTCCCAAGTTTCTTCAGCACAACACGTGATTTATCATATGGATAAATGAATTTATATTTATTCTTGATTCGGTTTTGATCTAATTGAGCATACCCACATTCGTAAAGTAGTGTTTCACCACCTAAACTCTTGTATTCATTTTCAAGTGTAGTTTCATCTTTCCAAAGCATATCAATTGCCTTTTTAAACAAATGTAAAGCTATAGGCTCCATCCTAGGGTCCATAACTTCCTTCAAATTTTGATAATTCCCACTATTCCTTGCTGATTCCTTAAACTTTGACTTTACACCCATTGACTCGGTCAATTCTGGATTGTACGCAAGATTATCAATTGGCACTGGGGAGTAGCCAAAGTCTTTGCTTGGCTTAGTACTCGGTTCAGGTGGAATTTCCTCTGTCTCAAGTACTTCAAACTTTTTCACTTTCCTCTTCCGAAGTTTCCAAATTAAGAGGATGATTAATACAGCTGTAATAGCCAGTAATACAATTATCACGATTAAAATGACAACAATTACGACATATATCAGTGGGAAATCCAGTGCGGGGATGGTAACTTCAATTGAAAGTTTTGGCGACATAAAAGTGTATGTATACGACAATTCAACCCAAATTGTATAGGTTTGACCGGGGATGAGATCAGTTAAGTTATAGTTTAGTTCTGTTGTTATTCCAGCTGTTTGTATTACGCCATTTAGTGTTTGATATGTAACGGTGAATGTTTCCTCTGCGTTGTCAGGTAAGGATATTAGTAATTGCCATGATATTTGGATAGAAGTATCATTTATATACCTTGGGGTCAGATTTATTATGTTCTGTTCTATATAGCCTAAATAATATATTAGATTAGTTATACTTATAGAACATTCATAGATGACTACAATATGATAAGGTGTCACAATATTATGTATACTTGCAAATAGGATGGTTATATCGACGTTAGATTCACAAAATTTTAGGCAATGAATTATTAAAATTCGCAATAATGTTTTGTTGAGGCAGTTTCAAACGCATTAATTCAATAGATAATTTGCAACAATTGGCAAATACCTGTAACAATTAGATTGAAGGCAGCAGTAGTATATTCAACTCCTTCGCTAGTATTTCTCCTCAATGAGTATAATCCTTGATTCTCTATCCTCAATGAAACTATATTTATCTCTTCAGTAGTTAAAAGATTTCCATCTTTTTCAATTTGTCCCACACGGACTTAAACTGCAGGAAATTAGCACATTCTTAGAGACAATCTCAATGTCTATTCTTTCCGGATCGGAAAATTTTATTTCCACTATCATTGAATATTGTCATATTGCGTCACTCTCAACCATCAAAGAAGCATTATCTAGTGAAATATTTGAAAATTAGTGTGTTATGACACGTGTAATAGAAAATGCATTGAATTTTACCTTTCATATTTAGTGATATATTTCCAACATTAGTAATAGGACTCTGTCTATAGAAACAACGGAACTTGTACGCACCGCTTCCAAACTTTGCAAACACCTCATTGACATCTACTGGATTCAGAAATTCTTCTAATTCAGTTGACCCAACTTCAACACCCCAGCGAATTGCGGTTATAGGTATATTTACATCATAATAATACAACATTAGAGGTTCTCCTAAGATATAATCAATTGTTTTAGCAGTCTCTAGATCATCTCTGCCAACTAAATGAGGATAAATACAATGATAGTAGCTTAAACACTGAAATTACATCCTGTGCAGACCTAATTTTCACAATTTGTAAATGCAATCAATGCTTGTAAATCACTCACTTGATTGAATATCATCAGAAGTGGGCACTATTCCTACAAAATATATGAACTTTTCACGATTTTCGTTTGACACTTCGCATCTGTAAAATCCAGGTTGGTCAGTAACCAATACATTCAGCCCAATTGTTAGATTATAATCCCCTCTTATTGCTCCCGGATCTGCTATGCTTGTTTTTTGATAGAACCATTCTATATCATTTTCCTCCGCTGGTATATGTGACGTAGCACAAGCTAAGGATGCATTCCCTGTCATATTTATTATTGAATTATTATTCAGTTCTTGATAAATAATCTGAGAGTCGTTTTGTGTCATGGTTATAAATGCAGTACCTAGAATATACCATATAAATTGTTGTAATAGTGGAATTTGAATCCATTCCAATGTTGGTACCTATAATATAAGGAAATACACTAGAACTCGATTTGTACGTACTTTTCTCCAAAGCGGATTATCAAATATTGTATGAATTGTATAGGAATAATATTCGGATAAGACATCCATCGGTTAGTATATGCTAATTTTGTTTTCCGAGTTCAACTGTATATAAATATATCTTACCAACTGCAGAAATATTGATCAGTATTGCCTTTTCTTCCTGGTTTTCCCAATTTGTTACATTAAACTGATAAATACCAACAAGATCTACAGTGAATAGTATGAATTCTATAAAGTTTCCATCAGTAGAAGATCCATCAGGTTTTAGCCATCTTCCTAAGAGATTAGTTTGCAGCATAACATTCTCAGATAACACTGGTATATTTGCCCTATTGTTATCTGATGCAGTAGGTAACATAGAATATGTTGTATCTGGTGCAGTGGATAGTGTTATTACAGGTGGTCCTATTGAAATAAATTTTGGAATAATGCATTCAAAGTGTATTGGAAGGAAATTACGTATAAATGTACTCACCTTGTACTAATAGATCGATACTTAGTATGCCAATGGGTCCAAATGTACAATCAAATGTATCAAACTCTTGGTTTGGTACATTATTGAGAATTACAGGATTCCCAAATGAACCCCATTTCATGTTAGGGAATGCTCTGTTAATACTAGTTGTACAAAACAGTTGTATATCTGAAGAATCTACTCCCTTAGTATATGAGTATGTGTATACTTCTCCTTGCTTCACAACTAAATACACATGAATATGTTCAAATATTCATTATAGAAATACACATTTCTATTTCTATCTTACCAGTTGTAATACTAGGATCAAATATAGATGCCGAGAAGAGTGCTCCTTTATTACATTTATAATATCCTTGTGCTGTTGTTTGTATATTCAATGTACTTAGCCCTGTATCAGAATTCCATACGCCTGATGGTGTATTGTTACCACTTGGAATTCCTATATAACTCCATTGAGGTTCAGTTGAATCACTTGTAGCACAAATTAATGTAGTATCAACATAGAACACTTCAAACCCAGTAAGGAAGTTGTATACTCCAGATGACGTCATTTCAGCGAAGTTATTACCTAAAGAGAAGAAAATATGAACACACAGTATACTACGTTAATTAGGGAGGCATTTGTATGGAAAAGTGCACAGATTTGAGAATAATTCCAAACATATCAACTCTACCTATTGCGGAAATATCCAATTGTATAGCGGGTATATCAGATGTTCCATCCCAAGGTGTAACATATACACTGTATAAACCAGCCTTGTCTTTAGTAAATGTTCCAACTTGGATAGCTATGTTACTTGCAGGAGAACTGACAACTGATTGCCATGTTCCCATCAGGTTACTAGTTATAGTAACGTCCTGTGTTAAGATTGTGATGCTATATGTGCTGCTGACAGATGTTGAGTAGGGAGTAGTCAAACTTGGATAACTTACCGTGAGAATTGGAGGTCCTAATGGAAAGTATCATATTTAAGTAGTAAATTACGATATAACTCATATAAGTAATAATGATAGACAGACTTGTGTATAATTGTAGTTACCTTGTAACATCAGGTTTACTTGTATATTTCCTGTATTGCAAGTCAATGTAGTGAATGTATTTTGGATATCATTAAGAATAGCAGGATTATTATACATTGTTCCACCATTCATCCATTTTATATTGTTCAGTGCTATAGAGAAGTCAGTTGTAGTACACAATAGCTGTATATCTATCGGATCTACATCTTGAGTATAAAAGTAAATTCCTTCGTCTTTTGCAACTAAACATTAGAACAGATACATGATAAAAATGGTAACAACAACACTATCTACAAAATTCACTTTATAATATATAATATGAATTACAACTCACTTATAGTAATATCAGGATTGAATATAGCTACAGTATAACTTGTCCCTGATGCAGGAGTACATGTATAATATCCTTGTTGTGATGTAGTAATGTCTAGTGTACTTATTCCCGTTATAGGATCCCAGATTCCAGTGATCACTTCTCTATCTCGACGCCATTCTGGCTTTGTACTAGTGTCACTACTCCCACATACTAGCGTCGTGTCATGATAGAACACATTGTTACCAGATAATAGTGTGTATTCTCCCTGTGACAACTCCGCAAAATAAGCTATACAAGATAAACATATAAATACATTGGATCCTTCTACAGTTAAATATCACATAGAACACACTCACGCATAGCAGATAATGTTATCTGTATTGCTAGTATATCTACACCATTCCAATCTGTTATATAGAATTCATATACTCCAGCTAGATTAGCTGTAAATAATTCTAATACTAAAGGGTTGGATTGGCTCCTAGAACCGTTAGGAAATTTCCATTCTCCTACGAGGTTAATTCCCAGCGTAACATTCTTAGACAAGGCCATGATATCAGCATTATTAGCCTCTGATGCAGTAGGTAACATAGAATATGTTATATCTGGCGTAGTGGATAGTGTTATTACAGGCGGTCCTAATGGGATAGAGAAATAAGTAGGTATCGGTAAATTGAGTCAGTGATCTATGTATAGCATTTTCTATAATAGGCAGAAAATGGAGAAATGATGCTTTGGGCCCCCTAGGAAGTGGCCTACCTATATCTATAAATACATATGAATAGCCTCTCTTTGGATGGGTAGGAGTTGTGAATTGGATCTTACGCTTATGCTATATAGAAAATCAGGACCAGTAACATATGCCAATTTACCTTGTATTCTAAGTTTGGCAGTTACTAGCCCTGCAGAACAGTTCAATTGAGTGATGGAATTTGGGAGTTCTTCGAGAAGAACAGGATTTCTATTAGTTTGCCCAGGAATAGTCCAATCTATACTCTCCAATGCCTTAGTAAGATCAGTTGTAGTACACAAGAGCTGTATATTAGAGGGATCTATATCTTTAGTGTAATAGTAAGTAACTCCGCCTTGTGCAACTAAACACAAGAAAGTGTATATTATAAAGAAAGTAAGAACAACATTGACAATTTCCAAATGCTAAAAAGATTCATCTTTAATACAACTCACTTATAGTAATATCAGGATTGAATATAGCTACAGTATAACTTGTCCCTGATACAGGAGTACATGTATAATATCCTTGTTGTGATATAGTTATGTCTAGTGTACTTATTCCTGTTACATCATCCCAGGTTCCAGTGATCACTGCTCCATTTCGACTCCATTCTGGCTCTGTACTAGTGTCACTAGTCGCACATACTAGTGTTCTGTCATTATAGAACACATTGTTATCAGATAATATTGTGTATACTCCAGATGACGTCATTTCAGCAAAGTTACTACCTGGAGGAAATGTTGTATATCAAAACTTTTTTCAATATACATTAGTTCAACCGAATACAGTCTGCAAAATGTGTGATTTTATGACGTCATCAAGGTGTGAAAATATCGAAATTGTCGGAAATACAGAAAACGAAGTAATAACTTATTTGTGTTTCTCTTCATTACGATCATAAATCTTCAACCGTGATCGACAGATATATCTAGTTGTATAGCCAATACTTTTCCTGTGAGTTCTGTTCTATTATTAAACAATTAGGCTATTATACACACAAATTACCATACAAACCATCACTTTATGGCCATGTCGATGAAAACGGTTGCTAATAGGCGGATTCCACAATATTTACTGAAGTGCTTACCTACAGACGTAATATATACAATATTTACCTGTAGCAGAAATGTCAATCTGTATCGATACAGTCCTGATTCCATCAGCATAAAATTTGTACGAACCAGCTAAGTCGACAGTGAAAACATCAAAATTGATTGATTTATCGTGACTATATGTTTTGCCAGGTCTCTCCCACATCCCTGTTATATTAGCTTCTAAAGTAACATTCAGAGATAGTATAAGAATTTCTGCAGTGTTGCTTTCAGGAGGTAAGTTTGTGTAAGGGGTGGTTGTGGTTGATATTGTTATTTGAGTGTCTAGAAAATTAAGAAATCATAAATCCCATCAAAACTCTTACGAAAATAATTAAATAACCTCCCTTCTATATATTATAAATAAGGAATTTTCGATTTATACTTGTGTACTCAGCAAAATGAGTACGGATTTAACTGCTAATAGTATACACAATGGTTATTGCTTATAAGAACACCCTTAGGAGTAGCAATATATGTTCTCATAACCGTTTTCAAGAGGATGGTTCCTATATTAGATAACCAGTGTTCTTATAAGCAATACCCAATAAATTCACATATATTAATTACCTTGTCCAATAACTGACAATATCTGCAGCACAAATACTATCAAAATAAATAAATATTCTGTTCTCATTCCTTCATCATAAAATAATATCTTTCCAAACAGAACTTCTCCAATACACAAGTATTCTATTATTAAATAGTAATTTGAGTAATTTAACTCTTTGACTGCCTACAACATAGATAAATGTAAGAATATATCTCTAAAGTTAATTTTTCCATAAACTGGTAGCACAGCAAACCTCAGTCAAATTACTTAATAATCTCTCCAATACATTTGTATGCATAAAACGGAGAATTTAATTTGAGATTAATTGTGTTGAGACTGTTAGAACTCCCACAGCTTATTTGAAATCAGTATATGAGTAATGTATTACACAATTGCCTGTTATTATTAATGGGAAATTTCCTCTACAAATTATGGAGAAAATTCGGCTATATTTTGGTGTAATCTAATGGCGATAAAATGAGTAGAAATTCAAGTTCAAAGTCTCGTTAAGATTATGGAAAAAATCGGAAAAAATCTAAAATTGTCGCAATAGCTAGAAATTACATCAGAAAACTTCCCATATAATACAAGCCACCCTATTTAATAGCTTGATTTCCTAATTAGCAACCAATAAATACCCTTGGAATTCCAACCTTAGCACTAATACCACCGTTCAACCCTAATCCACATACAATACTACGCATATCCACCCTCTAATATACTCAATAGCAAATAACACTGCAATATGATATACCTCTGTAAACCAGATATCATTCAACATATACCAAGGGTGTATGGTATGCAGAAGATACAATGACTTGAACTCAAATTACATTGGAATTAGGCAAGGTATAAAAACTGTATTACATTTGTTATTGAGTTAATAATATAATGCGTTCATTGATTATGCACCATTTTTGTGGATATTTGCTTGTTTTGTTCGCAGTTTTAATACATCAGTCAACTGCAGAAGGTAACTATAGCAAACACTTACAAATAGACATATTTAATATCTATTATTTCCTTATAGGGTCACCAGTTATTACTCTATCTCACACTACGATTGAGACTCATGCTCTTCTCCCGCCTGAAGTTAACACAGCTGATATTACAGTATTAACACTTAATGTTACTTTAGAAACTAACGTCACAGGGAAATGGCAAGCTCCAGATAATACCAATATTACAGATAGTACATTTGCAATTCCAGTATTCGCAGCTAATCACGGTGGGCTGTACAGGTTCTATGTTTCTAAGAATGGAAGTGATGTGTTAGCGATACAGATAAGTATCTCTGTTGTTGGTGAGTTAGCTTTCAAATAAGAGTATCCACGGAATTATATGGATGATCATTTCGCGAAATTCCTATTAAAGTTACACAAATAATTGGTGTACGTATATTGGGCAATGCAATTGTATTAGCACAGCTAGTCTGTAAGTCATTTTTAACTTTTGAACCATGGATAAAGGTGAAATTCATATATGTCGAGAAATCACCATTAAAATGCTACACGTATGTTAATTACTACAAATATTCACTATTTCCACATTAGGAACAAGACTAGCTGAACAAACAGCATCTGCTGAATACATTATACTATCTGATAACAACATATTCCACACTAATACAACACTTGTATGCGCTACAAATGACACTTCTCAGCAAATACAATGGACATACCAACCCAATCAAGATGCAACAGAAAACGAAACTACATCATTATGGAATACAACTACAGGAATAAGTAGCATCGAAATAATGACGTCACAACAGGGGTATTATACCTGTAAAGTGAGGAATGTAACTTACACAGTAGCTGTATTTAATCCTATGGTTACTACAGGTATGTTATTAATACCAGAAGTGATAATCCAAAAATCTCCGTAGGCGCTGTCTTGGGAAATCTAGTTGTCCAATTTAAATGAAAATTGGTACAAGGATGTAGTTTTGGGTCTAGATGTGCACTTTGGGTATATAATTCTTCTAATATAAATAGTTTTACACCATTTTTGTCGCTTAAAATTTGAAAAAAGATTCAATTTTGACAATACAATACTCCCATTCTATTGCTTGATAATTCTGCAGCTTCAATTTTCAAAATTACTAATACAATGTCTAACTTATCTAGTTGCAACTGCTGGGATGTCTTACTACTATATCAAAGGTATTGACCAAAATGACATACAGTTATTATGTGATCAAGAAAATACCTCAATCAACCTCAACACAATAACATGGAGAGATACAACAACAAATTCAACCTACAACAATCCTGTTGTTATCAATAATATAGCGGCTAGTTTGAATTTAACCTGCTATATGGAAAGTGTAGCAACATTTTCAGTACAGATTACTATATATGGTTAGTTATTAAATGCCTAAAAATTCTATCTTTTGATTTGAACATTTGTAATAGATCCTATGCTCATGCTAAGTTACACTGGATTTGATACTACAAATTACGGTACTGTAAGCCCTGATCCAATCTCTATAACAATTCCACTCTATTCAACTGACGTCACACTTATAACGAATATAGAGTCTGGTACATGGACAATTCCTATTTACCCCTTTATACCAAATAACACTGCAATAATTCAATTATTTACATTGGAATCACCTGGAAGATACAGTTTCAACACGAATCAAACTTGGAATGGTGAAGTGAAGGAAATATTCGCTATAGATATTTCTCAAACAGGTTTGCATAAATCTTTGACTTCCTATTGCGTTTCACAGTTTGTTATTTTCTATTCCTATAGGTAGTCCTGTTGCGATAGAAACTTCCTCAGGGCAATATACAGTGCAGCCTATCAACTCAATTTTCTACGCTGACACTTGGCTAGTTTGTACATCTGAACCGGGTTCCCTTGTTTACTGGGGGCATCAAACAACATTTAGTAAAAATGTGCAAGGCCTTACTGCTACAACTTTGTATGGTATTGGTAAATTCAAAGCTACATTAGATTTAGAAGGATATTATAATTGTGAAATAACAATGGATGGTATTCAAGTCACATATTATATGGGTGTATTTACTCGTAGCCCAACAGCAACAACTGGTAAGTATTCTAGAGTTTATTGTTATACAGTCTAAATCGAGTTTTTACCCCACAAAACGCACGAGTAAAAAGCCGAATTCGACTGTATATAAGTGGAATATCTAATCATATACATTTAGCTGTTACTGGGGGAAACACTTACAATTATACAGTGGGTATAGACAGTGATGGAATACAACTACATTGTGACCCCATGGATACAACTATCAACCTGAGAAATGTATCTTGGCTAATCGGAGGTTCCCCCCATCCAAATCCTGTTACAGTTAGGTCACTTGTGAATATTGAACTGCCAAGTATCATGGAAATATATTGTTATGTAACAATTAAGTCTGACATCAGAATTCAAGCAACATTAAACATCCAGGGTAAGACTTTATGCCAGCAAGGTCCAATCACTTTGCATGGACAAATCTCAAAAAGTACAAATCAGTTTATTGTGCCCAAAATTGCAAAGTAAAGTTCAGAGTGCCTTCTTCCCGAAAATTATGTCTCTGGACAATTTACCTTACCAATAGTATACTATACTAGGCCTTAAATAACTATAATTATATACTTTTTACAATATTTAGGTGAGGCAAATCTTGCTGTATTTTACGATGGAGCTGACCCACAATACTTCGGACAACCCTATGGTAATACCATAATACAGATACCTACTTACGCACAAAATGTAGTAATACAAAGTAATCTTCTGTTCGGAAGCTGGAGTCAATCTCTAGGAGGATATGAAATAGGAACCGATTTGAATATTCCTATAATGTCACTACAGCATAATGGAGATGTTCAATTTTCTGTAAAATTTTGGGAATCAAGCCAAGAGGAGGTGGTACTCAAGATTTCAGTTTTCACACAAGGTATTTATACTGTAATGATTTGTGTTGATATATTTGTATAACATTTTAAGAAGGTGCCCTTTACACAGCTAAAAGTTAAAATTAAGTGTTGCCAACTTAAAGTCTATGCCAAAGGTTCATGCCCTAAGTTCATAGTTTCTGCAATGTTCATGTCAAAACCAAAATTCTTCATATTATAGCAACGCTGAATTCAAGTTAATAATCCTGTTATAGGCACAAATATTGGCAGAATTGAAGGCTTAAACGAGATAACACCATTATCCAATGGTACAGCAATTCAGCCATCAACCAGTGTATCAATAGTGTGTGCAACAGACAACAGCACTTCCAACATTGAATGGTTGTATAGTATTGTAGGTAGTGATCATGTCATCAGTAAAACATCAAGTGCGGATTTTAACTCAACAACAGGATTCAGTATACTCGAAATTTCTGCTGAAGAACCTGGGCAATACGCATGCGTTATTGATGGATCAATTTCTCATAACATTTTCATTTTAGACCCTACTTCTACCATAAGTAAGTGAAAATGCAAACTTTAGAAAATTGGCTTTTTATATTTCATATTTCAGTTACACTCGATGACTTTAATAGCACAATAGAGATAGGATATACAGCAGGGTCTCCTACAATGTTATACTATGAAAATATTGACTCTACCATTGCAGATAGTTCAATACGCTGGACACCAGAAAGAGTACTCACATCTGAAGATAGAATATACTCTCCTGAGTTTGGGAATCCTGTTAGTTTGGATGAAGTGTTCAGTGTTGTAGGTAGTGGAGATTTTGTACTGAGATGCTTTTACAGAATGAGCCCTGCTACTGTATTAGGAGGCGTAAACTTGGATATAAGAGGTAATTATATATTAGTGTAGCCAAATGATGAGCCTTCGAAGTTCACGCTATACACTTGAAGGGTTCATACAAAATCCAGGCAAAATCTATGCCAAAATCTTGAAAACTCTAAAATTATTATTATTATTATATTTGCAGATTCTGTTGTTGTTACTATTACCTATGGTGATACAACAATGACATTCGATGATGCAACCAACAATATGTTCCCAATGGCACAAACACTTGAGATTCCAGTGTTGACAACTAACATCCAATTTGACTGCAGTTTAATCACTTGTCTATGGACAATTGATCTTGATAACCAAGAACGTACCGAACTAGCAATCAAGCCATACACAATAGAGCTTCTAATGGTAGAGCACGCAGGGATATTTGCAGTGAAGAGAAGTTCATCTAATAGTACAGTATATACAACAGCTGATTTTGAACTCAAAGTAACAGGTAAGATCAAAACAATGTAATCACATAATCCATACTGCATTCACAGATATTATACAATGTAACCTCTGAGAATGGGGCCTATGGAAACTGAAACTTCTGGAGACGTAATGAGATAATTTTGCATGAATTCCTAGATACGAGGAAACGGGACAGCATTTTCGGCGTCCCTGATATCCCGTTTTGTACGGTACACAGTAGTAATTTACTGTCGAATTTCATCAATTCTATTTTTAGGAGCCTTTGAGCAAACAATAAAGGGCATATACCCAGAAACATTAGACTCTACCACAATCGGAATAACCTGGGATCTAACATTTCCACAGACAAATGACTCAAACGAAATGTTCACCATATACTACGGAATTGGTAATACAGATATTATAGCAGGAATGACACAAGCCTTCTCCTACAATCTAACTGGGCTAACGTCGAATCAAAATTACACCATACGTATTGAACTATCCTATGCTTTCACCATACAAACAAGTAGCAAAGAAATCATACATTTCTTCGAGTATATTGCAGCAACAAATCTACCAGAAACTCAAAATTCAACAACAACACTTATAGTTGTTGCTGTCGTAGTAATTCTCTTATTGACTTTGGGTATACTCATGGTTCTATTGACGCTCTTAATTTGGTTGAATACACGTAAACCTCGGCAATTTGTTAAATCGAATCTTCTAGGAGAAGAACCAGAGATTGTGAGTATGGAGAAAGCTAAATCGATTGAGCACAATACACAATATACAAATCCAAACTTTGCTCCTAATCTTATTGATGAGCAACACCAAAATGTCCCAAAAATTCTATCGAGTACAAGTGCATATGAGAACATAACAATTAACGAGAATGCTCAAGACAATCCGTATTTTGAACCTATCCAACTTGAATACTATAAACATCACATGGATACAGTATGGAGCCAAAGGAATGCACTAGAAAGTGAATACAAAAGTTTGGGCGGCACACAGCGAAGGTATTCATGGACAGCAGCCAAAATTGAAGGCAGTAGCGCGAAGAATAAATTCATTGATACTTTGCCCTATGATAAATCCCGTGTAATCCTAATGCAAGAGGGCAATAGTGTTCTTACAAGCTATATTAATGCTTCATACATACCGGGTGTGTACGTGCCACACACATTTATTGCAGCACAGGGCCCCAAGGAAAGCACAGTCGAGGATTTTTGGAGAATGGTAATGGAACATGAGGTCAATGATATTGTGATGGTAACAAATTTGCGCGAAGGTGGAAAACAGAAATGCGAAAAGTATTTTGCGACTGAAAATCTTGAAACTTTCGGTCGTTATAAAGTTGTATTCTGTGGTGAAGATATGTTTGCATCTCATGTTATTAGACGAATGACAGTGATGGACGGCACGCTAATTCGAAACATTCGGCAATTCCATTTCACAGCATGGCCTGATCATGATGTACCGACGACTTTCAAGGATATCCTAGAATTTGTGAATATTGTAAAGAGTTCAATTCTAAACGCTGAAAAGCCTATTGTCGTACATTGTTCAGCGGGTGTTGGCCGTACTGGAACTTTTCTAACACTTTTCAACCTGTTGGAAGCAATTCAAAATCAACAGCCAATTAGCATCTATAGAGTTGTCCACGAAATGAGAGAACATCGTCCACA
The DNA here is from genome assembly GCA_024704765.1 of Oopsacas minuta. Taxonomy (NCBI): domain Eukaryota; kingdom Metazoa; phylum Porifera; class Hexactinellida; order Lyssacinosida; family Leucopsacidae; genus Oopsacas; species Oopsacas minuta. Next base: position 347,305 of record JAKMXF010000312.1, on the reverse strand, counting down.
AATGGTGCAAACTTTCCGTCAATACAAATTCATCTACTTATCAATTTTAGAATTACTATACCAAAACACTGTTATAGCTGGTTCCGAATTTCCTAGCACTTTCCAGAGGTTTATGGAATCTGAGAAAGAAGGAACTGTCTCTATCCTATTTGAACAATACTACGAACTCGAGTATCAAAGTGAAAAGGGATTTCCATTAGAGTGTTATGTAGGAATGGACATGCTGAATGACACCAAAAATCCAATTAAAAACGCTCTCCCATGCGACCATAATCGCGTTGTATTATCATCAGAAGATTTACCTGTGGATTACATCAACGCGTCCTATCTGGATTCTTACAAGTATATCCTGACTATTAACCCTGTAGAGGACACGATATTAGATTTCCTACAAATGCTGTACCAAACACAGACATTAATGGTGATTATGATTACAACTCCTAAGGAGTACGCTGATATAGTCAATCGACAGTCAAATTGCGTGCCTTATTGGCCGAATATGCCAGAGTTCATAGATGTAATGCCTTTCCGCACGGAGGTAGTCGAATCCGAAGAAGTTGGCGGTTTGATAAGAAATGTGATAAAGTTAACAAACTGGTATGAAAATAGAATGCACACTTTCACGCAGATAATTTCAACTTCATGGGATGAAAACGATGAACCAGTTAATACAGATGAGGTTATAGATATCCTAAACATATTGCAGAACGAAACTGAAGTGATCAAGCATCGGCCAATAGTATTGCATTGTATTGATGGTATAGGAAAGTCAGGTGTTGTTTATACTGTGTACAAGAGTATACAGAATTTACAACAGAACAATGAAGTTGATATTTTCCAGTTAGTTAAACAGTTGCGTCGTCAGAGAATGAACTTCGTTCCTTCGTTGGTGAGTTAAAAATATTTTTTGATCTGTGCCGACGGTGTAAAATCCTTGGTGCTCTTGTAGAAATAATATTACCTAACTCTATATGTAATGGGTAATACTATCCTTAGATTTCTTCATAACAACGTATGATTACAATTACTAGAAAACAAATTTTCTATTGACGAAACACTCTTAATTCAAATACACGTACACAATACGAATCAAAATACTAATAGGAGATTACTAGCTAATCGCTCCTAAGTACTCAATTTAGCTGTGTTTACATATGTATAATGGAATTTGTCACACCAATACATGAACGAGTGATCTCAGCTAACCAATTCAAATATTAATTATGCTATCCATTATATAATTTCTACGCCTATTTATCTGCTATATTTGTCTTATTTAGACCAACTACACAAGCTGTTACTCTCTACTAAACGCCTACTTTACATCGAATAACCTTTACCAGTAGGAATCTCATTATTTCTATTTATGTATATTGTATGAACATTATCTGATAGGGTGTAAATCTTGTTAGTATCTGGCATCCTGTATGATATTTAAAATAATTATCAAATGATAAGAATAATATTTTGTTTGAAAGTGAAGCAGGATGGCGAGCGCATGTAAGTGCTATAGCATCCTTTTTCACCCATGGACCCCTATACCAATTTTAACACATTCTGTGGACCCCCTGCAGTCATCTGTGTACAAAAAGAGGTGTAAGGACTCCAGGTTGGGAACCGCTGTGCGCTGGGATTGATAAAATCTATATAATTTCTCTGCATAGAAATTGAATTCCATAATCATTTATGGACTTTTGAAATAACTTTGCAAGTATTTTAAGAATCAATCTACAATTGTGGTGAATACTTAACCAAATGGAAAATAATTAAATATTTGCCTTAATTACAAATCAATTAAATACAAAGAGTTTAGTCAATAAATTCAAATAAAATATAGAATTTTAAGAGATAATTTTGAACCTTCATGCTATTTAGCGCTATCAAAATACATTAGAGTTATCGGTGAATAGTTACACAATCAAATCAAATCAAATTTGGTTAATCAAGTAATTAATAACCTTAAGATTAATTGTGTATATAATAAGCAATTAATTAGATGTTTCACTATGTGCACTGATGTTGAAAATTACAGGAAAAGTCAAAATTACGCCAATACTTGCTGATTTTAGCAAGTGATCAAATGTCTAGTTGCATAATCTTATTTAAGAGGTTTGCAATTCAAAGGATTACTAACACAAGCAAAGTATAAATATAGACAAGTGATAGGTTTGTTTATTTTAGAATTATGTATTTTAAATCCAAATATTTTCTATTTACAACGATATTGATTGTAAATATCTTAACTGCAGTTTGTCAAGGTAAGAACAGGGATAGTATTACTTTTCTACAGCTTTGGTATAAACTACAAACTGTTCATGGATACCATAGTCAGTAAAACGAGTTTTTAAAGTAATTATTTCATACTTTCCAATGCTGACGGGATCCCTGATGGATTACCCCGAGAATTTACAAGAAATCAAATGTTTGGAAATTTCTGTGCCATTTCCCCAAATAATAGCCTGAAATTGCTATTTATGGGTGTGTAAAAATACATGGATTTAACATATATAATCTCTGGAAATTAACATAATGGGTTCATAATAACTCCATTTATAATTCATTTAATTTCAATAGTCCCACGTTTTGGATGTCAAGGTATTCTAAACGGATACTGCTTCAGGCACATAAGAACAACTGGAGGTCCAAATGAAGAAAAAACATGGCAAGAATCACAAAATATATGTGAAGAAGATAACTATACATTAGCAACAATACGGAATGTTGAAGAACACAAATTAGTTCTTACAATAATTCCAGGCAGTAGATGTTGGATTGGATTGAATGATATTAGAAACTTAGGCAGATATGTATGGGCTGATGGAAGTTTGAGTGCTTTCCAATTATTTAATAGTGCAACTACTGCTGTTATAGATGGAGAATGTGTTGAAACAAAGTATAGCAATAGTGAGAGATGGAATTATGATTCCTGTAATACAAATAAAAAATGCTATATATGCGGTGGAGACAGTAAGTGTAATATCATTCATAGCGTAATTCCCATATTTATATAGAATTTTTTAGTAATACAATTTGGCACAGTTACAAATGGTGTACATACAGCTCTCAGTAACAATGCTATACTATTCACAGACGAAGTTCTCTTTTGCGTAACAGAAACGAATACTGAAGTTATTTGGACGTTTGCAACAGATTCATATGCTCCATTTTCAACTACACTAGAAGCAACGTCTTGGGATCCAGCAACAGGTCTAAGCACTCTATCTGTCAATACACGAGATCAAGGATTCTATCGTTGTAGAGTTACACAAAATGCTGGAGATTTTGTGTTCTTCACCGCAGGAGTGTTCGATATGAATAAAACAATAGGTAATGTAATATGTGAAGAATTTTCAATTTTAGAGATCAAATTCCAAAAATTGTCAAAACCGATCCAAAAGTGTAACATTTCATGAACTTATCTACATTTCATTTGAATGGTCTTATGGTGTGCAATTAGAGCTTTCAATTTTCTGCCATGCATTTTGGCCGATTAACTTGAAACTCTTGCCGGACATTTTTCGAAATCTGCTTTGCAATATTGAATTTAAATCTGGATGTGCAAAGATATTTAATATTTACTGATTCTCATATATTATAGTTGCAAGTGACGGATCTTCATACAACTATACGATAGGTCTAGACAGAGAAAACATTGAAATCTTATGCGATTTATCTCCAACAATACCGCTAGCAAATATTAGATGGCGAGTAGATAGCATAGTATATACTAATCCGTTAAACATATTTGTAAACAGAGATACTCTTCCAACAAATCAGAATGTTCTAGAATGTTTTGATATCACCGCTGATGACGTAGTATTATTGACAGCATCACTCAACTTACAAGGTAAGTACAGTGTAACCTCCATAAACGGAATGTCAGCGCCAGGGACACCGAAAAGTGATACCTAGTTTCTCGTTTATGAAGTTCATTTATGAGACTAGAAATTCGCTCCATATTTGTTGTTGATATATTTCATGTTTGCTTACCTTTAGGTGCTCCTACAATATCATTAACATACTCTGGAAGACAGAATCAGATTCATAGCCAAATAGCTCCTAACTTGAACTCTATATCTCTACCTTTACCAGCACAGACATTAACCCTCTCAAGCAGTTTATCAATGGGTACATGGAGATTGCTCGGAGGCGAGGATTTCACAGAGAGTGTCCTGGTTATAAATGATTTGTATGAAACTTATGATGAAATATTTCAGTTTTATACTTTCAACTGTGATAATGAAGAGGTCCTTGCTACACAGATACGCATAACTACAACAGGTATAATATATAATGCCTACAGATATAATAAATAATGTCTAAGCCAAGGAGTTTATCCAGGAAATCTTGGAACGCCACTTTTGTTGTAGGCACTTTCATGGGATGGCACCTTTTTGGCGGTATTGATCCTTTACTAACCTGGGTCTCATAATCGACACTTTGTGTCTTCATGGCTGCTGAACTGGCCTTGATAAATCCCTGATAATGTCATGTATTGGGATTTAAATAACGAATTCTTTAAACTAGGTATTGCTGACTACTGTGATGCAATATATGAGGGATCATGCATCACATTTCATATTGTGGACACAGGATTAACTTGGGCCGAGTCAGAAATGAATTGCCTTACTTTCAACGGACATTTGGCTAGCATCGCATCGGCCATTGAGAGTGATATATTCACAAATATATCTAATACAACTGATCGAAGATGCTGGATTGGACTTAATGATAGAGATATAGAAGCTGGACTAGATGGAGATCAATTCTCATGGATTGATGGCTCCAACAGCACTTACAGGAATTTCTTTGACTTTGAACCTACCAACAATTTGCCTCAAGAAGATGGCACATATCTTCAAACATTTACTGATGATATAGGATGGATTAATGTCAACGGTTCTATAACATATGATTGCTATTTTTGCAAAAAAGCAAGTAAGTTACATATATAGATAGAAAAAATAGTTAAGTTTCGTGCATACATGCAAAACAAGTAGTCTTTTAGCAAGACAATGTGTTACCGTGCCTGCCACAATACTGTGTCATTCCACTTTTTTGACGGGACATGATACTCAATCAATGCTTAAAGTCAGTAAGTTCGGCCAAAAGCGATTGCTCGAAGCGAGTACAAGTTTTATCATAGTTCTTTCTGCAGCTAGTCTATTTGGGAGAGTGCTGCCTCCTAATGGATCAATCGTTCTAAATAATGCAACATACTTCACTGAATCAGTGATATTAATATGTGTAAATGAGAACAACTTAACCACCAGATGGACGTACAGTGAAGGATCTTTATCAAACACAACTGATGTGACAAGTAACGCAACACAAACTGTCAATGGTCTGAGTCAGCTGACTGTATCTGATTCAGGTTTCTATCGATGTGAGATTAGCATGGGCGGAATACCCTTAACATTTTTGGCAGGGGTATTCAACTTCAGTCGATTAATAGGTGAGAAATAATCTATACTGCGAAATTTTACGTTTTCACAAGATGTTATCCACTTTTCTACCAATGTAGTTGCTCTCCCAACGGTAAACTATACATATATAGTGGGTATAGACACTTTTGAAGCGATTCTATACTGCAACACAACTGCCAATGCATCTTTGCACAACACTGCATGGAGAAGGCAAGGCATCAACGCAACTAACCTATCTAATCCTCTTAATATAAGAGAGAATGGTGTTGAGTTAGTGGATACAGATCCTACTCTACTGTGTACTCATTTATTGGATGGAATGATATTGTTAACAGCAAGCGTGCTTGTCCAAGGTATTATTTATTAATATTTATGAGCGAAGGGTACTGCTAAAGGCATATTAATTATGCTAGTATTCTCTATAGGTCCTCCAATTACTATTGTTAGTAATAACATCAATTCGCTATCTCTTCTACCTCCAAATCAAAACCAATTGCCTCTCGACGTCTTAACAAGAAAATTAGTGCTCTCCTCTAATATCCAGAATGTTGAATGGGTCTTACCGAATGGGGTAACTATTCAACAGAATAGTGTGGAGATCAGTGTGGTAAGGATTGAAGATAACGGAGTTTATAGTCTGTATTCTGAACAAACATGGGATCAAACAAGGACCTTACTGATGATGGTTAATCTTGTAGTGCAGAGTAAGTTTGTTTTCTTAGATTTTTTATCAGTACCACAAACAGGGTGTCAGGGACACCGAGAAATGACACACCGTTTGTGAGGCTCATTTGTATTGCTCTATATATTTTCACTCCGTTTCCACAAGCCGGTTTGTGTAGGTTTAACTGTATTCTGATTCATCATACTTATTTTCACATTTTACTGTATATAGATTTTTTCATCCAACGGATTTCGAAGCTCACAAGTACACAGATAGACAACACAGCTATCTTATTAGAATGGGAGTTAGTAGAGACACCAATACCCCTATCTGAAGAATATTTCCGTATATACTCAGTAAATGACGTCAGTGAACAACTAATTGGCGAAACATCCCAACTATCCTACAATATTACAGGCTTAGCACTAAACGTACAGTACACATTCATAGTAGAATTAGAATACGCATTCACTGCAGTTAGATCGCGAAATTTCACAGATATTCAACTCACTAACATTACACCCACAACCACCTCAGAACTTATCATAGAAATCTTACCATTCTTAATACCAATAATAGCTGCAATCGTAATTGTAGCTCTAATAATATGCTGTCTCATGTTTTCCTGTATAGTCTACTGTTGCAGTATAAAGAAAGGAAACCAGGGTATTGATTCTATAAGACTTGAGAACATCACAGAGACTTACCACAATGATCACCTTAACGGAATAGTGCCCAATATAGACAGAAATATCATTATAAACCGTGTAGAGACAGATATAGAAACGTCACAAGGTTCAGGCAGTTATGCCACAATTGAACCACATTATGACCGCATAACTCCTATATATGATAGAATGGAACCTGCTAATAAACGTGACTCAGGCAACTACCAAGAGATAGAGGAGATAGTCGATCCTATTATGAGACCAATACCATTAGAACAGTACAAATCACAGTTGGATAGAATTTGGGAAAATGAAGGAGAATTGGAAGGTGAATATGAACAGCTTGGAGGAAAAACGCTTAGATATGCATGCGATAATGCATTAGTCGTATACAATAAACACAAGAATAAATATAAACAAGTATATCCATATGATAAATCTCGTGTTATACTGAGTCAATATGGAAGTGAAGGCCCGAGATCAGATTATATTAACGCGAGTCTTATACCAGGTGTATATGTACCAAATAGCTTCATTGCTGCACAGGCACCGAAGGATACGACGATCGAAGATTTCTGGAAAATGATTATTGAAAATAACATCGTTAATATTGTAATGCTAACAAAACTGATTGAAAATGGTAAGCAGAAATGTGAGAGATATTTTCCAACTGACGAGTACAATATATTGCAGATTGGGGTATATAACATCGCTCTTAAAAGTGAAACTGTGGATATAGGCTTTACCGTCCGAATATTTACTGTTACAGACAGTGTTCATAGCTTTGACGTCAAACATTTCCATTATACAGCATGGCCAGATCACGATGTCCCAACTCAATTCGATGAACTCCTTTCATTCGTCAGGAAAGTCCATGAAGGTATCTCAAGAACGAGATCACCTATTCTAGTGCATTGTTCTGCAGGTGTAGGCCGCACAGGGACATTCATGACTTTATTCAATTTAGCAAAGGCTATACAAAAAGGCAGAGCAATAAGTATATATCGAATCGTATACGAGATGAGGGAACATCGTCCACAGATGGTACAAACATTTCGTCAATACAAATTCATATATTTGGCCGTATTGGAGATGTTATTCGGTCAAACTTCCATCCAAGCAAAAGACTTTACGAACACATACAAACTCTATTTAAAGTCAGATATAGATGGTTATATATCAGCCTTTCTAAAACAATTCAGCGAATTGAATTATCAATGTGAGAAAGCATTCCAAGAAACGTGCTCTATCGCGAAAGATCCGAAGCACAAGAATAAAAACCATCTAAAATTCAGTCTGCCATATGATAAAAACCGCGTATTACTTTATTCAGAGCACTTTGAAACGGACTACATCAATGCAACCTACCTTGAATCCTCAAATATGATAATCACACTAAATCCAACTGTATTTTCGCTACAAGACTTCCTCCAAATGGTGTACCAATTCAAAGCGAGCTTAATTGTAACGCTAACAACATATACAGAGAAAATGTTGATTGAAAGTGGACAGAGCGAGTTTATACAATATTGGCCAACGAGTTCCGGCCCTGGAAAATGTGCACCGTTCATTCTAACAATGACAAAATGTGATAATTGGCAAGCTATTGATAAAAAGGTAATCACGCTCACACATACACTAGATAGCTCAATGCACACGTTCACACAGATTATATCTACCAAATGGAGTTCTTCAGATGAACCTACAGATATCTGCGCTATTGTAAAGCTACTGAAGGCGATAAACTCCCATAAAAGCGATCACCCAAATTCTCCTATCATAATACATTGCTCAGATGGTATAGCCAAAACAGGCATTCTGTATACCCTCTTTAAAGCTATACAGGAAAGTATTGGGAGGAATGAGGTTGATATTTTCCAAATTATCAAGAAATTGAGAAGTGAAAGAATGAATTCTATCCCAGAGTTGGTGAGTTACTATTTTTCCCACAACCTAATGTTTCAAACTAAAATTTGTATATTCGCGCGAATTTCTTACATTTGAGCCATTTTCAGTGTGGAACTTTATATATTAATATTTTCTAGAATCACTACTTATCTTGCTTCGCACTGATGAATGAGTACTACTGTGATACTGCAATACTATAGTGAGTTGAAGAAAGAAGTGTATGATGAGAACCTGAACATTACCTGCTGCCATATTGTCTAATAATTTGTTCTTTTGATAAGTTGTGTTGTATAATTGTAGAGTTGTCTGATTTCACCATAAATACTAAATGATAGTCAATCTATACAATAAAAACGCAAAAAACATCAAACAATCTAAAAAGGCTCAGGGCAATAATACTGAGCATACAGTTAAAGGACAAAGTATTCGACCATTTCAGAATTGCAAATATTTTGTTATATTCTTATTCGCCCATGTAACTAAGATATTCTTATACATCGATATCCGTCAACCCACATAAATGAATCTTGTTCACGCTTATTCTCTGCTTTATAACAAATAGTTATTTAATACATCAGAGTAATTAGATTTTAGTTTGATAAACTTAGTATAAAATACGGAAAGTGGTCGAATACTTTTGTCCTTTAACTATATAAGTGTTAAACAAACGTATGCAGTTAGAAATGAATAGTACAATACTCGTTCATCAGAGAAAAGCAGGTAGCATAGCAAGGCTAGAGGAAATAGAAAAATAAAATGTATAAACAGGCGAATTCGGAGTACTTTGTATGGCACACAGTCTAAGACTCAAATTGATGCTTAATATCTACTGATTTAATTATATAGACAATACAATTTGATCTACCTTCTGAGTACATTGCAATACATTGTTTACAATAAGATATTAGCAGAGTTTAAGCATTCGAATTCTTGAAATATTTGCTAAGTTCGCACACAGTACCTAGTAATTCTTCACCAAATTTGTAGGTTATTTTAGTATATAAAAATTTGAAATTAGATATTAGTTATAATCCACATGAATACACCAGAAATATATCCACTTATAATTCCAATGCAATCCTCAGGGATATCTCACGATTAAAACGTCTCAGATCTGGACATAAGTTGGTGTAATTAAGTTGAGTCGATTGATATACATACCTACTATAATTCTTGAATGTAATGAAATATCTTAAAAATGGAATTATGAACTCAGGTTCATGGATAAGACAACCCCCAAGAATTTACATAAATTATACTGTCTATTAATAGGTGAACAATGAAATGATAAAATGAGTAGAGACGAATCAACAATATTCGGGATATCTTCCACAATGTATTTGCATTTTACAATACAGTTGAGTATAGTAGTCTATGAATTGCGGCATCAGTGACTCAATTTTGAAGCAAAACTGCATAAAGTAATCTGCTTTGAGAATCACTGAAATATCTTACATGTTGTTGCCTACATCATTATAGAGTTTATTAGAATAAGAATGTTGCATAGTAAGCTCAAGATAAGTAATTACCCAGTATTTTACTTTCAAAACGTAGTCGAACCACTGAACTATCTTGTATGTTGCAATATATCCACTTAAGTCATTTGGATGAATTCATAGAGTTATCGTATTTCATTTGTAACTAATCTTCTTTGCATATTGAATTTAGGAATAATAAATTGCAAATTATGGAATAAATTCATTGGAATTATAAGAACCAAACTAACTTGAACTGAGATGGGAACTAACTTTTATCAAGTTGTTCTATTGTTCACGATAAGTGCTTCACTTTCCGGCATCTTAACAGGTAACTATCTTATTATGTTTAAACTTTCTGACTTAGCTAATAGCAAATATGTATATTACTTTTCATAAACAGTCAACCTTATTATCATAACTTTTATACGATAGCTTGTAGCGGGCGTCTGTCATAACGACCTTTGTCCAGCTACTGCACTTGGGGTCGTTAATAAACAGAATTTGGTACATATCATAGTTGACCCTAGTTTATACTCATTGCTATAAAGGCGGTCAGGTTGGTCAGATTTCTACCAAACCAATATTCATAGGGTAATACTATTGATACGGGCCAAGCTACAGCCCGATAAAATAGCATTGGACACCATAATAATCCACAATTCGCGGAGTTTAAATAAATGTATCCATATTTGCTACCTGCTACGATACGCTTGGCTAAAGGTTCCTTACAATATCGGAATGCAGGTTCTAGTAATCCCATTAAAGTTTGGACGACCACATGGAATATATTTAACGCTGTAATAATTGTAATACTTGTCCGACACATAACCTACAATTATACGTAAATATTAGAATATATATGTACAAGGACTTTGTAAAACGGTTCTGTTAGATAATTTTGTATAGAATTAACTAGTCAATATACTAACGTATAAATTATATATTATATTCTTTATCTCTTTCTTAAGCACAAACTCCTAATATTTCTCTAATATATGATGATACAACATTTGGATACTTCATAGTGAGCCCAATAAATTGGACTAATGCCAAAGTAGAATGCAATAACTGGGGAGGAAATCTTACTACAATCAAGTCAGCAGTAGAAGACAGCTTATTGTTTTATAGTGCACCAAACTCTAATACACTCTATAGTTCATGTTATATAGGTCTAAATGATATAACTGTAGAGGCTGGTACTGTAGATACTGCATTTGTATGGGTAGATGGTAGTACCAGTACTTATAGAAACTTCCAATCAAATCCTGGTATACCAAGTCCCTCAGGAGTCGCTAATCATGATTGTGTTAGAACCAGATATAACAATAACGCAGGAGAATTATCAACCGGTTGGATTAATAGAGATTGTGCCTCTACTAGGTCTTGTTACTTCTGCAACAAAGCAGGTAAGTGATTGTAGTAAAACATAAACCTCAAAAATAAATTTTACAGTGATCAGCATATTTAGGTCTAATTCCAGTATATTGCAGCATCACACATTAAAATTCCTGGAATTTTCCTGGAAATAATTTTCAAAGTCCTGGACAAGATCCTGTACATTATATTAATAATTATTTGACAAACATTTATATAAAATATGAATGGATGTTCAATTTTGTAATAGAAATAGCGTGAGACCTCATTTAACATTACAAAGCTGCCGCTGGTAACCAGTTTAAGAATTTATGTATATTCTTCAGAAAAGTTAAAGACATAGCTTTGTGATAGTAAGATTATATAATAGCTGCATGCAGGTTCTAAAATGAGTTATAATGTGTTATGTGTAGCAATAGTATACTATGGGTAAAATTCGACATCTTCAGGGAGTTCATCTCTGATCACATAATTTTAAGATCTGACTATTCAAAATAATAATCTCGAGATTCCTGTATTAATGTATAAAATCCTGGACAATGGTTACACTAAAATAATACAAATAAGAAAGGAAAATACTAAACTGGGAAAATATAAATAAAATATATTTTGTTCCTTTCAAATTACTAAACTGTTGAAAATACTTTTATTCAATTTTCTTACTTAACTTGATAGGTAACTCACAAGGATGTGATCTGATCTATAATGGATCTTGCTATCGATTATTTAAAGTAAATACTGGAATCAGCTGGTTAGATGCTCAATCTAGTTGTGCTATATGGGGCGGTGACTTGACTAGTATTACTACAGAGAGAGAGAATAATTACTTATACACTATTATCCCTGATACAGTGAGTAATTGCTGGATAGGATTGAATGATAGGAGTGTAGAGGGAACATATACCTGGATTGATGGTTCAGTATATAGTCATACAAACTGGACAGGAAGTGCACCAAATGTTATTGATGAAGATTGTGTTGACATAATAAGAACTGGAGAGGGTAGTTGGGGGATTGTGGACTGTGACATAACAACGACAAATGCTTTCCTATGCAAAAGATCTTCATCTGTAACAACAGGTCAGTATCATGACAATGCTATAATACCATATATAGCAGCTATTAAATTCAGCAAATATATTATTTTGTGCTTTAGTTGGAGGATTTGGACAACTTACTAATGGAGGATTAGACTTTGTAACAATTAGTGAAAACACATTTTTGTTCAGCCCACATACATTAGCTTATGGAGGAGAAGAGAATATAGTCATTACATGGATATTTTCACAGAATTCAGATCTATCATCTAGTCAACCAGAAACACCAACCTATGAGAATATGGAAGCTGGATGGAGCTGGTTAGCAGTTGATATTGCCAAACAAGGATATTATCAGTGTCAAGTCAATTCATTAACTTATACGATTGGTTTATATGATAATTCATTAACAACAGGTGAGTATATCTCTGTGTAATATTTCTACATATTATTATCCCACTTACTAATCTATTGACCTCAATTTCTTACATTTAGTTGCAATAGAAGGTACTCAATACGTATATATAGTAGGAATAGACAGAGAGGATGTATTGCTGTTATGTGATCCTGCGGACAGTGGTGATTTAAGTATACTGAAGTGGTCTCTAACAGGTAGTGAAGATTTCCTGAATCCTATCAACATATACAACGAGAGGAATAATTTACCAGAACAATCTACTGACTTAAATTGTGTGAGAGGTTCAAGTATTATATTTTCAAACTTTATCAGCGTGCAAGGTAACAATTTAATCAATTATGTTTCATTATATGATATGTAGTATACAGGAGAATACACAACCTACGCAACTACAGCCTATCCACAGTCTAGGATTTCATGGACCATGGATTACTTCAAGTTTATTAGATTTGACTTGCAATTATATTTTTATCGATAAAACAAAATCGGTGCATTTTGGCTCAATAAATGTATAATTGAAGGTTAATAATTTTCAAATGCCATATTATCCAACTATTACCAGCTATAAATGACTTCATCTGTTTGGTTAGAAGGGAAAAGTGTTGTTAAAAATGTACCATTTTTAAAGCTCTGATAAACGATCACTATTGCGTCTTCGATTCCAAAATTAATATCAAGTGATCTAAGGATGTTTACATATAAAATATAGAATTTTTGTAATGATAAAGTTGTCACGTTACTGAGTTATATTAGGTACTATGGATGGACATTTTGCCCTTCTAACCAAACAGATGACGTCATTTCAAACTGATAATAGTTGGATAATATGGCATTTGTAAATTATTAACCATTAATGATACATTTATTCGAGCCAAAATGCACCGATTTTGTTTTATCGATAAATTATAATGCAAGTCAAATTTAATAGACTTGAAGTAATCCATGGTTAAATGTCGTGAATAGGCTTTAGTTTCGTAGGCTGTGAGGGGAACATATTAGTAACGGCCACATAAATGACATAATGGACTGCCCATTAGAATGAAATGATGCGGAAAGATCGTATTGGTCTCCATTTGCACATATTACATTGTAGGTTTCACTATATCTATATGAATATTGTGTTTATTTAGTTCCAGAAATAACAATTCAAATTGGTAGCATCAGTGCTAGTAAATTCACGGCTGTGTGTCCAGCTATCAATGCGTTTGCTATTCCATTATCAACACAAGATATTACTCTCTCTACCAATATTATTGGATACTGGACTGTTCTTGGGGTAGCAGAGCCTACTGGATCTACTACAACAATTGCTAATTTCATGGCAGGAAATGCTGGACTATACGAATTCTATATTAACAACTGGGATGGAGTTGATGTGTGTGCTATACAAATTACTCTTTCATCTTCACCAGCTATTACAGGTAATAGTTACTTAATATATGTAATTAATTGTATACTCATGGAAATCAAAATTTGATGATTAATATAATAATAATCTTGTTTGTTAGCAATGAACCCAGAAGAAGAATTTATATTTGATGATAACACTTTTGGATATTTTACAATTTCCTCTGGGATCAACTGGATAACTGCTCAACTCAATTGCATCAACTGGGGAGGAAATCTTGCTACAATCAAGTCAGCAGAAGAAGACAGCTTATTGTTCTATAGCATAACAGATTTAGATAATGCTTTTTCGTGTTCAATTGGTCTAAATGATATAGATGTAGATGCTGGTACGAATGCTAGTGCATTTGTATGGGTAGATGGTAGTAACAGTACTTATAGGAACTTCCGATCTGATTTTGGAATAGTAAGCCCCTCAGATGATGATCCTATTCATGACTGTGTTAGATTCAGATACCAAGTCGGAGGTGTAGTATCAACCGGTTGGATTAATCGACAGTGTCATTTTACTAGAGTTTGTTACTTCTGCAGTAAACAAGGTAAGTTATTATTGTTGACAATATAGGACCTTAATATATGTATCACTTGAATATAATACATTCAAGGAAGGAAGACACAAGACATTATAAAGCTAAGATGTTTAATACGTCTTTCAACGAAGACGTATTACGTATAATACATATTATACGTTCAATCTACAATTTTTAGTGACGTAACTTCAATTAGGCTAATTTCTGCAATATTTATTTTGCATCAAAACAGTAGTTCTCGAATTGTTAATGAGAAATATCCGAAATTGAGTACTTCAAGATAATACATACTATAAGGGTGAAACACTGTGACATAGAGGTATAAATTCAATTCCATTCTTATATAATTCAATAAACTAGAAATACTCATTCTCAAAATGTAGTTTCAAATTTTTGAATAGATAACTCACAAGGATGTGATCTGATCTATGATGACTTTTGCTATCGGTTATATGAAGTGAGTGATGGAATCAACTGGTTAGATGCTCAATCTAGTTGTGCTGTATGGGGTGGTGACTTGACTAGTATTACTACAGAGAGAGAGAATAATTACTTATACACTATTATCCCTGATACAGTGAGTAATTGCTGGATAGGATTGAATGATAGAGATAACAATGATGGAATGTACACGTGGATTGATGATTCAACATCTACTTTTACAAACTGGGAAGGTGGTACACCGAATGCTGGCAATGCCGATTGTGTTGACATAATAAGAACTGGGGTAGGTAGTTGGGAGACTGTGGACTGTGAAACAACAACGATAAACGCTTTTCTATGTAAAAGAGCTTCATCTGTAACAACAGGTCAGTATATATTAATTATACTATAAACGCTAGTAATTTGATATAGTATATGTATATGTTTTAGTTGGAGGATTTGGACAACTTACTAATGGAAGATTAGACTTTGTAACAATTAGTGAAAACACATTTTTGTTCACCCCACATACATTAGCTTATGGAGGAGAAGAGAATATAGCCATTACATGGATATTTTCAGAGAATTCAGATCTATCATCTAGTCAACCAGAAATACCAACCTATGAGAATATAGAAGCTGGATGGAGCTGGTTAGCAGTTGATATTACCAAACAAGGTTATTATCAGTGCGAGGCCAATTCATCAACTTATACGATTGGATTGTATGATCCATCCTTAACAACAGGTAAGTAGATTATTCTGATATTTACTATACTAGCGTGCTACGCTTGCCCGCACTGCGCGGCAAAAAATGTACATATGATTAATTCAAAAGTGTGAAAATCGGATTCCGCATATTTGATATATTTAGTCAAGTTTTATAGCATTTTATTTACTTTCTTGATTACACGATAAATTCATAGTTATCGGGATCGCGAAATTCGAATTCATAATAGCATACCAGAAATCCTTTTCCTTGACAACAAATGAACAGACAACAATTGAGATTTAATAACACAGATATTATCTCCTTACTAATTCATTGACCGCAAATTCCTCTATTTAGTTGCAGCAGGAGCTTCATCATACCAATATATAGTTGGAATTGACAGAGAGGATGTATTACTGTTGTGTAATCCAATGGAAAGTGGGAGTTTAAGCATGTTGAGATGGACTCTATCAAGTGGCGGAGACTTCTTAAATCCTATCAATATATACAACTCAAGAGCTGATTTACCAGAGGCTAGTACAGAATTTACTTGCAAGAGAGGTGCAAATCTATTATCAACAAATACCATCAGTGTTATAGGTACATCTTGTATTTTGAATGAAATATTCTTTTGATCTCAATTATGGATTCAATTGTTTATAGCTCCCTTGTTAACTATAAGTTACGGTGTTGTACCAGCTGAAAGCTTTTCATTACTCTATCCAGAGATGAATATGCTAGCAGTTCCTTCAGCAGTACAAGATGTTATCCTGTCAATCAATATTGATGGTAGTTGGATTCTTCCAGATGATACGGACTCTACAGGATCTGCTTTAACCATTCCAAATTTTTCATCACTAAACGATGGATTATACAAGTTCTATACTAACAACTGGGATGATGTTGAAGTATGTATCATCCAAATTGAGTTAACATCTTCAACTACAGTGACAGGTATGTTATATTATCATTGTTTCCTGAGGAATTGTATGTTATCTGCCATACCACTCACATGCGATATAATCAGTTGAAAAGCTTTCGATCATATCGAAAGTAATCGAATTTAATAAAATGTATTCCTCTAGGAACTCCAGATATTGAACTAACATACGATAATTCAGCAATTGGGTTCTTCACTACCACTGATACAACATGGTTTACTAGTCAACTTGATTGCCTGAACTGGGGAGGAAATCTTGCTACAATCAACTCAGCAGTAGAAGATAGCTTACTGTTCTATAGTAGTACGGATATTAATACACACTTTTCATGTTGGATAGGTCTAAATGATATAGAAAATGATGCTGGTAATGATGCTAATGCATTTGTATGGGTAGATGGTAGTAGCAGTACTTATAGGAACTTCGGTATACTTGGACAATCATATCCTGTAGCAACAGCCTCTTGGGACTGTGTCAGAAACAGATACAAATCTAC
Source organism: Oopsacas minuta (assembly GCA_024704765.1). Lineage (NCBI taxonomy): Eukaryota > Metazoa > Porifera > Hexactinellida > Lyssacinosida > Leucopsacidae > Oopsacas > Oopsacas minuta. Next base: position 329,824 of record JAKMXF010000312.1, on the reverse strand, counting down.
TGGTGAATTATCAATCGGTTGGGAAAATCAAGCATGCACTGATACTACAAATTGTTACTTCTGCAATAAACAAGGTAATTGATATTTATCAAAAAGTCTTATTACTCATTAGTTACTATAACCGAATTTTCTGGTATTTCATCGTCTAAAATTTGTAGTTAACTTACAAGGTTGTGATCTGATCTATAATGGTTTCTGCTATCGAGTCTTCGAAGTGAGTACTGGAATCAACTGGTTAGATGCTCAATCTAGTTGTGCTGTATGGGGTGGTGACTTGACTAGTATTACTACAGAGAGAGAGAATAATTACTTATACACTATTATCCCTGATACAGTGAGTAATTGCTGGATAGGATTGAATGATAGAGATAACAATGATGGAATGTACACGTGGATTGATGATTCAACATCTACTTTTACAAACTGGGAAGGTGGTACACCGAATGCTGGCAATGCCGATTGTGTTGACATAATAAGAACTGGGGTAGGTAGTTGGGAGACTGTGGACTGTGAAACAACAACGATAAACGCTTTTCTATGTAAAAGAGCTTCATCTGTAACAACAGGTCAGTATATATTAATTATACTATAAACGCTAGTAATTTGATATAGCATATGTATATGTTTTAGCTGGAGGATTTGGACAACTTACTAATGGAAGATTAGACTTTGTAACAATTAGTGAAAACACATTTTTGTTCACCCCACATACATTAGCTTATGGAGGAGAAGAGAATATAACCATTACATGGATATTTTCAGAGAATTCAGATCTATCATCTAGTCAACCAGAAATACCAACCTATGAGAATATAGAAGCTGGATGGAGTTGGTTAGCAGTTGATATTACCAAACAAGGATATTATCAGTGTCAAGTCAATTCAGCAACTTATACGATTGGATTGTATGATCCATCCTTAACAACAGGTAAGTAGATCACTCTAATATTTTTGAACATATTTTTTACAGTCTTGATAACACCAACTTATCTATCTAGTTGCGGTTGAAGGGCAAACATACATGTATATAGTAGGGGTTGACAGTGAAGATATATTACTGTTGTGTAATCCTACTGAGATTGGTAGTTTGAGTACAATTAAATGGGATAGTACGTATAATAACCCAATTCACGTAAATACTGAGAGTGCTACATTACCAACAGAGTCTACAGCATTTAGCTGTATGAGAGAAGGGACCACCATTGTTACTATCAATCTTTCAATTACAGGTAAATTTACATATCATTTCAATAAAAGCTATCTTTATACATACAAACTGTTGCTTTAGTCCCCGAAATGTCCGTTCACTACGGCCAGTTTCTGGTTGAAAGCTTCTCCTTAACATATCCATTAATGAATGTGATTGATATCGCATTAGAAACAAAAGATGTTTCTCTCTCCATTAACCTAGAGGGAAAATGGACTGATCCAGAAGGTGTGGATACTACAAGTTCCACTTTAGTTATCGCAGAATTCATGCAAGCAGGAATATACACATTCCATACTAATAACTGGGATCAAGGAGAGGTGATTGCTATGCAGATTAACATTACATCATCACCTGCTCTTACAGGTAAAATATTCTTAAAACAGATATTCTATGAATTATATCGTAAAATTTACATACATGAAAGGCTCTTGAATATATACACGCTGAATATACTTACCTCAGAATGTATCGATTTTTTATACAAATACATAATCTATCTTAGTTATGGATCCAGAAGAAGAATTTACATTCGGTGGAACAACATTTGGATATTTCACCAATTCACCTTCTATAGACTGGCTAACTGCACAACTCAGCTGTATCTTATGGGGAGGAAATCTTGCTACAATCAAGTCAGGAGTGGAAGACGATTTATTATATTATAGTATAACAGATATACAAACATACTTTAGATGCTATATTGGTCTGAATGATATACTTGTAGATGCTGGTACTAATGGTAGTGCATTTGTGTGGGTAGATGGCAGCACAAGCACATATAGGAACTTCGGAACATTAGAATATACATACCCTAGAGATGTAGCTAATTTTGATTGTGTTCGATTCAGATATAAAGAAGGAGGTGCTGGCCCTATATCAGATGGATGGATTAATGGTTTTTGTAATACTCCAATAGATTGTCACTTCTGCATAAAACCAGGTAATAACATATTTGTACATTTTATGCAAAATACAACTATAATAAGACCTTTATATAACAATATGCACGGTATAAGAATACATTGGGTACCCGAGAGTAACCTTATATCGTGTATATAAAGTTTGTATATAAAGTTTGTATATAGAATGGAGCAATAATTGTGTTTTGTTTACCTATAGCAACACCCAATGTATGTGATCTCATCTATGAAGGATCATGTTACCGAATATTTGATGTAAGTACAGGAATCAACTGGTTAGATGCTCAATCTAGTTGTGCTGTATGGGGTGGTGACCTGACTAGTATTAGTACAGAGAGAGAGAATAACTACTTATACACTATCATAATGAGTAATAATTATTGGATAGGATTGAATGATAGGAGTGAAGAGGGAACTTATACCTGGACTGATGGTACAACATTTAGCTATGCGAACTGGACAAATCCCCCATCTAATGATGGTGATTGTATTGAGATTAACACAGCTGGAGGTGTTAGTTGGGAAACTGTGAACTGTGAGGATACTATAAACACTTTTGTATGCAAAAGAGCTTCAACTAGTACTGTAACAATAGGTTTGTAACTTTAAATATTTATATTCTAAGATCCTTTCACATTTCTAATTCCTATCTACTCTCAGTTGATAGATTTGGAGAACTTACCAACGAAAGATTTGACTTCCAACTGCTTAACTCAAACACTTTCTTGTTCACTTCACGTACCTTAGCATGTGGAGGAGAACGGAGTAATAATATCGTATGGAATTTTTCAGAAAACTCAGATCTATCAAACAGTGTAAGTATGACAGCAACATATAGTAGTACAGAAACTGGATTAAGTTGGTTAGCAGTTAATATTAATAAACAAGGATATTATCAGTGTCAAACCAGTACATCATCTTATCTAATTGGGTTGTATGATCCATCTTTAACAACAGGTGAGTAGACAGTTAATTGATATTTCTGAATATTTTCCACTAACTTTTCTATCTAGTTGCGGTTGAAGGAGTAACATACATATACCTAGTAGGAGTAGACAGTGAAGATATATTACTATTGTGTGATCCTACTGAGATTGGTAGTTTGAGTGCAATTATGTGGGATAGTATGTATAATAACCCATTCAACATATCTATTGAGAGTGCTAAATTACCAACAGAGTCTAGAGCATTTAGCTGTATGAGAGAAGGAACTACCATCGCTACGATCTATCTTTCGGTGACAGGTATTCGATCAATATTTATTGTCCACTTTACAAACTGATATATTTATCATTTTCATATTTATAGTTCCTGAAATATCAATTTTCTATGGTTTATTCTTGGCTGAAAGCTTCTCATCAACATATCCATCCACGAATAAGATTGCTATACCATTAGAAACAATAGATATTTCTATATCCATCAACCTAATTGGAAAATGGAATATTCCAAGAGATATGAACACTACTGACTCAACGATAGAAATTGCTGAATTTATGGAAGAAAACGCTGGAACATACACATTCTATACTGATAACAACTGGAATCAAAAAGAAGTGATAGCTATGCAGATTAACATTACATCTGCACCTCCTCGACCAGGTATATACTTCTGCTTATAAATTAGCACGTAATAGGAATGTAAGAAAACTCTTTTTTTGTGCTTGAACATTTTGTAGAATATATTCGGTGATGACATGAATAACTTTATAATATACTAGTTTGAAAAGTAATTATTCTTTAATATTTTTAGTTTTAATCCCAGATGAAGAATTTACATATGGTGATACTTCTTTCGGATTTGTCTCGAATTCTACTAAATTAGACTGGTTAAGTGCTCAACTGAATTGTAATAACTGGGGTACTAGAGGAAATCTAGCTACAATAAAGTCAGCAGTAGAAGATAGCTTATTGTTTTATAGCAGTACAGATATAAATACATACTTTTCATGTTTTATTGGTCTAAACGATATAGATATAGATGCTGGTACTAATGCTAGTGCATTTGTTTGGGTAGATGGTAGTACCAGTACTTATAGGAACTTCGATTCGCTTCTTGGAATGAATCCTGGAGGTGGAAATTCTGCCTGGGACTGTGTTAGATTCAGATACAGGAATGTAGCAGCAGTATTATCAAACGGTTGGATTAATCGAGGTTGTGGTGACATGAGAAATTGTTACTTCTGCAGTCAACCAGGTAAGTGATCATTACATGTAGTTGTTTAATGAAATTAATGAATTTGTTTGATTCCAGCAACACCCAGTGTATGTGATCTGATCTATAATGGATCTTGCTATCGATTGTATGAAGTGAGTGATGGAATCAACTGGTTAGATGCTCAATCTAGTTGTGCTGTATGGGGTGGTGACTTGACTAGTATTACTAC
>JAKMXF010000312.1:0-324207 GCA_024704765.1 Oopsacas minuta | reverse complement strand
GTGGTATATCTAATCGTGTCTGTTACTGGCCTAAGAAGGATGAACCTATCAATTGTGAACCTTTTGTTTCTACTTTGATCAATTCTACTGAAACGAATGCATTTGTAAAACAGGAAATATGTTTGAAGAATACTTTAGCAGGAAAGGAACACTCATTCACTCAGTGTATATCTCCAATATGGAATGAAGATGGTACTGTACTTGATTCATTGTATGTTATCGGACTTTTGACCAAAATTATGAAACAGAAACAAGACTCAAATAATGTTCCTATAATAATACATTGTGAAGATGGTATCTCTAAGACTGGCATCATACTGACAGTGTTGAATTCTATTAGAGATTTTAACATAAGAAAATCTATCAACCTATTCAATACTGTTAAGATTTTGCGTAAACAGAGAATGAATATGGTTCATACCTTGGTGAGTATTTTCTAACTGTCATATACATTCCTTTCCTTGTTTGTAAATATTATATTGTTTCGACGATATATTTCAAATGACTTCACACTGCTAAATATCTTGCAGTGTATTAGAGATTTTCGTGGGTACGTGTATGCACTAAATGTCCGGGTGTACTCACGAATATTTTTAGAGTATTAGAGTCTACCATAGCATATGGGTTGTTTATATAATACCCTGTGTATTTCTATGGCATTGTGGTCAGAGGTGTTCACAGATTATGTATAACTTGTCTACCGCAAGATCACGATGCATTCGTGCATATAACTTCATTTTCTTGATATAGTTCTCATCATTTTGTTTGTGTTTATAGTTCCATTACATTAATGTTCATTTTATTTGCGTCTTGTTTGTTTAGTTCTTTTTCTGGCTCTTGTTTCTTTCTAAGATAATTATGTCACGCATCTTATGCTGATAATGTGGCATAAATTTCATAAATTGATCCGGCAACTTCAATAATGATTCGATAAAATTCTGTTTCCTTGAATCCATCAACAGGCAAATATTATATATATTGAGTGTATGCTCATATGTATTATTACAAATATAGTTTATATCCAAGAAATAACATCCGATTAGTAGCAACAACGACAACAAACGTAATAACATCTGATCAATGACGCTACAGCTGGTATGTACTAATCACAAACAAAACATATAAACTACCCATATGCTAGGGTAAACTCTAATACACTAAAAAATACTCGTGTGTACGTGTACACCCAAAACATTTAGTGTGTACGCGTACACGCGAAAATCTCTAATACACTGCAACAAATATGCCAAATTTCTGAGAATCGTATTTCGTTACTCGGGTATCAATCTTCAATCTTAATTCCTTGTGAATATTTTTCAAATTGATCATCTATGTTAGTAATCGCTATCGAATGATTATTACTATACCAACCTGTTCTAGGAGAATTTATATCCTACAGCAGTGGATCTCAACCTGGGTCCGCGGACCCCATAAAATGGGCCAAAGAGGTCCGCAAAAGAAAAAGGTTGAGAACCAATGCCCTACAGTACTTCTACCTGTACCAGTGTACGGATTTTTCTGAAATTTACTACCAACCTGGACCACAATGTAGATTCCAAAAATTCAACAATGTTTTCGCATAACATGATTGATATCAGTTCAAATTCCGTTAGCACAAAATTCATAAAAGTGCCAAAAATTCTAAATTGTTTGCATTGAAAAAGCGTGCGAGACAAATTTTAATACAGACAGAGATCTATCTCAAACGTTTGAATTTAGCTGGTATACAGCCCGAGTCCTGCATTCTGAGCCATGCAAAAATAGCTGCTGAAAAGTTCCTGGGAAATTGAGGAAGAAGAAACCCCTTATTCTCCTGAAAAAATGGTCATTTATTGCAAATATTATAGAAATTCCATTACATATAAGCATAGATAGTCTATTTATTCATAGAACTATACAGTATGATTGATGCCTATGAATATAGTGGCAATTTATGACGCAATCTCATAGGTACCCCTTTGGCGACCAAAATCTACTTTACAGAGGATTTGGGGAAAGTTGACATTTGGGTGGGAATATCATGAAATTTATAATGCTAGCCAAATGCTAAATATTTCAGAAAGTATTTATGATAGAACTCTAAAGTTTTTACCGCGTACTCATATGATAGAGAACTATCAAAAAATTCTACAACATCACTTTTGGAGGGTAAACGGGAAATCTTTGGCAATGCAGAATAAAACCGTTCCATTCAAGCTCACCAATGTTATCACTTTTAACAGTTCAATTATCTAGTATTACTTTATATGACTAGTTTGAATGTTTCCATATTATATTCGATTTGTAATTATAATTCGACAGAATGCGAGTCCACCAATAACACCCTTATACCAATTCTTCACACTATATTTCTATTATCTATTCCTCTTATAGGCATGTTATACAACTTGCTATTCTCTGCTAAATGAATATTGTTCTATTCATCTCTAATTACATCGTGATGTTCTAACATTTTGTGAATATTTTTCTATTAAGTTTTCTGTGTTTTGTTGTTACATATACGTATATACATATATTACTCGTTGTATATTCTTGTGTTCTAATAACTAATGAGACATGTTTAATGATAGTTATGATTGTTTGTATGTAAATCAGTTTCATATTCTACTTGCTTACCAATACAAAAATGTCCAGCCGACATACTGGGAGTGCAACTCAGGATTATTTGTTTGTGTTTTGATTAATCATATTAAATATGATTAATTATGTAAAAGCTAAATCCTTGGCATCTTTTAATACTATACAATAAGTTGTGAAATATGATTAATCATATGATAAATAATTTAGATTTAGATTTTAAATGTCATAATTGAAATCTAAACACTCGATAACTCCTTACTAGCAGTTTCAACGAAATCTCTAGCATGATATTGAAAGATATGCAAAAAGTGTAAAATATGATTATTCATATGATAATCTGTGCTTTTGTCACTTTCAAGCTGGGAAACTCTCATAATCGGAATCTACACAGCCAATTACCCTTGACAACATGTTGAAACCTAATCTCTAGCTTGCTTAAGTATTTTCATAGAAAGGTGTGAAATTTCACATTTGAAATATTCATACCCTCGGTGTAAATCTCCGACCCAAATTGCATATGTATGCAAATATTCATGTTAATTGGACTGTTAGATTTACGTACTGGCGTCGCACATCATCCATGCCATTAGGGTATCTCGCTATAAGAGCTGCACTAAAGATTTTGCTGGATTTGAGAAATACAATGGAATCTGATTAATATAAACACGGTTACTATGAAATACCAGATAAGACGAACAGATATTCACACAAATCAGTTCCCTGCAATCGCTATTCTATTGGAATACTCTAGTAAATTCGTATCCCGGATAAGGCGAACTGATTTTGACCGTCTGTTGGTATTCGTATCAACGAAGTTTTTCCGCTGTATATTTTCTGTGTAGAATCAGAATTTTATTTGTTCGAAACGTAAACTTCACAGTATTTTTATCTATCAGGAACATGATAAGAAGAACAGAAAATTCCACAAACTTAGGTCCCTACGATACCAATTCAATTGGTATTACTTCGGATAAGGCAAACAAATTTTGACCTTCCATTGGTGTTCGTATAAATGAGGTTCCACTGTATTCTGTTTCAATTCGTTTCCGAATTATTGGATTTACAGTATTTACTGCTAGCCTGTTTTATCTTACTGTATGTTATGGAAATTTACAACTGATTGAATTAATAACAATGAAAATTTTCGTATGTAAATTGTAATGATTCAAGATTAAAGTTAATAAATTTCATTATATAATGTATTTCATATGTAACGCATGCACTACATATGAGTAGCAAATCTACTGCACTTATTTATGTATATTTAGCCTATAGGATAATTACGTATTAACTCTAATTTCTACTCTATTTCTTGTTCTAGTGACTTTTGAAATCTATTTACACAATTGGGAGAGAATTTTGACGGTTTGACTCTAAATACCCCCTACGTGCTATTTCAACGTTTGGGACAGAATTTTTACATAGTTACCCTCCACTCATATTCAGTGCATGCGTTACTCACTATAAATACCCAACCTTAATACGTAGATTACGTACATACACTCCCTGGCCAAAAGTATTGGAACAATGATCGAAATATAATCACAGATGTTTGAAGTTAATCTCAGCTTATGCAACTAGAGTTAATTTATATTTGTACCATGTGTCAATTGTGGCAGAGTGTTCCAATACTTTTGGCCAGGGAGTGTATTATCTTTTCAGGATTCACATAACCATTGTTATGAAATTGGATTGAATTTTATCATAGTAGAAAATTATTTGATTAGATTAATTAATCTCATCATATGACTAACTTTACAGTCCTGACGGACTCATCATTGTTTGGAGCGCGTTCTTGCTCAACGCTCCAATTCTCCTCCTTTTCATTCTTTCAGATTTACATTAGATTTGTATTATACTTCATCAGGATTGAATTTACCTATTGTATATTCAGGAATTTGCTAAATATCCGTCAAACCATTTCAATCAGTTTACTATTGTAACCATTCTAGGCACAATAAATCTTTTACTATCAGAGAATTCAGAACATTATACTTGGTCAAAGGTAACCACATGTGTACACAACCTACTCAATTTCCAGAGTAGATGGATTGAAAACTATGGAGATATGGTTGTGACGTGTTCTAGCACTGGAGTAACTTGTAATATTTCTTTGCCGAAGAGTAGTTATTTCTCGAATAAGAAGTATGATATTAAAGGCAATGTTATTTCTGCTGATGGAGAAAAGGAAAATAGATTTCGTGTTGATGAAATGGATTGCTTTTACAACAATTGGCAATGTTGCAGACAATGCATTCAACGCCTTGTTCTTGTCATAAGTCAAAGTTTATGCCAAAGAGATCTTTTAGCTTTGTATTGATCTGGCAACACTACCCAAAGTGCAAAAATCATTTTCTATATTCCTTAAATTAATATTTTCCATTATATTGAGGCTTATTTGGTAATAATTAAAAATACCCTTGTACATATTTTGTTGCTGGGTACGTCATTTATTCGGTATGCTGAAAAAAGGTATCTATTCTGGTACTGAAAATGGAGAACAAGTGTGTCTTTGGCGACCAAACCTGATGCCTCCGAATTCTGAAACTTATTACGGGTTTTCAAAGTTTGCTATGGAATTGAATTATCTTCCTGAAGAGATAAAAGAATTTTTACCTCTGTGAGTCAATAGTTATGTACGTGTTTGTCGGTTGATTAGTGATAACGATTACAGGAAAAGTTGTAATCGATTACTATTTTCCTATGATTACAATCGATTACAATTGATTACAGTCTTCCTGTAATCATATATATACGATTACAATTAATTACAAACGATTACATTTGTAAACCTTATCAGCCCGCAAGTTGATGTTAGCTATGAATTTGGCGAAAATGATCGAATTCATGATCCATGGTCCAGTCTTTACTGAGGAACAATTTTTTCTAGATCTGATTCAAGATTCCGTACTGACCAACGTCTTCTAGAAGATGGCTATCTTCCGTAAGCTGAGGAAGATAAACCACGAATCGAACAAATTCAGAGAGATGTTAGAGCAAAGCGTGAAGAAGTTAGAGAAGAATGACTACCTAATTTTTTGAAAAACAAGAACACGATGATCTATTGATATATAGACAAAATTATTTCTCACCACGTGAGGCAAAATTTGCAGATATTCAAATACCAAAATTATGGTAACCATTTCATATACATGCAAATATATATATTTACTTTATATTGTCAGATTTAGGTGAGAAATATCCTATTGGTGATGTCATATGTTGAATACAGAATTCCAATGAATTGTTATATGTTATAACATTTTGACCACCTCTGTCCTCGCCTCCTTTTTGCACGCTTTTTACCGTTTTGTAATACGAAAATAATGAAGCTGCCACATTTTGCACACCACACCTCTCCCCTTGTAGCGTTTCGCGGCGTTTGAACTGCTCTTGAATTATATAATATAATCATTTCTCATTCGGTACGGTTGCTCATGACCCTGAATACTTTGACCAATTCCTCATCTGATCATTCCTATCCGTGAGCCATGATCCATTGTGTGACCCATTGAGACTGGGAGTATACCCTGTGTCCGCGGCCCTTTCCGCGCCTACTTTAAGCTACACTAAAATGTAAAAATTATTAAGATATGAAAATAGTATAATAAGGATAAATAGGTATCTGTTTCGACAAATTGGATATACGTGATAGTGAATATAAGTGTGTGATCCTAACTAATAAGTACCTGAAGTTAAATGAGCTGAAAGTTATGTTATAGAGCTGCCAAACTAAGAACGATAGCAATAAAATAGAAGGAGTATGCCTTCAGCAGAGATGCTCTGCTCTAATTATAAGTATAGGAGCGGTATTTCAAATTTCAAATTCAATTGAATATATCCTAATTTCTAATACAAAATTCAAACAATATACTGGTAATTGAATTAATAAGATAAGATGAATAATATCAAAGGTTTAGTAGTAAATCTAAAAATAGAGTTCTAACAAGTGATTGAGTACCCAAAATTATTTAACTAGTAATACTTCCAAATTTCTTCTTGTTTATGGGGCTCAGAAATTTTGGATTTCAAGCCATGGATATCTGTTGCTGAATTATGGTGCAAGAGCCAAGATTTAGAATATTCCAATGGTCTCCAAATAGTCAGTGGTGGATCATTAAGCTGGATAAACAGCAAAGAAGAAACGTGTTCTATTGTAAGCCGGTTTCGTTTCTCATCCAATATGATATTCATTTAACTGAACTCCCTTTCGCATTCAGATGAGTCGCATGGAATAACTTCTACGATATATTCACGGCGCCAGGCTTGGACCGAGTCATGATTTCCTGACCCGGTGACCCGGCTGACCCGATAGACCAGGTTGAAACCTCTGACCCGGTGGCCCGGTTTCGTTATTTGACCCGGTTTTTCAAAACATTAATTTTCTATATTACATATCTATATAAGTACATAAGAGTATATATGTATATAAGTATACAGTAGTAATGATACCAAATAAGTTTGGTAAAAATACTAATGATTCATGAAAAAGAAACGTCCAACTAATATTGACTGAATCTTTATGATTTAACAAACCGATATAATTAAATTATCTATAAGGATATAAACTAGGTCAAGTCAAAATCAGTGATCCGGTTCAGACCCCAAAATTCATTGAAATAGTTACCCGGTCCAAGCTTGCACGGGACTATAAAGTAAACATTTGCTCTCCAACTCGACTAAATTATATTTGGAACAAATTTCAATTGATTTCAAATATTGATTGCATGCTACTATAGATATCAGGTACACAAATTCAGTCACTTCTGAAGTAATTGTTACTTGCCAATTTGATTTGTTAAAAAAAAGTATGGGAGCGACGCTCCCACCCGCTCCCACAGCAGGACACCACTGCCCACACTCTAATCTACGGATAACCTCCCACTCCCCATTTATTATTTTAAATGTAAATGTTCTTAACCTGAGAGTTTTGAGTCAATATGTTTAGCCACTTCCTCCAAACGACAGTTTTTTCAACAATATATATTATTATAATATGCCTTAAGGTTGTCGATTGAATATAACAATTTGTAACAAATTTTCTTCAGAGAAACCCAAAAAATTCAATTCATCAAAGCTATAAATACTTGGTTTTTCCAATTTAGCACAAAAAGGTCGATTATTCAAGAAATTTTTATTAGAATTCCCACTTATAAATGTAAATTTCAATGGCATAGTATATATATATATCACTAAAGCATGCCCCATGCCCCACTCCCCGCTTATAGAGGTTCTTTTCTATGGAAACGAATAAATGTGTACCAAAAATGTCCCGTTTATAGAGGTTTCACTGTATAGTGTGTCTATTCTTGATGGTGAATACAGTAATACATTATCATTCAGAGGATATCTGGTACATAGTTATATGTAGCAATAATATTTTAACGACGAATTGACAATTCAATCTATCAAGATTAGATGATTGAGCTTATGTGGTTCATAAATTTAATACCAAAACTAGCGCGCTTTACTTGCTCGCGCTACGCGTTTGCCAACACTTCGTGTCCAGATAGTGGTAGTAGTTGATGGAAAGGAAATACCTATGATATGGGTAGTGAAGGATTTGATTGTAGTTGAAATTAGGTTGGAAAAGGCCAGTGTTCACCGATGTTTTGTGCTCTTTCAGTCAGCAAAATGACAACTATATGTAGTATGTGTATGTGTGTGGATACTGGAATACTCTCAGGGCGATGGATATATTGTTAAGATTTATGGTATTTGTGTAAATATTGTCTGACCCTGGATATACCCATAAAATGAGTGAACCCCAGGTTAGGAACCGCTGTCTTATAGCTTCGTTATAACGAGAGTTTACTGTATTATGTTTAATTGAAATCAATTCTATAAGGACAGTGTGTCTAATAATATTTGAGATATATTTAGACACACATTATATGATACGGATACTTGTAATAGATATATTATACTCTATACACACAATATGTATAAGCCACTGTATATAGTTCTATATTATCATAGTACTAGCTTTATACTGAAAATATATGTGGAAATGGCAACTGCATTGATAAATGAAATTCCAGGCTCTGGACCTGATAGCTTGATGCCTGTCAGTAACAAGCTACAGGACAGAATGAATATACTGAGAGACATGATTGACAGCAAGAAGACACTTGTAAGGAATGTTGGTGAGGAAATGAAACAGCTGATAGAACAGAAAACAGAGCAGATTCTCAGGGAACTGGAAGCAATCTGGGATGAAGCTAACCAACGAATGAATCAGAAAAAAGATGAAATCCACAAAAGGATTGAAGAGTTAAACAAACACAAAGCAGAGATGGGAAAGATCTTCAAAGATTTGAATGAAATTCCCTGTTTCGATCAAATCAATGAATCTATTGAATCCGTAAAGAGAGGAATGAATATTGATATTCCTTACGTGAAATTGAAATGGAATGTTAATGAGTTGAGGAAGAGTATTAACACACTATGTACATGTGAACAGAGAATTGTGAAGTTTGGAGAAGATATTCATATTCCCCTGAAGTCAAGTTTTGGTGACAGAGGCAAGCTAAATGAACAGATATATGATCCAAGGGGTGTAGCAATAGATTCTATCCATGATAGAATTTATGTAGCTGATCGGGTGTCTGACAGAGTTCAGATATTCTCTAGAAATGGGGAATGGATTCAATTTCTAGAAGATGAAGATATTGTTCATCCAGAGAAAATTCTCATTCTATCTGAGTCCATCTTTGTACAATGTTCAGTGAGAATATGTAAATTCAACAAATCAACCTTTGAGAAAGAATCTTATAAATATCTTGGCTATTCTCTATTAGGAATCTCTACAGATAATACTTATATCTTTGTGGGTGAATGGGTGAATATACAGCTAACAGTCCTAACACCTCAATTGATAGAAGAAAGGAGAACAACTCTTAACACTCAATTCGAAGGAGAAGATACTCTGATACGAGATATGTCACTAGCTAGAGATGTATTCTATATAGCTCTTACTGACACAGATTATCCTTTACAAGCATTCTCTAAACAAGGCACATTAATTAGATGTGTTGTACATAAGGATTTGTTGGATTATTGTTGGTCTTTCTGTCTTGATCAACAACACAACATACTCGTAGCTGATACAGGAACTTCTGAAGTCAAAATATTCTCAAATGAAGGTAAATTGATTACTAAATTCGGTAAAGAAGGATCAGCTCCAGGAGAATTTTTATTGCTAAGGGGAATAGCAGTAGATGACTTATGTTCTATTGTAACAGTAGATAGGAAGGAACATAACATGATACAGCTCTTCTCACCTCTCTGAGTCTCTCCTTTTCTTACTTTTTATGTTTTCATTTGTTTACTTAGAATTAGCCTAAATGTAATTTCTCCTGTTCTTCTATGAAAAATTTATATTCCAAGTTTCAATGAGAGATAATTATTCATATTTTACAACGAGCTTACTAATTTACTGCCATTATATTACTTATAGATTGATTAGTTATCGAAACTTATAGGGTGGGTTGCATGACGTCATCTTTCCCCACAAAACCTCAGGAGCTTTTAAAATTCGAGCCCACCTGTAATTTTGGAGAGCTCCTTGTTGACTTTGAAATATTGTCTTCGTAAATTCCATATGCTTTTGCCAAACTGATTCCCATATATGGTATGAACTGTGAATCTGGATTAGTGTAGATACTGGTTATAAGAACCTCCTTGGGAGTAGTAATACATGTTCTTATAACCGGTATTTATTATACAGGAATTTATGAGAACCGTTTTCCACAGGTGCTTAATACCGGGTATATTCTTATAACCAAAATCCAATGTATTATCCATTTCGTTGGATTTTGGTGAGATGGGCTGAGTTCATCGCGAAGCGACGAGCGTTGTATTGTAAATTTGTAACATAACGTAGACTATCACGAATTTACGTAGAGGAAGTCAGATAACCATACTTGTTATAGTTCCCATTCTAACTTTCTTTCAACTATTCTAAATTTAGTGCATAGCGATGTGTTGGAACTTGGAAATATATTTTATTAATTAACAATACACATATACATTACAAATATAATATAATTTGAACCAGTTACATAACATAAATGTTTCAGACGTAATTACTTAAGAGTGTTGTTATTATCTAGCAATGAGAGAAGCTGAGACTTGGTACTTGATGGTTCCATTCAAAAGTTAAATTCTTCTACTAATATATAATTCTTTAATTAAAACCCATCAATAATTGTGTAGTGTAAGCTAATTCTATTAAAGAAGTATTATTGTAGAATATCAAGATAGAAATACTATTTTAGCTTCAAATTTCTAGAATACAAATCTCCATAGCTAAATCTGAAGGTGCAAAATTGTAAATGATAAAAACCATATTCAATTCTCCAAATAATTTGAAACTTCCAGAATTTTGTTCCAAATTAGAGCTCATAATTCCAAAAAAAAAGAGAAATTATCCATTTTAGGAGGTCGATGCGGATGATAATTTCCTTATTTCTGAAGAAAATTGATATTGTCATAAACGTTTACATCTCAACTATCGATGAATATCAAAATAATTCAAATTCAGTTAGATTCAGGGTAAGAAATATGAGTTTGAACTGACCCTACTTTACGTAGTTAACAGATTCATCCCCCTATACACTAAATAAATATTTGAATCGAGTTGTGAATATTTTTTAATAAAATTGAATTTTCATAAACGTTCATATGGCACAAATGTGTATACGAATTTTCAAAACCGAAATCTAACTTTTAGGTGGCTTATTTATCAGGAGTTAGTAAACCTAACTAATTGAACAAAATGATGATAAATAATACACAAAAATCACATTGCGTAAAAGATTCAACACTTTTCTATCGAATAATACTGATTTTTATTATTAAGTCTCAATTGTTGTTTTTGTTTGTTTGTTTGTTTGTTTGTTTGTTTGGTTGTTTGTCTGTCCGTTGTCAAGGAAAGGATTTATGGTATGCAATTTCACAATTGTCCCAAAACTATGTATTTATTGTGTTTATCAACAAAGTAAATAGAATTCAATAACACTTCACTAAACATATCGAACATGCAGAATCCGATTTTCAAGCTTTTTGGATTAATCATATGTAAATTTATTGTTGTTTTATGAATATATAGCAAACAAATTAGCCAAATCCCAAAATTTACATAAATACTTGCCTTCAACTGCTACAAAGGGGGTTGATCTTACAATATATATATATATACAGTCAGGGGACAAAAGTATTCGAACACACAAATATATTGTCATAAATTGTATACTCCTTCCCGCTCCAATATATTGTGTAGTCTATATTCGTAGCTGCTATCTAGTAATTTGCATGGAATAACATATGTTTTTCAAGAATTTCAAAAAATATTTTCGATTTACACTTTTTGAAGGTGTTAATTATTGATAATTATTAGATAATTATTGATAATCAAAATATGTGGTAATTCAAAACTATTAAGAATCTATAATTTCTGACTTGATATTTGAATTCTACGTAGGCGAGTTACCCCAGATTGAAATTTCCAATCGGATTGAACAATTTTTACCGAAGTTATAGATGAATTTCAATTTGTGCCATTTGTGCCACTTTTTGGAAAAAGTGGCACAGGTGGCAGGAAAAAGCGCCACTACAAGGAAATCAACTAGGGTTAGGAGGAATAAGTCGAAGTAATATTTTCGAATGATATGACTATGCTAACCCTTGAAATCCAAAATAACCTCTTGGTAGCGGCCACTTGTGCCACCTTGGGCAAAAGGTGCACAAATGGCACAAATTGAAATTCATCTATAACTTCGGTAAAAATTGTTCAATCCGATTGGAAATTTCAATCTGGGGTAACTCGCCTACGTAGAATTCAAATATCAAGTCAGAAATTATAGATTCTTAATAGTTTTGAATTACCACATATTTTGATTATCAATAATTATCTAATAATTATCAATAATTAACACCTTCAAAAAGTGTAAATCGAAAATATTTTTTGAAATTCTTGAAAAACATATGTTATTCCATGCAAATTACTAGATAGCAGCTACGAATATAGACTACACAATATATTGGAGCGGGAAGGAGTATACAATTTATGACAATATATTTGTGTGTTCGAATACTTTTGTCCCCTGACTGTATATATATATGCCATATATGAATATTTGTGAATTATATTGTTCTATATATATCTATAGTAATACTCAAAGGGACCATCAATTTGGAGAATAATGGATACCTCGAAGCGCAATGCGCCGAGTTCATCGGGAAGCGACGAGCCAAAGGCTCGTTTCATTTAAATCTGATGGGTAGAAGTGAGACAATTTTGTTCTGGAAGTGAACCTAGTCAAATAGTCTGCTAACTTCAAACTCCTACCAAAATGCATCAAAATCTTCATGTAATATTGGTCCTAGGGTGGGACCAAATTTCACATCTAAATTCGACAATTCAGATCACTCTCGAAATATCATATTATGTATATACGTATATGAATTGGATCTACCATTGAGTGATTGTTATTTCTGAGATGCCAGTACCCTCAGTAAGAGACAGCCTGGCTCTGAGAGGTATATTGCCATTACATAAAGTATTGGCAAAGAGGAAATTTTTGGTACAACAAAAGAACAGACACATAAGCAGATCACAACCTTTACACTAACATCTCCAAATACTAGTCATCAACTTTATATATTGTTGACTGTAAATATAGCTATGCTGTGATAATTGCTTGTTAGAAACATATGACTACTAATTACATTGGAATGAATCGATATTTTCTACAATAAGCATAAATTGTAAAAATATGAAAATATCTGGATGAAACTTTTTTGCTGCCAACACGTAGATGCCGATCTGGCCTCTCGCAAAGTCGTGATATTCCTTCTCACAAGGCGTGAGATTACACTTTTTGACCTCTGAAAAAGCGTGAGATTTGGCATCTCTGCAGAAGCTGGTCAGATCAGTATTTTGCTGGTCACTTATGGTATATGCAAAGCTAAATTGTTATGTGAGGAATTTGATATTTTTAGTATTGGAAAGTAACAATTATGTAATACTGTCTCAAATTGTATCGAATAAGCCACACTCTGAAACACATTACTTCATATATAGAAAGTTATAAATGAGTAAATTGAAAGTATAACTGAATTATTAAACAAGATACATTTCTAAAGAAGAACTGTTACAGGCCTACAACATTACTGTTAACTAAATCTAAACTGAATTGAAAAAAGTATTTTGAAATGGCGACTAACATTAGCCAGGTAACATCATCAAAACCTGAGAAGATGTTGAAGAAGTACGAGGATAGATTGAATGAAATTGGGTCCATTGACTTGCAAAGTGTAAACTTTAGAGATACAAACTCCACGCGGTGTCCCTAAACATCAATCGTGTTTGGGAAAATATGGCCCGTAAAAAAATGTATCAAAACATGTATTTCGTTCAAGGAATTGAATGTGAAGATAAATATCTATCTTTCGGAAAATCGAAGAATTTCGTTCTACATAATAGTAATGCAAATACTGTTTTCATACACCATGGATAACAATCGAATTGATTAAATTTATACTTTTCCACATTATCCTATCATTCTTTAGGAAATTCATGAATCAACAACCCTATTTGTTATAAATAAACTTTAATCACCAATAGAACCAAAATTACTGACTTTCCATCATCTGATAATGCTAATCCAGAGATAAATGCATTTTAAGGTAGAATAAATGTGTGAAATTTTATATGCAATTGACATGTCCTAATGGAAAGATACACGGAATGAAACTATTATCAGAAGATACACAGCGCTATGTGGATGCTCCACGCGAGGCAATAAGACGCATATTATCACAAGAAAGCGGTGTTGATTATCCAAAGGAGAAACCCATACCAACCGACCTAATAGGGAATATAAGAATGGGTACAACCATAGCTACGAATGCGCTGCTAGAACGTAGAGGTACTAAAACTGCGCTTGTTATCACCAAAGGATTCAGAGATCTTCTCCACATAGGGAATAAATCGCGGCCAAGTCTATTCAACTTGAGTGTACAGACACCTGAATGGCGTATACGACGCGCCTACAGGCGCATCAATTTCGGTGAATATAGATCTAGGCGCGTCAAAATTCGAGCAAGATCCCATACCGTAATACTATATGTATGCTCTACAGGCGTAAAAATGAGGGAGATGATTTAGACGTATGGTTCAGAAATACTAGATGAAACCCTGTGCATACCTGCCAAGTCAAAACCTATTTGTGTTATATCCATATATGGAGCTTTAATTTTCCCTCTTGCATTGATGATTTTCGTGGTTGATGACGCCACAAAAATTGTGTCTATTGTGTAATGAGTCCAAATATGATATTGTAAACAACATTTCATTAACATTTGTTCACTTTTGGGATATAAAGTAAGCAGACTTGAAGATTATGGCAGTATCATGTTTGGTATGGTTAAGATTTTGTTCTCAATGGCCGTAGGCCCGAGTGGACACGAATTGTTCGCAACCGCAGAGCACGAGCAAGCGAAGCGCGATCGTATATGCTAAGATAGTAAGTCAACGATTTGATGCTGAGTCAATATACTAATATCACGCTTATTCAGACATGTGTTGATGCTGATGGTCCACAAACCTTTCCAAAAACCTTACTGCGGCTGAACATGAATTAACCAGGGTGTTATCGGTTATCGGTCTAGACTGTACAGAAACTAACGATCAGGGTCCTGTCCGGTCCATGATATTCCCCGACTGCTGCAACACTGGAACACTGTCTAATAATATATGAGATATATTTAGACACACATTATATGATACGGATACTTGTAGTAGATATATTATACTCTATACACACAATATGTATAAGCCACTGTATATAGTTCTATATTATCATAGTATTAGCTTTATATTGAAATATATGTGAAAATGGCAACTGCATTGATACACGAAATTCCAGCCTCTGGACCTGATAGCTTGATGCCTGTGGGCAACAAGCTACAGGACAGAATTAATATATTGAGAGACGTGATTGACAGCAAGAAGACACTTATGAGGAATGTTGGTGAGGAAATGAAACAACTGATAGAACAGAAGACACAACTGATTCTCAGGGAACTGGAAGCAATCTGGGATGAAGCTAACAAACGAATGAATCAGAAAAAAGATGAAATTTATAAGGAAATCGAAGAGTTAAACAAATACAAAACAGAAATGGAAAGAATCTTCAAAAAATTGAACCAAATTCCCTGTTTCGACTAAATCAATGAATCTATAGAATCCGTGAAAAGAGGAATGAATATTGATATTCCTTACGTGAACTTGAAATGGAAAGTTAATGAGTTGAGGGAGAGTATTAACACACTGTGTACATGTCAACAGAGAATTGTGGAGTTTGGAGAAGATATTCATATTCCCTTGAAGTCAAATTTTGGTGACATAGGCAAGCTAAATGAACAGATATGTATTCCACATGATGTAGCAATAGATTCTATCTATGATAGAATATATGTAGCTGATTGGGAGTCTGACAGAGTTCTGATATTCTCTGGAAATGGAGAATTGATTCAATCTCTAGAAGATGATGATATTGCTAGTCCAGAGAATATTCTCATTCTATCTGACTCCATCATTGTACAATGCCCCGAGGAAATCTGTAAATTCAACAAATCAACCTTTGAGAACGAATCTTGGAAATATCTTGGCTATTCCCCATCAGGAATGTGTACAGATAATACTTATATCTTTGTGGGTGAACGGGAGAATATACAGCTAACAGTCCTAACACCTGAATTGATAGAAGAAAGTAGAATAACTCTTAACACTCAATTCAAAGGAGAAGATACTCTGTTACGAGATATATCACTAGCTAGAGATGTATTCTACATAGCTTTTACTAACACAGATTATCCTATTAAAGCATTCTCTAAACAAGGCATACTAATTAGATGTGTTGTACACAAAGATTTGTTGGATGAAGTTTTGTATTTCTGTCTTGATCAACAACACAACATACTCGTAGCTGATAGAGGAACTTCTGAAGTCAAAATATTCACAAATGAAGGCAAACTGATTACTAATTCGGTAAAGAAGGATCAGCTCCAGGAGAATTCACTGAACTAGCGAGTATAGCAGTGGATGACTTATGTTTTATTCTAACAGTAAGTTATAAGGAACATTACATGATACAGCTCGTCTCACATTTCTGAGTTTCTCTCTTTTCTTACTATCTATGTTTCATATATTTATTCTACTAACTTTTGACTATCCTACATGTATTTATCTCTATGTATTCTTATATGAAAATATACCCTGAACAATTATAGTATTCAGTCACAGCTAATATTTCCATACATATACTACTAATCTCGTTAATTCTTGACTGCCTATTCAGTAAAACTGTAACATATAGAGTATATTCTATGGCAAAGGGGCCGTTCAAACGTTACGTAACGCAACAAGTGGAGGGGGAGTGGTATGTGATGTGTGACAGCCTCATTCTTTTTGTATTACAAACGGTGAAATGCCACACAGGGAGTTGGGGTCAGAATTTGGCCTCTTGGACACGTGTGGTCGCTAGTATATTTCCGGTGGTCCTATGCTGCACTACACACCATGTACTAACTTAAACTGTCCCCAGTCCCTGCAATAACGTGTGCTAAGAAGTTTATTGCAATGACGTAGGCTAATACTAAGGATAACCTAGCCTCTTAATTAGTTCAGACGTATGCTTACAGACAGGGTTTCATCCAGGCGCATGCAACGCGCCTACAGGTGCATGAATTTCAGCGAATATAGATCTAGGCGCGTCAAAATTCGAGCAAGATCCCATATCGTAATACTATATGTATACTCTAGGTGCGCGTAAAATTGAGGTGGAAAGTTTTAGGTGTATGGTTCAGAATTGCTGCATGAAACCCTGCTTACAGATATTTGTATCTACATTACTTGGGGAAACTAGACAATACATATTAGCCACTGATTATTAATTTACAAAATTATTATTAATTAAACTTTCAAGGATGAAGATTCATATAATCGATTCTTTAGGAGATTTGTTATTTGTTTAATAAAATATATTCTTGGTTTACCATTGATTACTCCCGGAATAACACTTGTAGTTATCTGTACATGTAGTGGTGATATTGGTCTTTTGGTTGGAATTTATTCCTCCTTTTTCGGTAGTGCTATCGTGTATTGGTATTGGTCCATTGATGTATATTATTTTGTTTTTCATGCATATTAGTGTGTTGTAGGAAAGATTGGGAAAAACCAAATGAACCAGATAGTAGTAGTAGTAGATGGGGAAGAAATAGCTATCATTTGGTTGGTGGAGGATTTGGAGGAGGTGGTGGAAGAGGAGGTTATGTTGGTGGTTGTGGTTGAAATTCGGTTGCAAAAGTTCGACGTACTTTTGAAGAGAAAGGGTGTTCACCAAAGTTTTGTGCTCTTTCAGTCATCAAATGACTACCAAATGCAATGTGTATGTGTGTAGATACTGGAATGTTCTCAGTGTGCCCGACTTATTTTTAAGATTTATATATTTTCTGTAAATATTTTTCTGATACAGGATATCCATAGAAAAATGAGTGAACCCAGGTTGTGAACTGCCGTCCCATAGCTTGCAAGCTTTCAACGAAATGAATCCGCTGTTCGTAGCACTTCGTTATAACGAGAGTTTACTGTATTATGTGTAATTGAAATCTATTCGCATAAGAACAGTGTCTAATAATATTTGAAATATATTTTGACACACATTATGTAATACGGATACTTGTAATAGATATATTATACTCTATACACACAATATGTATAAGCCACTGTATATAGTTCTATATTATACTAGAATTTCTATGTATCGTTTGCCATAATTGTTGCATTTATGGATTTCTATCCCCCTTGTTGTGACGAAAATGGTCCCCCTAAGAAGTAACTAACCATGGACATTTATCTATTTTGAAACTATGCATAAACTATTATTAACTTCATACCTACCAAGGTTGAAACCGATCGAACCGAATATCAGTATTCATGAATAGTTGCTTGACCGAATACTGATATTATTCGGTTGGTAACCGAATATTGAACTATTCAATTGCAACCTTGATACTTACCAACTGTCCCTCCTTTCTGATATGTGTTTAAGCTAATGTCTCACAAATTTATCTTAAGATGATATATCATTATACCAGATGGATAAAAACTTATCCACTGAAGAGATGTTGCATGAAGTAAATCCTCAATTTATTGCAGGCAATGAGCTCCAGTTATAAAAAATATGCAAATCATTGCATGAAACTTATGATTGTAAGGTAGTATTTGCAACTCTCTATCATCCGTAAACTCATGAATTAGTTGAGCCGTCTCATAAGGCCATTAATCAAAGCCCTAGTAAAATCGTTAAACGAAAGAATGAAAACTGGTCACAATTTCTAGGAGAGGAAACATTCTTTATCAACATTAGACCAAAAACAACACGTAGGAAACTTCGACTTCCCAGACAAGCACTAACCCAAACACATCAGTATAAAGAAGAAACCCCCTATTATATGATTATGATACATTATGAAATTAGCTCCCGCAGTTGTTCTAAATAGCTCTTTGGTATTAACTACACTCCTTTAGTAAGGATTATGAAAATGAAGGCTGATATTTGAGGGAAATAGGATTTTCCAATCAAAAGGCCAGGGCCAGTCTGCAATCATTTCCTAAATGGGTACATAATGATATATTAAAGTCATATGGTGATGATTATTTAATTATTCGTTGAAATAATGACTGAGGCATCTTGGACCTTGAGGTCCAGGCCAACAGGCCTTCCGCCCCATTAATTAGTGCTGTTACCACACAAAAACGATATTAAAATATGAAGCAAAGTTTGTTAATAATACAAAGAGCATAAAACACAATACACGTACTAGTTCTGTAGTAAATTGAATAATCACAGAAGTAAGGCCATGTAAAATATACTACTAAATGAATATTGTTCTATTCATCTCTAATATACATCGTGATGTTTAAACATTTGTGGATACTTCTCAATTAAGATTCTTGTATTGTTGTTATACATATACGTGTATGCATATATTACTATTTGTATATTCTTGTGTTATAAATAGACAATGAGACATGTTTAATGATAGTTATGATTGTTTGTATGCGAATCAGTTTCATATTTTACTTGCTTATCAATACAAAATGTCCAACTGAGGCAGACTGGGAGTGCAAGTTAGGATTATTTGTTTGTGTATGATTAATCATATTTAATATGATTAATTATGTTAAAACTACATACCTAACATCTTATGAATAAAATGCAAAAGTTGCGAAGTGTGATTAATCATATGATAAATAATTTATATGTAGTTTTAAAATGTCAAAATTGTAATCTAACTACTCTATTATACCATACTGGTGGTTAAAACGAAATCTCTAGCATGATTTTGAAAAATATACAGAGGTGTAAAATATGATTATTCATATCATAATCTGTGAATATGTAACTTTCGGACTCGGAATTTCTCAAAATCGGACTCTATGCACCCAATTACCACTGACAACATGTTCAAGCCTAATCTTTAGCTTGCGGCGCTGGCGTTGTTGCCGCCTCCTCTCAGCCCTTTTCCGGCTCCCACTTTCGCTCTAAATTGGAATAAAGGGTGACTGGTTGATTTATTTAGTTTGTAATTACAATGTGTACTTACCATTATGAGGTTTTCATATGTTTTAGCATTTCGTGTAGAAATGGATTCCCTCATTCAGAGTATCAATAAACAATTTGGAGACAAAATTAGAAGTAAATATCTTCAATATTGTGGTTCCCATGGAAGAAATCCCTCCCCAAACGTGTAATTTTGGTGTGTGCTGTTGAACCTTCAGAATAGGATTTTCTTTTGCTTTAGTCCACATGCTAACACTTCCCCGATTTAACCAAATAGAACATTCGTCTGTGAAGAATACATTCTCCCAACAATAATTCACATGATCTTTACACCATTCAACTCTGTTTTTAGCTATTAATGGGGTAATGAGTGGTCCCATAACAGGTTGTTTAAAGTTAAATCCACAAGCACGAGTTGCCTGGTAGACTGTTGAAGTTGACGGAGCATCGGCGTACTTCGAAGAGAGATTCGCGTGTACAGAACGTATAGAGATCTTAGAATGAGAATTTAACGTTCGTATAATTGATTGTTTGTGTGAATATGTGATAGCCTTGGGACGCCCACTAACACTTTTATATGTTATGCTTTTGCCTTCACGAAGTATAGATTGTATACGAAAAATTGTCCTCAATGGTATCCCTGTTTTAGTAGAGATTTCCTTCGCTGAAGTAATACCTGCATCAATAAATATTTTGATTTTCTTCCTCTGTTCTAATTGCGACATTTAGCTACAAATAGGGCTAAAATATAATTTGTTTTATTAAGTGAGATCAAATTGGCAGCTGTGGCGGTGGGAAATTTTATGCCTCAAAATTCCCCGTTTCAAATATCTGAATCGAAGTAAACATTAAGAAAGTCCATCATGATTAATGATAAATTTCATGATGACTATCTAAGTATGCAATATCGAAAAGATCAATAGATAATACAATCACACAATTGAATAGGCTTAGGAAATATGAAATATGAACTACTGCCAATACTTTTGAAACAGACTGTACTTAACACTGATATAATACAATAATAAAAACAAATTATATTTACTAAAAATGAGACCAACAAGCAGGGGTCCGTGGAATTGTAATGGAGAAACTTTGGGGCCGCGACATAAAAAAGTTTGAGAAGCACTGATGTAATGGACAACTGAATTATAATTATTCATGATATGGCCAAAATTAGTTACAGTAGTTTTTTACAATAAAATTAAATAACGAATATTCATACGCAGGGCCAGATTATCCAATGGGCTAACTGGGCTGCAGCCCAGGGGCCCCGAGACAAAAGGGGGCCCCTGAATTCCAGCTTAAGGTAAGACTTAATTACCTATCTCTCATGTCATTTGAAAGCGAACTACTCAAAAAAGTTTAATTTGAGGATGTACTAAGGACATTTGTTGCAATGAAGTCTCAAAAAGTTAATTTTTGATGGATGTCATGCAATTTTATTCTATAATGAATTCTACAAAACTTTAGTGAAATATATCTAACAAATTTACTCCTGTATACATTTTAGGGGTAAAAGGGTTCGAGGGTCTCATTGAATATTTAGCCCAGGGCTTCAGAACTGCTTAATCCGGCTCTGTTCATACGGCAGAGGCCATTTCGTCAAAACAGTGCCCTCTCTAAATCTCAAACTCCTTTGCAAGGCTAGAGGAAGGTAGTTATCCAGCCCAAATGTAGTCAATATAATATTCACGATTAGTATAATGAGAAGTTATTCATGAGGTATTTACTAGATATTCAAGAGATTTATCTATAAAATAATTATAATTGATTAACACCAAAGCGAAAACTCAATACTAATGTTTGACAACTGTCATAATAAAATATTCTCTAAATGTGAAACAAATAACAAATCTATATTATTAAATCTCAATTATTGTTTGTCTGTTGCCAAGGAAAGGATTTACGATATGCTAGGGTGCAACCCGTGCGGGCTTTATTGTAAATCACGGGCTGCGGGCTTTTTTCCACGGGCCGCGGGCACAAAACGGGCTGAAAAGAGTCAAAAAGAACAATTTTACAGATGATGAATATACTTTATAGAATTAGGTCATGAAATTATTACTATTTTAGTATACGTAAGTATCACAAGTATTATAAATGTTATTTTCGTTTAATCTAATAATCCTCATAGAGAGGTAGAATCTTGTCAGTGTTATCTGTAACTAACGAAACAATCAAAGTGTTGCATATATATAAAGTTTCATATATATACTATTTGCGCACACGATTTCCCGCATCTTATAACGCGGAATTTATAGGAATTCTCAATTCTTTGAGAATACATTCACGAATTCAGCCACAGTGCCATAAAATAAACAAATTTCCTAAATCACGGGCTGGTGGAATAAATATGCGGGCCGCGGGCTTTGATAGCGGGCCACGGACCATGGGCTTTACGGGTCGCACCCTAGACGATATGCAATTTGGAAATTGTCGCATAACTAGAATTTATCGTGTTTATCAAGGAAGTGAATAAAATTCAATAGAACTTCACTAAATATATCGAACATGCTGAATCCGATTTTTACACTTTTGGATTAATCATATATAAATTTATTGTTGTTTTTATGAATATAATGTTATCAAATTAGCCAAATCTCAAAATATACGTATACCCTTGCTATAAACGACTACCCAGTGATAACTAAGTACGCTGAAACCGAATTTCGCATTTTTCAAGTTTTTCATATGTAAATTTATTGTTTGTTTTTATGAATACAAAGTAATCAAATTTCAAAATTGAGGTAGAATCAGACTTTCAATGACTATTCTGGGGTAATCGACTATACTGAGTCTGAATATTGTAAACAACAATATTTTAAAATCTCAATTGTTGTTTGTCTGTTCGTTTGTTTGTCCGTTGATTACCTCGAGGCACAATGCGCCGAGATTATCGCGAAGCGACAAGCCAAAGGCTCGTTTGAATATAAATCAAGACAGTGGCGTAGCCAGGATACAACCTATGGCGGTGTGCTGGCACCATTTGCGAATCACATACGTATATACGTAGTATTCACACAAGAGAATATTTTCAGTTAATAAGGCTCGGCGTATTTTGTTAATATAAACAAACATTGAAAACAATTCGTTTATCAATCTCATAAATTGTGTGCACCAACTGCACTGGTGCGGATCACCATAAACTAAGTACTACCTGAGTTGGCCCTTTAGAAATCGGTGATGGTGTGCCCAACGGTGCGTGCCACCTTGGCCAACTTGGAATTGATAGCTATGTCTGGAATGGCAATAAATGTAGGTGTATAAGGCAGTTGAAATTCCATATTCGTGAATAATGAATAAAATTCTGTTCTCATCCATCCATTAGAGTACAAGAAAGGATCTTACATTTTTTTGGCTGAATAGTAATCCCAATAGTTCTCATAGTTTCCATCGCAGTTCAGAATTACGTAAGACATCATGTGAATATACAGATTTGATTCCAGAATACCATAAATACGGGAAAAACAAGTATGAACAATATATATTTGCTTGTATTCAACAATGAAACTATCTAAACATGTTCATTTGTATTTCTGCCATTCTTTTGCTATTCTGTGGAACTATCTCACTGATATCTAGCCAAAGATTACGTTGTGATATTACAACAAGCGATCCCGCAAATGTTAACTCACTTATTCAGGATTGTATCGATAATTCGATTATCAACTACACCTCACAAACCTATTATATCAGGGAAATGGAAAGGCAAACAATCATATTAGATATTCCTGCTGGTATTTATCGAATAGTTTTATACGTTTATGGAAATAATGAATTTATTTTCAACAATCCTGAGCCAGATATTCGGTATGTATACTTCAGCAGAGGCCATACCTTAAACCTCGGTACCTATGAAATTTTTCAATTATATTCTTGAATCGTTACAATTTACATACGAAACATTCAATGTTATTAATCCAATCAGCTGTACATTACCGAACAAACAGTAAGATATAACAAGCTAAGAGTAAATACTGTAAATACAATAACTCACAGAAACAAATTGAAAGAGAATACAGTGGAACCGCATTTATACGAACACCAGCGGACGGTCACCTTATCCGGAGTTCGCATCACCTGGAGTAATTCTAGTAGAATAGCGATTGTAGGGAACTGATTTTGTACGAATATTTGTTCGTCTTATCTGGTAATTCATAGTAACCGTGTTTGTATTAATGACATTTCAGTGTATTTCTCAAATCCAGCAATATTTTTTTGTTTTGAGAATAATATAAAACTGATTCGTATACAACCAATTACAACTATCATTAAACATGTCTCATGATCCATTAGAACACAAGGATATACAACTAGTAGCATATGTATACACGTATATGTAGAACAACAAAAACAAGAACTTAATAGAAAAATATTCACAAAGTGTTGAACATCACGATGTATATTAGAGATGAATAGAACAATATTCATTAAGGAGAGAATAGCAAGTTGTATAACATGCCTATAAGAGGAATAGATAATTGAAATATTGTGTGAAGAATTGGAATAAGGGTGTTATAGATGGACTCGCGTTCTATCGAAATTATAGTTACCAATCGAGTAGGATATGGAAACATTCAAACTAGTTACACAAGATAATACTAGATAATTGAGCTGGTAAAAGTGAAAACATTGGTAGCTTGAAGTGGATGGTTTATTCTGCATTTCAACAGTTTCCCGTTTACCCCCCAAAGTGATGCTATTTCATTTTTTCGATAGTTCTCTATCTTACCAATATGTGGAAAAAATTTACAGCTCTATCATAAAACCTTTCTGAAATATTTTGGATTTTGGCTAGCATTCACTAATTTTGTCCTCAAACCACATAACTATAAGTGCTGAGTACGCCCCAATAGAACGAGTGTGAAGTTAGCGCAGGATTTTCTTGAGCACACCTCAGTTGTAACTTTGATGGACTTCTCGTTGTTGGATCTTGATAAAAATTGGAGACCGTGTAGAAGGCATAGGGACGTTTATGAATATTAAAAAAGATTTGAATTTGAAAAACTCAAATTATATAAATTTTTGCTTCACAAAAAACTTTTTTTCAGGAAATTTTTTAGAAATTCAAAATTCCAATGTTCTGAAACATGTTCAGATGTTTCAGAACAAACGTCAAATGTTCTGAAACATCTGAACATGTTTCAGAACATTGGACGTTTGTTATGGCAAAATTTTGCATAATTTTGTTTACTATCCTGTGAGATACTGTTTTCCAAGAAGATTTTAAGATATATTTCGATTACATTGGCGCGGAGGACAAAAATGACCACTAGTTAAAGACCTCGCCTTAGGTGCTGAAATGGTTATTGATACATTCTTTAAGTTGTTGCCTAGGTTATATAAAGAATGTTCAGATCATATGGCCGGTAACGGTGACGAATTGAGAGTAGTTATGGCTAATCTAAATCCTTCTAGCTCCCACAACAGCGTTTCTTAACCTGGGGTGCTGGATAAGGATTCTACTATGTGCTGTACGATGTTTTTGTTTAGATTCTAGATAACATTTCAGGCTGGCAGATGCTTCAGGATTAATATCGAAACATTCAGCTGTCTTTACTAAATATAGTAATGTCTGGCTATAAATTAGTTGTATTTAATCTATATTCCTTTCTGTGTTACTTACTTGTGTTCTTGTCTGTCACAGATTTGTGATATATGGAATCCAGTTCCATGGAACTGAACTTCCATATAAGGAAATCGGTATTTAAAACGGACCCATAAGCTGAAAAATAAAACTGTGCGTAAAGTACAGCCGGTTCAGTTCTATGGAACTGGATTCCATATAAGTATTTTGTGATTTAGGTATCAGTAAATTCTAAAATGTCAAAAATACGCAAATGGAGTGGTGAATATGTCAAATTTGGTTTCTCTGCCCTCCTGAATAATCCTGGAGGTATGTTCGTGATGTCTAAAGTTACATTTTCTTTCTGATTGAGTTGGATTTTTAATGGAGTAATTTATGTAAATACAATCAATTATGAAACAGTGTATTACTTTCTTATTTCATCCTTGTTACAGTTACAGAGGGGCACTGTACTACTTGTAGTATCATGTCAGGGGTGCTGAGGTATGAAAAGGTTAAGAAACGTTGCCTACAAGCTAATATGTGGACTGACAATGCAGGAATTTTGTATATTCGGTCAAACTAATTCAGAACAAGTAAATAACATCTCAAAACTACAGTAATACTCTCGGATAAGACGTAACCCATAGGGAAACAGTGAACTCCTGTTGTAACGAAGTGATTCTTTAGCCCCTATAACTCGAAAGTAATTGATTAACTCCGCTTATACCGAAATGTAACTGGGGTCTCGAGCACTTCTTTATAACGAGAGTCTATTGTAAGTCTTATCCGAAAAATTTCCTATACAATTTCTTAATACAAAAATAGAGACCTTATCTGTAATCAATTTTGTTTAGCTATTATTAGTGAGTTTGGAGTGGGAAGCTTTTGAACAATTGTGTTTGGAAGCTAATGGAAGCAGAGAGTGTTCCTGATACAGATGTCTTACCGATCGTGTCTCATCTCTCCAGCCCAACGGGAACCAATTCGAATCCCTAACCAGTCTAATTTTATACCTCAAACCACACAGCCCTGAGGGACCAATTCTCAAAGCTCTGCTAACAACATTACAAGATTCTTCAGGTGTACAGAGCTTGCTGCTACACTGGACTAGCAAGGAACCTGACACACTTGCTAGAGCTCTCACTTCTATGATACACATAGTAGCTAATGAAGACACAGACTTGGAGTTAATTGTATCAGCCGTTAAGCATATTAGCAATGTTCAGAGCAAGACTGAAGAATTCCAGGCTGTACTCAGAGACGCTGATTTAATCAAATGTCTTTTGGATCTTTTTGAGAGTAACGATTCTCTCAAGGACCAATTTGAAAATTTGTTTACTTCTCTGCAACAGACGAAAAGTTCTAGAAGGAAGAGCCCCCAGAAAGGAGATACAGGAATTAAACGGGGGAACGGGAACACGAGATATCCGAAAAAAGAAACGAAAAGTTAATGAATGAAATCACTTACAATATTTGAGAATAATCAAGTGTAGATATAACACATACCTATTTTCATAAGGGGTTAAGTTCAACTTCAAAATATGATTTTGCACACAATTACATACATACGTAGCGATACGGACTCATTACCGCCAAATTCGAATTTTTCCTTCGGTTAACTGTCAAATACAACGAATTCTGTAAGGAAAAAGGAATTTCAACTGTCCATAGGTTTATACTCAAAAAATCTTACATGTAGCTAAAAATAGATATTATTAAAATAGATAGTAACTTAATGCTTGAGACTATTATGAGTAGAATAATTATTAATAAGGAATATACTATCAGATTAATATTAGTAAAGTGATTGAGTTAAGAGTTATGGCGACACGAGTAGCAGCAGTAGGAGAACTGATGTGCGTGGATGAGTTAGAGAGGAATCTAACAGATCTGACTAACCACGTGCAAGTAGAGAAAGAGAAAGTGAGTAGTAACTTCCAGCAGCTACACAGTCGGTTGGTAGTGAGGGAGCACAGTCTGTTACAAGAGATGGATGATGTTGTTATGAGAGCGAGACAAGAGTTCAATGAGAAGAGAGGGCTCCTCCAGGAACTGTACACAGCCAGCGATGACCTAGAGAGAGACTTGACAAGGAACAAATTGAGGACAGTACTCGAGAAGAATCTACGAACGATAAAAGATGAGATCAGAGAGGAGGTAGCAAGGAGTGTGAATGTGGGGTGGGTTGAGTTGGACTGGAAGATGGAACAGCTGGAACAATCAGTGATTGATGTGTGTGAGGTTGTGGTACTGAAGGAGAAGGAGAGATCTATAATCCCAGTTGATTATTCTGTGAAATTGTGTCCTGTCTGGTCCCGAGAAGGAACAGGTTCTGGTAAGATTGCTTGTCCAATGCAAATAGCAATTGACAACAAAACACAGAATATATTTGTTGCTGATCATATCGCTAACATAATACAAGTATTCAATGATGAAGGTAACCATCTCTACAAAATACCAACACCTCAATGTCCTATTGGAATAGCTCTAATGAATGAGTTCATTTTCGTATCTACTAAAGACGAGCTAGTAAAGATTGAAAAGTCAAGCAATGATTCTATCAAATCGGTTAAAACAGAGAGAATAGTCTGGGGAATTGATATTGATAGAAACATGAATGTTTATGGATGTGAGGTTATGAACAAATCAGTAATTGTGTTTGATAAAAATCTCAAATTCCTGAAAAGAATCCAACTCAAAACTACTCAAGTTAAATCCGATACAAAAACAGGAAGCATAAAACTGTACGAGGATAACATGTATGTCATGTTTGGTATGTATCCTCCTTTCCATCTACAAATATTCTCTCTAGGAGGAGAGCTAGTGAGGTGTTTGATAGAAAAAAGTGAGATTGGTTGGAGTTATTTCTTCTCAATTGATCAACTGGGGAATATTATCGTAGCGGATTGGAGAGGAAATCAAATCAAGATATTCTCCAATAAAGGAGAAGTCCTACACACTATCAGTAGTGATATGCTACCAGGAGATCAGAAGTTCTATCATCCCTATGGAGTAGCTATAGACAAGAAGAATAGAATTATTATAGCTCAAGAGAACAAGAAATGTAACCTCCTAGCTTTCTGAGTACCCAGTTTTTATTGTACCAACTAATACTATTGCGTAGAGAGTGTGACTCAGTTCTAATTGGTTGATTTAGAATATATATACACGTTTCGCTCTGCTGTTCACACCTTTAGAGGTAAAGACACCAAATTTGGCATTTATACTCGTAGTGACATCTATTTGTGCTCCTCAGATTTAAATAATTTATTTACTCTTTGTTAGATTCAAAAACATATATTTCTCTAAATATTCCCTGCTAACCTAGATACGCCACTTGCCTTATGGAATTTGCAAAAGCATTTACATGTAGAGATAGAGAGTCCTTGTAACTGCATAGCTGATATCTTGATATGCTAAGAATAATTACAAGTTCTTCGTATACGGTTTGCCTTGTTTAGGAATCAAAGTCGGTTACTCTAATATCGTCTAATCTTTTATATTTATATCTTTCTCGCATATTACAAGCAATTTCTCCTCATCGTGCACTTTCCCGAGGAGTTCAGACCCACCGCGTATCTCTTATAATTGGCTTATTCCCTTGAGCTTCGTCATAATGAGAAATAAGTACAGTCAAACTTCAGTTATATAGAAGCTCAAGCGATCACGAAAATTCTTTCGATACATAATCAATGATATATGTTACTTTGACGGTTTGGGACCTTATTTGTACATTTAAGAATTCGATCTAACAGGAGTTGACTGTATATGTTGAAATTATAATAGCAATTACAATGAGTCAACAACGGAACAAGCCTAAGGATACGAATCAATCCTCAAAGCTATTGTCACTAGCAGAGAATAATACAGTGTTTGAAATACTTGGGCAGAGGAGGATAACTAAGGCTACAGCTGTTGTCCAGATATACTTTGCCAATCAATCTCCATCTCAATGGGCTAAGCAACACACTGGTATACTTTGTTTCGTAAAGGTTTGTTTATTATTAATATCTCAGTAAATTCCCCATCTCATCGTGTATGGTGGGCTTCATATATGCAATGTTTGCAGGATAACGTGAAGAGGTCTTACTATCTAAGGATGGTAGACATCAATAGACGTACTATCTTATGGGAACACGAGCTCTACTACCAAATATCCTATGTGCAGGATAGGAAACAATTTCAATCATTCGCGGGGCAGGATTACATGATAGGATTCAATTTTGCTGATTCTGAGGAAGCTCATACATTCTATGAGGCTGTTATGGTTAAGATCGAGGAGTATAAGAAGAAATTAACTGCTAAGAATAATCCAGGTTACTCCCTCGATAAATTACACACAGTAACTCAGATAAGACGTACTCCTTTCTGTGTAGTGCTTATTATTCGAGTTCTATTGTAGTGTGCAACTTCCATAAATTGAATGCTAGTGACACCGAAAGATGCTAGCACTTTTGTGGAGGTTCATTTGTGTGGGATTAGGAATTCGCTCTATTTATTTGTTACTCCGTTTCAGAAGTTCCCCGTTTCCACAAACCCCGTTTGTGGATAGGAACACATTCGTCTGAACTCTGAATACTTCTACAATTCGGATTTACACGAATTATATTGTTCTCTATTTATCTTTAAGGTGTCTCAACTCCGCGTCCAGCTCCTGATTCCGGGATTAGCGC
This sequence comes from Oopsacas minuta, assembly GCA_024704765.1. Taxonomy (NCBI): domain Eukaryota; kingdom Metazoa; phylum Porifera; class Hexactinellida; order Lyssacinosida; family Leucopsacidae; genus Oopsacas; species Oopsacas minuta. Next base: position 293,749 of record JAKMXF010000312.1, on the reverse strand, counting down.
CCCCACTCAGATGCCTAGCAACGGCGGAAGAGGAGCAGGAAGCTACGGTTCCGCTGTTAGCTCATTTGACAGTCGTCCTAACAAAAAGAAGAAAGGGAAAGGACTAACGAAAGAAGATATTTCAGCTCCGAGCAATTTCAAACATCTAGCTCATGTAGGTTGGAACTCACAGGCTGGAAGCTTTGAATGGAATAATATCCAAGACGATAGATGGAAGAATTTATTCACAGAAGTTGCTGGATTGGTAGTTATGGAATATTCTAGAACAAATATGTGTGTCTATTTATGATTTGTATTGTGACAGATTGGGGTGTGTGATCTAGACAAGGATCAGGTACAGTTGATATACGATATGGTAGAGCGGGAAGGAGGAATAGAAGCAGCTCACAAGGACATTGTAGAGAGACGAAACACCATGAGACGAACTGATCCGCCGCCGCCACCGCCTACTTCCGGAAAAGGGCGATCTGCAAAGGATCAAGCTCCTCCACCTCCCCCTCTAGGGGGTCGTAAGGGGAACATGCCCCCTCCACCCCCTAGAGGGGTAGATGCCCCTCCAATTCCAGAGAACCATCCATCCCAACGGGGCCCCAGAGGACCGGCTCCCCCTTCCAACTCTAGGATCCCAGCTCCCCCTCCTGATATGCCTATCGGCTACACTAAGGGCGCCAAGGCTGCTCCTGCTGGCCAAACGAAGAGATCTGGACCTCCCTCCGGTACCGGGGGTCCACCTCCACCTCCACCATCCAATGCCAAACCTATAGGCAACCTGCTGGACAGCATCCAGTAAGTTAACTAGTTACTACTGTGACAACTATTTATGGAATTGTGGCTATTGTCGTATATCGGTAGATACTCGTATATGCATATATGTGTTCACTCTCTTGTTAACACCTTTATAGCTTAAGACACCAAATTTGGCATGCATACTTGTAGTGACCTCTACCTGATATCTGAAAATTTTACATGTGCATATTTTCGCACCTTTCATTATAGGCCAATCAGATTACGTTAGTTCTAATTTTATTAATTCATATTTTTAGAGCATTTGATAAGGATAAGTTAGTTCGCCCGCAAGAATCCCTGAAGCCTCAAGCCAGTGTATCGGACGACAGGGGAATATTAGGGGCTCTAGCCAGTGCTCTGCTCGACCGTAACAAAATAATCCATTGCTCGGATAGTTCAGACGAAGGAGACACTGATACTGATGATGATGAGTGGTGAATATTCAAAATTGTGTGTTACTAATAATAGAACTGACTATAGTGTATATTTCCATAAGAATCTGTCCATACATTATTAGCTAGTGAGTAATAAATGATGTAATAACTTGATTTGTGAGTCAGTTTTGGTTGTTACCGTTACTTACCCCTTTACTAATTCTTAAATGGTTGCGTAGGGAGAGGATGCTTTTAGGTTACTACTCTGTTTGGACGTGAGCTGTTCCCTTGCTTATTAGCTATTTAGCGCTGTTTTGGGTCCATTTTGAGTATACCGCCACTTTGTTGGAGAACTAATTTGTGTATAACATGGAATGTATTAAATCCAGCATCCATGGTTAATATAGCTAATAAGCAGAGGAACATTTGTGACAATACAATACAAATTACTTTTTTGTAATCAACAGCTTATTAGAATGTTATTTATTATTGTTTACATATTTTTGTTGTTGTTTGTGAGTGATGTTATATCAACAGAAGTAATAGGATGTAATGGCATAATACATACTGACTATCCGATACAATTTTCTGCACTCACAATACAACTATACAATCAGGACCATATATTAAAATACTCAACTGATTGTGCCCCTGTTGACGGATATTTCTTCCTTCCTCTAACAGAACTAGAAGGAGAATTGCAACAAATTTTCGTGGAAATAGTCTCTCCTAGAGGATGGAATTTTAGAGAATATATTTTCAGAATTGATATTAATTATACAGATGATATTTGTACTGCTGGTGGCGATTTGATGTTTGAATTTATCGGGTTTAGTGTCGAGGGGGGTGTAGTAAGTTATTCAATGGAGACAGGACCGAATGGTGTTCATATCGACCTCCTCAAGGGAGAGGAGATAATCCTAACCTCCCAATCTACTTCAGACGGTCTCTTCCGATTTGAAAATGTAGCACCAGGGAAATACAGGTTACGTGGTAGTCATGAAGAATTCAATGTTAGCCAATTGGAATTTGATTTTGAAGTATCCAAAGATTCAGTTAATGTGGGATCACCTATTCAGGTGTATGGATATGACGTCACTGGTTTTGTGTTTCATGAAAAGCAAGGCATTTCTGGTGTACAGATCCTATTGCTATCAAATGGTAATACAAATGCATTACAATCGGAAATGTGTGTGGAAAGTATGCAAAATTTGGAGAATGAGTTTAAGCAAATTCCATATTTAACGTGCGTTGCTATGTCAGGAGCAGATGGAATGTTTACATTGAAGTCTATATCCCCAGGGGAATACACAATTAAACCACTTTATAAGAGCGACATTACTAAATTCCAGCTTCGTCCTAATCAGCTGAAAATAGCTGTCTCACATTCCTCACTAAACTTAAAAGATAAATTCGAAGTCACTGGATTTGAGGTTTACGGGAGTGTTATTCATCTCGGAATTAATGGAGAACTTTTGGGGATAGAAAATGCCGAAATAGAACTTATTGGACAACACAGAACTCTTAAAACAACCTCTGATAAATTCGGGTCTTACCGCTTCGACGAGATAATTTCTGATTCTTATAAAGTTGAGGCTAAACTACAAGGATATGAGTTTGAGGATGTTGTTATTAATTTATCGCCTTTTCAAACTGAGATTACAACTTTATTCCCTTCAAAATTTGAAGTTTCTGGCGAATTTAGACTCGCAAAACAAAGTTTGAAGAGTGCAATTATCCAAGGTGTGAAAATAGATTTCTTGAAAGAATCTCTTTTTCAAACTGAACTGGCGAATGATTTGAGTTTCAAGATATTCTTACCAAAAGGAATATACGAGTGTACTCCGAATTTATCAAATGAATTACTAGAAAAAGGTGTGATATTCTCACCTGAATCTATCCAAATAACTGTCACAAAAATTCCAGTTTCAGATATAATATTTTCTCAGATTCTTTCTTCAATTAAAATACGAACTTATTGTTTGTCACCTTGTGGTGTTCTCAATACAATTCTAACCTCTACAAATCTCAAAATACCACAGACTATTTCCACAAATGAGGTCACAGGATTAATTACTTATGAAGATTTATTGCCAGGAGATTATAAAGTGGAACTAGAACTAAGTGAAAGGTGTTGGAAATATAATTTCAAAACAGTTTCAATTGGGAAAGATATTAGAGAAATAGAATTCTATCAGAATGGTTATATTTTAAGAATTTCATCTTCTCATAATGCTAGTGTTGATATAGTGAGATCATTAGGAGATTATGAAGACAAGATATCTGTGCAAGCGGGTGAGTAATGTTATAGGAGACAAGCAGTTTACTACCTGGGAGGCCTCTTGGCAAATCTATCCATAAATTTCTTCAACTAAAAATACTCTTATTTACTAATCAAATGTTTATTTTAGGTGACAACAGCTTCTGTTTACCACTTCATGGGGTATATCACATAACACCTATCTCCTGCCACCAGTTTGAACCAAAAGAAACCACTTTTGACACCTCAGTATCCGGTCATATGATAAAATTAACAGCTGTTAGACATGAAACTATTACTCACATAAAAGCAGATACAAATGAGATTTCTAACGAGAATATTCTGTTGAGAGTAACGAGTAGAGACAGTGGAAATGTTAAGACAGTTACTCCTGATTCTATAACTAGTGAAGACACGAATATTTCCATTTTAGAATTTGTTATTTTCGCTGAGACAGGTGAGAATCTAATCATAGAACCGCAAGCAGATCAGCTGTTGTTCCTCCCTAGCGCCTATTCTGTGGAAATAACAGGTATGTGTCCCACTTTCATAACCACATTCCTAGCTAACAGAGGGAGTGTTATAAAGGGTAGAGTACAGCCTCCAATCGAGTTGGTCATGCTTGAGTTGAGGATAGATTCTCCAAACGAGGAGGTATTGAGGACACACACAAATGCAGAAGGGGAGTTCTCCTTTGGACCGCTTCCAAAGTTGGACAATTACGAGATAGTCCCTTCTAGTCCCGGTCTGTTGTTTGAGAAGAGAGAAGGTAATCTGTTTTTAGTTCGTAGATTAGGTAGTGTAGCTGTATCAGTAGTAGATGAGTTAAATAGACCATTATCCTCTGTTCTAGTATCAATGCATTGCGGTAGGATACGCATGAATAATCTCACTAGTGATGCAGGTAGCTTATTGTATAGCAAACTTCAAATCTGTGAGTATTATGTGAAACCGTCTCTTAAGGAATATTCGTTCACTCCCACGGGGGAAATGATCTTGGTGGAGTTGGATAGTGAGTTAGAGATCAGGTTTGTAGGTCATAAGATTCACTACAGTGCTTATGGGTTTGTGACATCATTGAATGATCACCCGCAGGGGGACATAGAGGTGTTAGCGAGGGGGTTGACAGAGGGGTGCACTGATATAGTAGAGAAAGGGACAACCGACCAGAAGGGTAACTTCAGGATTCAAGGACTAAAATCTAACTGCCAATATCATATTTCTATAGAGAATAGTCGCTCGCCTCACATTGAGAATATTATCCCTGGTTCATTTATGTTATTAGTCGGCAGTGAGGATTTGAAGGATATTCATTTCTGTATTTACAACAGGACAGAAAAACATGAAATGACTGGAAATATTGAAGGACCAGATGAATTTATGGACCGTATGCAGGTTAAGCTCTATCAGGAAACAACACGAGGACTCGTGCATGCGAGTAGCGTGCAGGTAGGGACAGGGGGCTTCTTCAAGTACTCTCTGTCCAGAGGATCAGAAGATAAAGAGTTTATTCTCATGGTTGACTCCAAGACCCGGATACAAGGCTATACTGTATCTTCTGACCAATCAGTAGTTAGCTTTCTAGAGGGGAGTAGGCACACGAGTGTGACATTTCGTGTCGATAAAGTTGTCGAGTTGGACAAACATGGAGGGTCCTTCTTCCAACTGTCCGCTGCACTAATTTTCATATTCGTAGTGTCTAGGTTCTCACGTTTGATAAAAGAATCGTTCCAAAATATATTTGGAAAATAGAGTTTATTAGATAATAATATTCCATTTTGTGTTGTAATCTTCGTTATTCAATGAGTATTAATGTAGAATTCGGAATAAGGTTAATTACGTAAAGTGTAACTTCCACAAAACGGAGAAACTTCTGGAAAGGAGTGAAAATAAATAGAGCGAATTCCTAGTCCCATATAGATGAACCTCCATTAATGAGGCATTTGACAGAAACAGGGTAGCACTTCGGCCTTTTCGGCCTCTCTTTGTGGGAGTCACACTGTACCGTAGTTATCACTGCAAAATAGTTTATTGTAATATCTTAGCATTATTCGCCATATTTGTCAGGTCATTATTGTTTATGTATTGACTGACTGATGGCTTCTTGATATCATCATTACCCATGATAGGATTATACCTCGAATAATCTTTTGAAGTTATACAACGCTTGTAATATCAACTAATTCTGTATTTGATACCATAATTGGGCGAATAATTGGACTTATTCGTGGATGCGTTACTTTTCAGTTTACGTTTTAGGTAAAGAATGTACGAATAATGGTTCCAGCACTTACATATTTTGGTATTTTGGTATTTTGGTATGAATATTAACTAGCTCCGAGGAAACCTCTTTTTGCACTGAGAGGGAAGCATAAGCATATGAAAATTTTAGATTCTTTAATATCACAGGACTCTTCTCAATCGGGACACCAGTTAATCAGGAAAACCGCGTCATTTGCTTGTATCAAAAGTGTCCCTAATAAGCAGAGTCAACTATATTTTGATATCTTGGAAAATTATTTCAGTAATCATAATGACAGCGATAATTAATAGAATTGTGTATTTCTTTGTTTGTAAGAAATATCTCTTTTTATATTATTTTTGACGTCATTCTATACCCTATTGAAATGTTCTAATAATATTCTAAAGATTGGTGCGAATCTGGTTTGTCACAAATCAATGAAGAAATGGTTAACTCAAACTCCCAATTTTGTTTACTTCACTCTCAATTGTTCAAATATGCTTGCTAGACAAACACTATATGAAATACTTCTTCTGGCAGTATGAATCTCAACTTTATGTGGTGAAACATTACATAACTTCGGTCACGAGCTCCTTATTTTGTTTATTCAGAGTTTCAGTTTTCGATGTTTGCATGTAAACAGTGCTTATACAGTCTGGTGGAATGATTTAATGATTTCGGGATCAGTTTATGATTACATATAAAAGCAGTGTTCGATTCTAGTCAGGATTCGGCTAGGCTAATTTTCTATTACTTCTTTTTATTGTTATACATTCTTTGAATTACTTCAGATTTCGGTGAGTTTTAGCAAATGAATCCTAGTTAAGATATCTTTGAATTGTACTTGATGATTATTTAGCAACATTAATGGTGCATAACACCTATTGTTAGGATAGCTGGATGTGGTCCAAGTGGTATTTTTTGGCTAGATGACGCCAAGACCTACCGTTTTCCTTTTTAAAGCTAAGCGATGCGAATTATAGTTTTCGAGATATACTGTGTGACCCGGTTTTCGCCCCTTTGGGAACCAGGCCACACCAAGTTTAAATTTACTGGTCTTAATAGTAATAACTACAAATCACGCTAGCTAATAAATTCAGAAAGAATCAATCAACTGACGCGAGCGTTGATATAACCGTAAGATTGGTTGTATGGTAGCTTGTATAGAATTCATCAGCATTATTTCAGTAAAGTGGCTAATACAATTTCTCCATAGAATTTGACTTATTTAGGAGATTTTTCATAACTTCGTCAGTTCTCATCCGATTTTTGAGTTCGAAAGCTCTATCAGCTTCTCTCAACGAGTTCTTCAACGGTGCATATAGGGATATTTGACCACATTAAAAAAGTTGGGGGGTGTCGGTTTCTATAGTTGTACCCTGATGGTAACTAGTCACGGCTAGACACTTTCAAACAATACTATTTTTAACCAAAAGTTTTCGAATTCACAACTTTTCCAATATTTCCCGACTATAAATTCTAAAATGATTGATATCCATTCAATAATTACTCACGAATATTCTTCTATCAGATATGGATCGAACTTCGCATGAAAATACAAATCCGAACATTTCAACAAATTCTGTCGCCCTTCGTAAGAAATCTTCACCTCGAAACAAACACATGTCAGTAGCAGTTACCCCCCAAGAGATCACACAATACTTCCAACTTCCAGCTGCTGTAACGAAGCAAAATTCGACAGACATAATCCGGTATAAACACACGAAACGTGTCGGTTCTTTCCTAATAGGCAAGCTCTTGGGAACTGGTTCATTCGCTAAGGTTAGGGAAGGCATGCATATACATACAAGTGAGAGAATCGCAATAAAGGCTGTCGACAAGAATAAAGCAAAAGACGATTCCTACGTATTTAAAAACCTCCGTCGCGAGGCCCGGATAATGCAACTCCTGTCTCATCCGAATATCATCCGTCTCTTAGAAGTTGTTGAGACGGAGAACTCTTATTATATGGTAATGGAGCTTGTCAGTGGTGGTGACGTAATGCATCATATAATGAGTAGCAAACATTCCTGCTTAGATGAACACATTGTAAAGAAGTACATCAAACAAATAATAACTGCAATACACTATATGCATGAAGCTGGTATCATACATAGAGACTTGAAAGTAGAGAACTTGCTACTAGATGAATCGAATAATATCAAAATTATTGACTTCGGGCTTAGCAACTTCATACACAATCCAGACAACATGACCGTCAATATGGTTCAGACACAATGTGGCTCTCCAGCATACGCAGCCCCGGAACTGTTAGGACATAAGAACTATGGTAAAGAAGTTGATGTGTGGAGTATTGGTGTCAATATGTTCGCTATGCTAGCTGGATCTCTGCCGTACGTAGTAGAACCTTATGATATAACTGCACTGCATGCTAAAATCCTTGACGGACGGATTAATCACATTCCTGACAATATTACAAGTTCTTGTAAAGACCTACTCATGCGGTTCCTTACACCAGACCCTGCCAAGCGTATCACGCTCCCCGAGGCGATAGAACATCATTGGTTTAAAGATCTGGGCATGAATATCTCACTAGTCCCCTATCCTAGTTTTCCGCAGTATGAAGATATCGAACGTTCTGTTGTTGTTCATATAACTGAGAGATTTATGCTTGATGAAAACGAGCTAATATCCGCATTGACAGAGAACAAAGCTTGTAATACTTCTTGTATGTATCATCTTGTAAATCTGAGACTACAGAGATATCTGAAATCTAAACCAGCGCTTCATCATGTCCCTACAAAACCTGTGTTAGAGTCTCGTCCCTCTACCCAGGGGTCTGAACTGCACAGGGCTCGGTCCTTGCCCGCATCTTCTCATCGCAGGAGCCGATCTGTCATTGAGGCTGACTCTCATTCGGAACCACACAAAGGGCCGCCTTCATCCCCAGGACGGCGGACTGATAATCACAGAGACCGCAGAGACACAAATGTCTTCCCGCCTATTAATCGCACGACTACATCAGAGGGGTACACAAAAGCCTCTTCTTACAAAACTTCCCGGGTTAGGTCAGGAATGCGCGCACCTGGTTCCCATAACTCCAGTGAGGGTGATGACATAGAAGAGTATTACGTTAATAATCTCACTTATCAAATTCCTAAGGACAGCTCTCCTGTAGTCATTGAGGATATTTATACTAATGGGATCGATACTCCAGGCTGTGAACCGAACGTTTTACCGATAATTCGGACATCGCAGCGTTCCGCGAGAAGTACTTCCGGTCGCGGTGATCCTGGTTCGAGCTCAAGTTCCTCAAACAGTTCAGAAGAATTACTGCCGCCTGTTTTCCAAGTTGAAGTTTTGGCGGATAGTGACAGCACTGAAATAATCAGAGAAGTGAAGAGAATATTGGAGAGGACAGATACCCAATTTGTTGAATCGGTTACTCCCTTTCATCTCAAATGCAAATGGGCTAATGTTAATTTCTCTATTCAGTTCGCTTATAATGCTACTCAGCCTACCCTTGAGTTCAGATGGATTTCTGGTGAAGGCTCTGGAAACTATTCTGACAAATTCCGCTACGTTTTGAACAAACTTCGCTCTGATAACTATGTGTTTTTCTAGCTGACTCTCTTCTTAGAAAATTAGCGCAGAATTTGAGATTTTGCCTGTCCTATGTCCTGATTAGTTTTTTACATTACTTGATTTATTTGTGTATTTTTAAGATAATTAGAGATTACGATATGGTGTTTAATGGTATCAATATTTGTTGTTGTTGTCTTCATTTACATTTGATGACAATTATATTTATTCATTACTTATAAGATATGTTTCTTAATCGAGTTAACCTTGAATCTACAAATAGTATAACAGTAACTCCCGTGTAGCTATGGGTAGGATCCAGTAGAGCTTAGTTATGTCTTGGGCGAGCTGGGTAATCAGTAAACACCTGTTACATTGAAGCTCAAGAGACCGTGATAATTACTTTCGATATGACAGATGGAATATATGTTATTTTGACGGTTTAAGACCATGTTTGTACAATTTCACACTTCGATATATCCGTCTTTGATATAACAGGAGTTGACTGCGCTATTTCAAATACTAATAATTTAGAATTACACTTGAGGTGTTATGGTGCTAAACCAATCTTCACTTTGTAATATACTCTTTTGAGTAATCCTCAAATGATAACAGCTTCCTGTCCATTTAATAGTGTTAAAGTTTAGAAGTTTAAGAATGATGATACATTCATATTTAGGGATGATTTGATTTCTTATTGTTAGTTAGCAAATTCATAGCGATAGGGTATAATCCAGGCGTATGCGGTGCTTACTCTTTGAATACTGAAAATTGGGTGGACTTTGAATCTGCTTCAAGGTCACAATTGATGTGTATACATCTGATCGAATTTAATATAATAATAAGCCGAATTATCTGTTATTCCTCAATAACTGCCGGAGACAGAATCAAGGATCGTACTGGCCCTGAAAGCAGACCGTAGTCAAGTCTAAATTAAACTAATCAGGTCCATCGCCCTTGATCTGTCGGCTCTGCTGAGCCCTGCGACTAATTATTCAGATTTTCACCCAGAAAATATTCTATAGATTTTAAAACGGCTAGTTTTTTAACCGACACGGACAGTACCTTATGGACTTGTGTGAGTGAAGTTTCATCACCGGGGCTAAGGCGAGAAGATTATTTCAGTGCGCTGGATGTGTGGATAACTCGTCCTCAAATAGCTAGCCCGCGATTCCTAGGTGCTATTACTCTAGACATTGAGACCCGTGAGGATGTAGAACTGTTAGCTAGTAATTATAAGAGAGAAGAGGTTGATTATTTGGTGGATAGAGTTTGGGGGAAGTTTGATATTGTGTGTAGAAGATTACTCCCTAAAATAAAGCATTATACACCGAGAGAAGAGTTTGTTATAACGGGTAAGCAAGTGTTGAAATTCATGCTGAATTGCGTGTATTCAATAATTCGATGAAGGTAACCTGTTTGAGAAAGGTCCTTCTGGCCTTATCTCATGGATCAGTTGTTCCCAACCATTTCACCCGTGGTCTCACATTCTATGAACCCTCCTGTATACTACAAACAAATTTTGAGATCCTGTAGACCCCTTGCTGTCGTCCGTGGATCGTAGACCACCAAGGGGGACATGAATCTCAGGTTGGGGGAACCGCTCCCATGGATCATGCAATGTATTTAAATTCTTATTTGCCTGTTTGTTACTTACGCGTTAATTAGATTAACGTCAAACATATGATTACACTTTGCGGCTACGATTATTATTTGCCAATATTCAATATTTAAGTATTCTCTATTGAATTCGTTACATTCTAAAATTAGTAACAAAATAAGTGACAATTCATTCTAATTTAGACTATGATGATTTCATATATTTACCAATTACCTCACCTCACTAATTATTGTCGATCGGGAGGTTTCCCGATGCGCCGATGGGTCGATGAGCTTAGTTATAGGGTCTCTCCGCCCAGACCAATATTTTTTCAGATATCTCTTAGGTCTTATTTTTCCAAGATAAAGCACATTGAAAGCTCCTAACAGTTCTTCAATAAATTCTGCAGACAACAAAAATAATTTTTCGTTTTGATATATGTGTTAATATATTTCTTGATCCGAATTTTTGATCCAGTCCGTCCCTGAACTATTGTGTAAATTCTCTCTTTAGATAAGGAAGGAGATAGCGTAACATTTATTCCATTATCAAGTGATATTTGTCACAGCGAGCACTTCCTGACTCAATTCTCTTACAAGTTTGTATTCTTCTGTTCAGATTCTGAACTAGATTCAAGGTAAGAGTTGGTAGATTGCTACATTATACTTCTCACAAATTAACCGCATGTCCTGGCGAAAATAGAACATTCCATCTTACCTTTTCCGCAATCTGATTTGTTATCATAGGCGAGAACAACACATATTTTGGTAACACAAAGGTATTTTGAAAATCTGAGTTCTACTAATATTCTGTAGATTGTCAGTTATGGCAGTGCCAAGTGATATCTGGCGATTTCTAGAAAATAATTGTCTGTTAGATACTCTCCCTAAAGTTCACATGACTGTCTTTTAATCTCAGACATAATCTACTCTCTGTACTGATATTCCTTGTGTAATCATTACTAATAAATATGTACTATGATTCATCGTCCCTTCACAAAGAGACCTCCAACATAGTTCTTGTCGCTATCATCGTGTTTTTACTTATTTTGGCTCGTGTTAAGCCTCGTGAGTAAATAGTTATGCTAGGTGTCAGGTAGAATCGTGACCTGTTCATTCTATGAATTATTCAGACTTTTAAACATTCCTATTCCACATCCTAGCAACCATTAATTACATAACTTACTCTACTTATCTCAAAATTTTTGAAATATTCATTCCATGGATAATTCAATAAAAATTTCGAAAATTTGCATATTTTTGACTTTAAAATATAATAAATTTTAACAAATAGTTTGATCTATAAATAGTATCTTTTAGGATACATTTGTATTGTCTGACTCAGGATTTCATTTCTCAATCAACACCTGATTTTGTGTCTAGCAATCAGCTGTTATCTACCATCAGCTGGCTCTCTGATACTCTTTTGCCAAGAATAGTAAGATATATTAAAGTACAAATATGTGTAAATACCCTTGCCAACAATTAATTACATATAACACTATGGATCATAGTTAAGTAGGTGAAAATTTGAATTGTCCATTATTCGGAATAACATCTATTAATTGAATGGATAGGTGAGATGGGGAGAGGAGTCTATTGGATCAGTTGGCACATGTGGACTGCCTACTCAACAGCTGATTAACCTAGAGGAGTATTCAGAGGTTTATTTGAGACTCAAAGGGAAGTATGCACACGATTTTATTAAGGTTCGTTAGTTTAGAATATTTTAAAATTCTATTTTTACAATTACCTTGATTTGTATAGATTTGGCCTGAATCTACTGACCCGATAAAATTCGTCTGTGAAGATATCGGAATTGCTTCCTATTTGATAGTTTTGTGGCGGAAAGAGCGAAGAGAAAACGGAAAAGATAAAATGCAATATTTCTTTGATCTAGGGTGTGGAAACGGTCTCTTAACTCATATTCTTAACAGTGAAGGGGTAAGCGAAATGCTACGTCACGAATATATTGTTTCATTATAGCAAATTCCTGTTATAGCCAAGTTTGATATGAGTAAACTCCGGTTATAACACCTACACCTTATAGCTTGAAAGTAATTGATTTTACTTAGCGAAATGAACCTGGGGCTGAGCACTTCGTTATGACGAGAGTTTACTGTATTATCCTTTTATAGCATCCTGGGAAAGGTGTGGATATGAGGAAGAGGAAGATATGGCGTCTATACGGAGATAATACGCATATTGAGGTAATAACTAATAATAATTACTGAACATTTGAATAGATAATTATACGAAAGATAAAGTGTATAAGAAATAAGGAAATATGTGTACTTGGAGAATTCAGAAAGCTAGGAGATTACACTCCTTGTTCTCTTGAGCTATAATAATTCTATTCCTCTTGTTAATTGCTACTCCATAGGGACCATATAAGTTCTGATCTCCTGGTAGCATATCACTACTGATAGTGTGTAGGACTTCTCCTTTATTGGAGAATATCTTGATTTGATTTCCTCCCCAATCGGCTACGATAATATTCCCCAGTTGATCAATTGAGAAGAAATCACTCCAACTGATCTCACTTTCTTCTATCAAACACCTCACTAGCTCTCCTCCTAGAGAGAATATTTGTAGATGGAAAGGAGGATACATACCAAACATGACATACATGTTATCCTCGTACAGTTTTATGCTATTTGTTTTTGTATTGGATTCAACTTGAGTAGTTTTGAGTTTGATTCTTTTCAGGAATTTGAGATCTTTATCAAACACAATTACTGATTTGTTCTTAAGCTCACATCCATAAACATTCATGTTTCTATCAATATCAATTCCCCAGACTCTTCTCTCTGTTTTAACCGATTTGATAGAATCATGACTTGACCTTTCTATCTTTACTAGCTCGTCTTCAGCAGATACGAAAATGAACTCATTCATTAGAGCTATTCCAATAGGCCATTGAGGTGTTGGTATTTTGTAGAGATGGTTACCTTCTCTATCGAATACTTGTATTATGTTAGCGATATAATCAGCAACAAATATATTCTGTGTTTTGTTGTCAATTGCTATTTGCCTGGGATTAGCAATCTCACCAGAACCTGTTCCTTCTCGGGACCAGACAGGACACAATTTAACAGAATAATCAACTGGGATTATAGGTCTCTCCTTCAGTGCCACAACCTTACACACATCAATCACTGATTGTTCCAGCTGTTCCATCTTCCAATCCAACTCGACCCACCCCACATTCACACTCCTTGCTACCTCCTCTCTGATCTCATCTTCTATCGTTCGTAGATTCTTCTCGAGTACTTTCCTCAATTTGTTCCTTGTCAGGTCTCTCTCTAGGTCTTCGCTGGCTGTGTACAGTTCCTGGAGGAGCCCTCTCTTCTCATTGAACTCTTGTCTCGCTCTCATAACAACCTCATCCATCTCTTGTAACAGACTGTGCTCCCTCACTACTAACAGACTGTGTAACTGCTGGAAGTTATTACTCACTTTCTCTTTCTCTATCTGCACGTGGTTAGTCAGATCTGTTAGATTCCCCTCTAACTCATCTACACACATCAGTTCTCCTACAGCTGCTACTCGTGTCGCCATAACTCTTAACTCAATCACTTTACTAATATTAATCTGATAGTATAATTCTTATTAATAATTATTCTACTCATAATAGTCTCAAGTATTAAGTTACTATCTATTTTAATCAAATCTATTTTTAGTAACAATAGACTTTCTTATACTTCTTGTATACTAATTTTGTGATTATTTCTATTTTCATATTTCATATATTGTTTGTATTTGTTTAGCAAGACACATTTATCCCCTCTGTAGATGCCACATTTAACTCAGAAATTGATTGGGTAATAGGTAACCATTCCGATGAGCTTACCCCTTGGATACCATTTATTGCTTCAAGGTATGTGTTTGTCTCCTTGATGGGTATTATTTATCTGTTCATTATTGTTAGGTCTTGTTATGAGATGAAATATTGTGTTATTCCTTGTTGTGCTTATGACTTCTATTCAAAGGTAAACAAACAAACAAACAAACAAACGAAAAATATACACATAATTTTAGAAAACATTCTAATCTTATAGTTCAGCAAGAGAGAAGGTAGTTTAAGTGTATACAGAAGTTATTTGAACTTTATTAGAGAAGTAGGGGAGGTTTGTGGATTCAAAGTTGAGCAAGATATTCTGAGAATCCCTTCTACCAAAAAGGTGTCAATTATTTCATATAAGTATAATAATTGTGAGGACATTTATGAGCTATGTGATAGATCTCTGATCTTTGTAGGTTTGCCAAATAGGAAGAACGAGGACTTACTCGAAAGAGGAAACTTCTCGAATTGATAAATTGAGGACAAAGTACCTCAAATCAAGGCCTGAGCCTTCGTTACCAGATATTCCTCCTAAGAGGTCTAAAATGAATCATGAATGCATAGATACAGTATTCCTACCTAGAAATGTACAGGAGGTTAGGAATTGCAGTAAACAGCCTAGACAACTCCAGACGGAAGTTGTTGATCTTGTGGCTACTAATCTAATTAAGAGAGGTGATAACAGCGCTGGAGGCGAGTGGAATAGAGGAGGTAATATTATAAATTGTAACAATTTTTGGGGGGGAAATTGAAATTAAAGTAAAAGCCATTTTCAATTGAAACTGAAACTGAAACTGAAACTGAAACTGGATTTCTTTCTATTTATAGTAGTAATATTCCCCAAGCAGCTTCGAGAAAATTATTTAACGTAAAACTCTATTACAGTGGATACCGGTTATAAGAACTGTCCGCTGAAAAGCTGTTCTCATATATTCTGCAGTCTTTTATGTCAGTTATGAGGACATGTATTGCTACTCCCAACAAGGTTCTTATATTCAGTGTCTAATGTATATTCTCCTATATCAGGCAAGATGTCTATGAAAGAGATAGTAGGATTATTCACAAAAGATCTGTTAGTTAAACTTAAGAATGAGCACGGCGGTTTACAAACTCTCCTAAAGAACCATCATCAAATATTTTCAGGTGAAACATAATTATTAATTACCCATAGATATTGCATTTCTACAATTCTATAATTAATACCTTTGTTACACACCCATATCATACATTCACGAATCATCCGAATACTTTATTTGGCAGTGTTTTGTTGTTATTTTACAAATTCAGTTCATGATAGTCCAATTAGCACACTTATCTTCACATTCCAGATTCGTATTTCGGTTGTCTTATCTTAGAAAATTTGATAATCTCATTTATCATAAATGCTATTTACAAACCAAAGTGTCCGCTGACACAGTTTTATGGACTAACGTTAATAAACGGTTACAAAATGCAGCAGAAATTAGTAAAAGTAAAAAAGAGAAAGAAATTCCACCAAAATTTAATTTAATTAAGATGTCAAAAGTTTCAGAATATCTCTCCAAACGAATGGTAGACACCAAACCACGAAACAAACTGGGTCAGTATCCTGTCTACAGTGAGAAGCATTTGGTATGTGTTTTGGACGCTCTGGTGACTCTAGGGAAATTGGAAGCTGCTTGGGATATCGTTCTGTCTTGTCAGCAAAGTAGAATCAAACTATTTCCTGACACTATAAACGGATTACTCTGGGCTTGGGTCGAATCTAGTCGTCAGGGAGATAACGACAAGTTCATGAGAGCTTGGGAATTAGCTAGCGAGAATAAAATCATAAATCAGGATAGTTATTCTTGTAAAATATATTTTCACTCCAAACATTACCAATATGAGGAAATTCAGGAAACTCTTACTCAAATGAAAGAAGGAGGTTTTGAACCTGAGTATATTGTGAAGAAAAGTAGACTAACTCCACATCAAGCTAGAATAGTTACAGATACCCTGAAGAGAGTTGCTCCCACCTTGACACAGAAGTATCCCCCTCAAAGAGAGGGTCCGCTCCCTTCTATGCTCACCGAATTATACTCTGAAGAAAGGAATGAATTTTCTAGAAATAAAATCCCCCCTCTCAATGATATTTTATCATTCACTGAATTATCCAACTGTTTAGATGAACAATTACAAACAGAACGTGCTGGCTACTCTGATATTACATCAGTAGCTCCCCCGTATTCAGCCGCTAAAAGTAAGGTTATGTTAGAAATGAGAATATCAAAATTCAAAGCATTGCAGGAAACAATCCAAAATTGGAAAAATGAGTTAATCAAAGCAATCAAAGAGGAACAAACCCTACTCCTTAGTGAGTTAGATCTCCCCCAGCTGGACACGCAAGGGAGAACAGGCCCTGTACTACCAAGAGACACCCTTTTCCTTTGTCTGTTACCACCAGAAACCTGGGCTGAAATTATGATACATCAAGTGGCACTGCCACTTCTATCTCTAGGTGTTAATGGCTTGTCCACTTTCCAACTCAATAATGTGATTGGCGAAGCCGCTTGGCATCGATACGTCATCAATAAGAAAGATAAAACTGGTTTATTCACGGATTTATCAGCTATGTATAATGACTATTGCCGTATATTCACAAACTCCGCTATTTCCAGTAATTACTCATCACGTGAATACTGGCAGCAAGTAATACAACAGCATTCTAACTCACTAGACATACATTATGCGATATGGCCACATCGTGTGATAGATAGCATAGGCTTCCATTTATTGTATTTATTTGTGAATACTCTGAGTATGCCCCGTTTGGATATTGACCCAGAGATCAAGACAGGAAAACCATTCTACTACCTACGTCTGAAGGGGGTCAAAGAGCCAGCAACTATATACCCCAACGAAAAGCTGGTGAGATTCTTTAGAAACGCTAGTAGAGTGAATAAAGCTACTATTCGGATCCCAGCTATCGCTCTGCCAACTTTAATCCCTCCTAAACCTTGGTGTTCTATCAGAGACGGGGGACTACTTGGTCTACCGACATTCCTGGTCCGTGTCACGGAGGGAGGACACCACCAAGAGATAATAGGTGACAATGGGAAGCTGAGAGGGGTGTTTGATGCCCTTAATTATCTGGGGGACTGTCCTTGGAGGATAAACAAGCCAATTCTAGATAACGTCATAAAAATATTCAGAGCTGGAGGCTCTGATGAACTCGGCGTTGCTAAAATCCCAGAAAAACTCGAAAATTCTCCAGAATGGAGTCCAAAGCTAAGTCCAAATGAATATTTCAAACTGAAATCTTCTCATTTACAAGAAAAGAAAGCTAACACAGAAGCTTATTCCTTATATATGGATTTGCTGTATAGATTATCAGTAGCTGATACTTTTAGGGACCGAATTTTCTGGCTGCCTCATTATCTAGACTTTAGAGGACGAGCCTACCCGATGTCTCCTACCCTTTCACACATGGGGGACGATGTCCAGAGGGGGATCATGAAATTCGCGGTCGGTAAGCCTCTGGGGCCGAAGGGGCTGGACTGGTTAAAAATCCACCTAATTAACCTGACCGGCCTCTATAAACGAACTTCATTACAGGAGAGGCTCAGTGCAGCTAACGTATTAATTGACGAGATTATTGAATCAGCTGATAATCCGATGGATGGAAGGGGCTGGTGGAAAGACAAGGATGAGCCCTGGCAGGTGCTGGCGGTCTGCAAAGAGATAAGAGACGCTATTTCGTCAGGGGATCCTGAAAATTTCGTCTCGAACATTCCAATCCACCAAGATGGTAGTTGTAATGGTCTGCAGCATTATGCCGCACTAGGAAGAGATCCTATTGGAGCACAAAGTGTGAATCTTATACCCTCTATCGTACCAGCTGATGTCTACACAGAGGTCGCTAATCATGTGGAGAAGTTCAGAAGTCAGGACGCGAAAGATGGCTCCCTTGTCGCCCAGAAATTAGAAGGGCTAATCTCACGTAAAGTTGTCAAACAGCCGGTTATGACTGAGGTATACGGCGTTACTTTTATAGGTGCTAGACTACAAGTTGAGGCTCAATTAAAAGAATTGACTAATTGGGAGAGAAGTGAACTATTTGATACAAGCACTTACATAGTAAAACTCCTGAATAAATCTATGGCAGAAATGTTCCAAAATGCGAAAGGGATTCAAAATTGGTTTGCACAATCTGCGAGTATTATAGCTAGAGAATCCCCAGTTGAGTGGATGACCCCAATGGGATTAATTTGTATACAGCCCTATCATAAGTCATTTAGTAAACGGATAACCACGAAACTCCAGAAATCGTTAAGCATAACATACAGCTCTGAATGGACGAAAAAACCGAATGTTACTAGACAACGGAGTGGTTTCCCGCCTAATTTCATCCATTCCCTTGACTCGTGCCACATGATGCTGACTTCTCTAAACTGCCAACGGGAAGGTGTAACATTTGTGTCGATACACGACAGTTATTGGACGCATGCATCAACTGTAGATGCCATGGGAAGAATTCTAAGGGACCAGTTTATTCTCCTCCACTCCCAACCAATTCTTGAAGATCTAGCAAGTCATTTTCTAAGTGTTTACGGAGATAAATTGAGCGAGAAAGCTGTCACATTTTTTAAGAATATTCCCTCTAAAGGAAACCTAGATATCTCACAGATATCTGATTCTAAATATTTCTTTAGTTAGCCGAATTTAATAATTTTAATTCGAATAAAGGACAATTATTTGACTTGTTTTTGTAAATATCATAACCACTAGTGTTGGTGAATTTTGAGAATGAGGCCAATATAGCCCCCTAGAGTGAATGTACCCATTTGAGAACTCAGAAGTAAACATATTCGCAGAGTTCTCAACCCCTGGGAAGTTTCGAAATCGTAGATTCGTGAAAAATGTCAGAATTTAATCGTTACACTTATGAATTATATTAGTAGAGATTTTGTTGTATGTGCAAACGCAAAATAGTTTGACAAGCGAGGAGAGTTGCGAGCCCTGTATTCCGCTTAGGATTTCGAATTTTATGCTAATTAAGAATATTCATAGAAGCGTACACAATTTTATTTCCCAATGGAGTTCGCCTTATCCTAGTTCTCCTGTATTATCCATATAGTTCATGGTGGAAGTGTCCAGCTTCGTGACTGGAGAGAAGAAGAAGAGAGATCTGTCACTGATAATACTTCTCAACTCTTAAAGACTAAACTCTGTTGGTTTCATATGAATCATCCACAGGGCTGCCCGATTATGATTGATAACTGTTCTTATGCACATGGAGACTCTGATATTCAACCCAGACCCAAATTTAAATGTGTATAAATTAGAATGAGTTATTAATAGAATAATCACAAGTGTTAATATATTCATATAAACATTTCTGAATTGTAATTCTATCTGTTAATACAAATGACTATTGAGTATAATTAGATTCATATAAAAGCACTGTATGTATTGTGTTAGGTATATTGATAGAGTTAAAAGTTATAGAATATACGTTTGAGTTAAGAGTTATGGCGACGCGAGTAGCAGCTGTAGGAGAACTGATGTGTGTAGATGAGTTAGAGATGAATCTAACAGATCTGACTAACCACGTGCAGATAGAGAAAGAGAAAGTGAGTAGTAACTTCCAGCAGCTACACAGTCTGTTAGCAGTGAGGGAGCACAGTCTGTTACAAGAGATGGATGAGGTTGTTATGAAAGCGAGACAAGAGTTCAATGAGAAGAGAGAGCTCCTCCAGGAACTGTGCACAGCTAGAGAAGGACTAGAGAGAGACCTGACAAAGAACAAATTGAAGAAAGTACTCGAGAAGAATCTACGGACGCTAGAAGATGAGATCAGAGAGGAGGTAGCAAGGAGTGTGAATGTGGGGTGGCTAGAGTTGGACTGGAAGATGGAACAGCTGGAACAATCAGTGATTGATGTGTGTAAGGTTGTGGCACTGAAGGAGAGACCTATAATCCCAGTTGATTATTCTGTGAAATTGTGTCCTGTCTGGTTCCGAGAAGGAACAGGTTCTGGTGAGATTGCTCATCCAATGCAAATAGCAATTGACAACAAAACACAGAATATATTTGTTACTGATTATAACGCTAACATAATACAAGTATTCGATAGAGAAGGTAACCATCTCTACAAAATACCAACACCTCAACGGCCTGTTGGAATAGCTCTAATGAATGAATTCATTTTCGTATCTACTAAAGACGAGCTAGTAAAGATTGAAAAGTCAAGCAATGATTCTATCAAATCGGTTAAAACAGAGAGAATAGTCTCTGGAATTGATATTGATAGAAACATGAATGTTTATGGATGTGAGCATGAGAACAAATCAGTAATTGTGTTTGATAAAAATCTCAAATTCCTGAAAACAATCAAACTCAAAACTACTCAAGTTAAATCCGATACACTAACATATAGCATAAAACTGTACGAGGATAACATGTATATCATGTTTGGTTACTTTCCTCCTTTCCATCTACGAATATTCTCTCTACAAGGAAAGCTAGTGAGGTGTTTGATAGAAAAAAGTGAGATTGATTGGAGTTGTTTCTTCTCAATTGATCAACTGGGGAATATTATCGTAGCCGATTGGGAAGGAAATCAAATCAAGATATTCTCCAATAAAGGAGAAGTCCTACACACTATCAGTAGTGATATGCTACCAGGAGATCAGAAGTTCTATCATCCCTATGGAGTAGCTATAGACAAGAAAAATAGAATTATTATAGCTCAAAAGAACAAGAAATGTAATCTCCTAGCTTTCTAGTTTATTCCTAATATTTATATTATTTGTTATTTTCTACTATTTTCCTATTTTCATTTTATTTCTATTTCCTTATATAATGAATAACAACTAAGTATAATTCTACCTTAAGTTTAATTACTTACTTAACACCTTTACTAATTATCACAAACCCTCCAGGAGAGATTGAGAACTGAGGAAAGACTTTTCTTTAAATCATTACATGAATGTTCTAATTTTAGTATCATTTGTAAAGTGGATACCGGTTATAAGAACCCGTAACCTCGTGGGGGTAGCAAAATCTGTTCTTATAACTGGTATCGACTGTATCTACCCTTTGGCCGAGGACGTTAGGAGTTATCTCCTTCCGTCCAGCGGTACCAGGGTTACATAACATCTGGAGTTGATAGAGCTGTGAATAGTAACACATCTCTGTTAACTGTTGATAATATTGAATTTGATAAGTGGTGACGAAATCGCCACAACAGTTACCATGTGATCTATTTGATCCAGCATATTGTGAGTGTTCTGTCCTCTGTTTTGTAGAAACTGTCCCTGAATGGGATAATAATATTGTTACTGTATCTCTAAGAAATTCATTAATCACACTCGACTAGAATGATACTTTCCCTAAGGGGCAGGATATGCACAGGGCTGTCACACTTCTCATAACCCCTCTCCCTTATAGTGTTACGTCACGTTGGAACGCCGCCAAAATGAAGTATACTAGCAACTATCATTGTAAAAATCCCTAGTAAATTGTTATTGTTTATTCTTTCTATCCATTGTAACTAGCACTAATATCCTTACAGCTATTTATTGAAGAAATACACACGAATAATAGGAATCTATTCATATTTACTTTTGATTTTGACTTCATTCCTAAGGTAAGCTATGTTATATTACAAATTTGGTTATTTGATAAATTATAGAATTTATTCCTTACTAATCTTCTATGAATGAGCACTAGCTTTCTGGGACGACTGGAGATGAGTAAAACTGGTGAAGATTGTTACTTTTTTATTCAAGGAAATTGCAGAAATGGAGAGAATTGTCAATTCAGACATTCCAGAGATTGCTTAGTAACACAGGAACCTTGTAGAGATTGGCTATCTGGAAAATGTCGGCTCGTACTGTGTCCCAAAAGACACCCACAAGTATCAAACACCCCAATTTGTAAATTCGAGAATAGTCCTACTGGATGTTTGAACAAAAAATGTACTTACAGACATTTGAAACCCCGAGATACAGCTAAGCTTCCGGTAGCACTAGCCGAGGCCCTCAAGAAATCAGTCTCACAAACAAATGGAGAGAAAACAAACACGATTATCCGTAAGCACACACCTATACCCCCACAACAACAGAATACTATTCAAGAACAGACACAGATTGAAAATCAACAAAATTTGTTTACAAATAAAATCATAGAGCCAGTTGTATACAATACTTCTATAAGCAAATCAAATTTAAAATTATCTCTCAAACCGATTATTGAGAAGCCGGCCCCTATCCCGATTGTTAACCTACGTTCTGGCGATGAACCCTCTTACAATCCTCACTCATCTTCAGCTCTTATGAGTAACCTCAAAGTTCTGACTACTCATAGCGACACTAACACCTCTGAACGACATATTCCGACACAAATACGTCCTAGTAAACTACTAAAAAACTCAAATTTGAAATCTCCTCCTTCCCCAATAACTTTTGAAGACAGACCCAGGAAATTATCTCCAATTACTTTCAATTCAGATCCTAAACCCAACGTTCCAGGTGTAAAGAGGACACGGCCAATAAAAATAGGCACACAGGTCAATTCATCGCCTCTAGAAGAAAAACCATCCATGAAGCGTCTCAAAATAAAAACAGAAAGTTCCCTGGTTGAGAACGTGACCCCAGAGGTACCTATGGATGATCCTATGATGTCACCAATTCTATCACCTTTGGATTCTACTGCATATTTCGGTAATTCGTTGAGTGAATCTATCGGATGCTCAATCAGTGAGAGTATTAACGGAAGTCAAAGTGATGAGGTCAGAATCGAAGATCAGATCGAGGATCTTTTAAATGCAAATTTCAGTCCTAAACCTTCTGAAAACGAAGTAGACGTCGCAGACCTTCAAGACAGTGATGACATATTTCTACAATTTGAGGATTTGATTAGCTAATATTCAGCTGTCTACTAACTAACTTAACTAACTAACTATCTGTTGATTTATCTTACTTATTGTGTACACTTTTCTGATCATTTGATTAGTTCTGCTATTAAATAAGACGACTGTTATTTATCATATTTTGACACTATATACACATATAAGAAAATGTACAGTAAACTCGTATGAGTATATTATGATGTCATAGGGTTACATGGAAATACATGTGACGTCATTTAATCTTTGGAGAGTCATTTGACCAATCAAGTATCAGAGTTTTGCAGGCCACAACTTCATCTTAGAGAAAGACATAATTATTCATAGTTACATCACACATTCCATTTGGGCATTTTGGTTGTTATTCAAAGCTTCATTTATTTTACATTATCACTCATCTTCCGTAATATCGAATCTCAAAGGGCCGCGCTAATCACTTCGATATAACCAACTTAATTATCTTACTTTGAATGCTTAAGGCTTGGTTGGGGACACATTTTATATAAGCGGATTGGTTGGGTATAAAGTAGAGTTATATAGTAATTTGTTATAATTATACTAATGAATAATATGAGCGTAATTAATTCTGATTATGACGAACTTATCGTAATAACCACGCACAATTTACTAATTAGACTTTGTTGCATTTCCTGGGGGAGCTTCGTCAGAGGTTATTGATTTCGCAGCCTCTAGAGACTCAACACTTCTAGGTACTGTATTAAGTCTGAGATGAAAGAAATAGGTGAAGATAGCAGTCACGAGGCCGATAATACTGCCACCAATTACGTCATTCGCATGGTGTTTGTAATCATAGAGACGTGTAATTGCAACTAGCATCCCAGTTAATGCAAATAGCAGTGTTACAGCAGACCGGATGCCTCTAGGGATATAAGGCTTTAGTTCTAAGAAGAACATTAAGAACACCATGTTATAGACGATAAAAGACGCATGACCTGACGGGAAAGATAGCCGAGCTTCTCTTATATTTTCTGTATCTGTTCCATAACATGTGTAGTTAGTAACATATGTTGCATAGCCAAAACTATCTCTGCATTCCAATTCTGTGAAATTCGGTTGGCAGATTGATAAGAAATGTGGACGGAGCTCTCCCACAGATAATTTGATAGCATTCGTCACTACTAGTGTAAGGAATATTCCTACTATGAATGCGTACAGTGTAAGCATGGTTTTCCATAAGCCATATGGAATCTTCAGTTCACGATAAATGCAGTGTAGTTTGACGTGAAATGGTGTACTAGGAAGCTGTGTTTGGAGTCTTAGATGTGCGTATTTGTATATGAAATGCTCTAGAATGCTAAGGCCGATTATAAACGCTGCTGGTATTAATACGAAGAATATTAAGCTCAATGTTGGAATTGTCGATGGTAGAAATGGGAACCTAAGCGTCTCTGAATCGCAAAAGAATCCTAATCTTTCAACCGGTAGCGGCGCGGCCTCTGTTATGATCCCTGCGATTATTAATATTACAAGAAACACGATGTCTACGACAAAATGTATCACAGAATATGAAGTAGTTATTCCTCCTTTTGATATCTTGTTATTGTCCAGATTCCCCAACTCCATATGAGTGTTTCCTGAGGCCATATCTTGTCTTGTCTCCTAATTATGAAAATGTGCTATGATAACGGGAATATATATGTAGAATCTCGTTAATCTGGGTATATTTACTGTTATCAGTGACCGCTTAACGAGGTTCTATTTGTTATTTTGTTGTTGTTTACTACCAATCTCACGTGCGTATATGGAATGGAATTTGTCCTGCTGTTTTGGCAAAAATAATCTCCACTAAAAGATCTATTCAAGTAAAGTAACATTCTTTGTCTCTCATTTCGGGAAAGATTTTATTTGTATTTTTCACAATCGTACAATCCAAATTTTATCGTTGAAATTCAATGTTTTCTGCTCACAAAGAATGTGATACGAAGCGTCAAATATTTACATATTAGATAATAAACTAGAACACAGTCCGCCGTTACTGTTTTCTAAGAAATTCCGAATGAGAAACAAGCCTTACAGTAACTAGTAAAACAAAGTGTAAAATTTGTTATTTTAGCCTATTTAAATGCTATTTTTTGCTTTTTACAATTATGGTTTATCTAATTAGATCACTTTTGCATTAATCTTGGGTTTTTCTGGATAAATTCATCCACCATTCTACGAATGATTAAAATTTCAAGAGTTCATTAGGATTCTTATCAAAAATCCTTACTTCGCTACGATCAGGAATGCGCGCTACGAATAATGTATTCTATTTCAGTTTATACAGATTTATTTATATAAGCGTGGCACGTGCATATTGGCATTGCCCCTTCCTATTGTTGTAATTCTATAAGGCTTAATCAAGAGTTTTGTATTACAACAGATAATCTATTCTATACTTGGTGTAATGGAATGTTAATTATATGTATAATACTTGTTATGATTCCACAGGGCCAACTATAATCAGAGCATTAAGTGCTTCCACCTCCGGCTCCCTACTTTTCATTCTTTCAGATTTACATTAGTCCAATAAATTGTGAAGTATACTAAAGTGTCCCAGCAGAGTGACAATGAAATTTGTTTGCAATTAAATAGGAGCTTGCTCCTTTAATTCTCTGACTATTAGGGTTTCATTTATGCCACAATTGCTCGTGGCTCAACCGCTTTGCATGGCCATATCTCAGAAACTATAAGTCCATTTTATTTGCTCAAAATTTCGAA
Organism: Oopsacas minuta; assembly: GCA_024704765.1. Lineage (NCBI taxonomy): Eukaryota > Metazoa > Porifera > Hexactinellida > Lyssacinosida > Leucopsacidae > Oopsacas > Oopsacas minuta. The sequence goes on along the minus strand of JAKMXF010000312.1, from coordinate 267,508 downwards.
AATGTAGGTCAGAGTGTCCTCTTCTCGTAAGGTTGTGTCTCGGAAGAATTCATAGAACGATATCTGCGACTCCGCTTATAGAGCTACCGGTTAATCCGACACACCTTTATTCCACTTATTCGGGTCCCTATGTGACTATTAAGCAGAGTCTAGTGTATCTAGCTTGTTTTGCTCATTATTAGGTAATTAACTAAACAGCTAAACGGTTAAACACACGTTAGAATGAACAATTACACTTTACAATCCAGTCAAGAGATAGACAATATAGAATCTCCTATTCATGATTTCAATCAATCAAATACATTTGCTGTTACAACAAACAACTTTGATGTTGTACATTCTTATCTCAGTAACCATGACAACGGAAAGACGGTTCATAACACCTTGGAAACTAACGCGTTAATATACGCGAAAGGAGAATTTATTGATACTTGTTTTGAGATAGGTGACAGGTTAAAGTTACTTCTGCCACAATTATCAGTCACTCATGAATTCAGTGAAACTACAATAATCGACAAATGGACCCCGAGGACAGAGGGTTTGTGTTCTTTTAAAGTTATACGGAAAATACCTACAGTTTATATTATGTTAAAAGTTGTCGTAAGTGACAGACGTAAGGTGTCAAGTGTGCCACGTGTGACGAGGACATGGGAAGGACAGAGGAGAAAGGGAGACAAGAGGAACGGTAGGATTGGTCTGGTTTTAGATGATACAGTAAATATTAATAAACATAACAAGTAATTTGTAAGACTTTTATCTTTATCAAGTAAACTCCTGTCATATCAAAGCTGAGGGGACCCTGATAATTACTTAGATATAACCAATGGAATATTTGCTACTTTGACGGTTTGGGACCATATTTGTACAATTTCACACCTCGATATAAGCGGGTATTTCTATAGATTCGTGTTTGATATAACAGGAGTTACTCTACGTATTTATTTGTGTTTTAGTAATTGAATTAGATGTTTTCTCTACTCCACGGATTCTGGAAATATGCATTCGAGAAGGATGAATATTGTATTTTGATTTTGGGATTAGAGAAAGCAGGAAAAACTACTTTTTTAGAACAAACTCGTGTGGAGTATTGTAAGGGGTACATAGGAGTTCCCCTTGATAGAATAACACCAACGGTAGGGCTCAATTGTGAAAAGATAACAGTTCGTAAGTACAGGTACCTTCTATGGGATTTAGGAGGGCAGGAGGAACTACAAGCCCTTTGGGAGTCCTATATTCCAGAGTGTCATGGCCTAATCTGGTTAGTAGACGCATCTGATAAAGACAACTTCTCTACGTCACGAGTAGCACTCCAGAATGTGTTAGAAAGACCACAATTAGCTAATCTCCCACTATTAATCCTAGCTAACAAACAGGACCTCCCAGGAGCGGTGCCTGCCTCGGAGGTAGCCGATCAGCTGTTGCAAAATCTACCGAAACTAACAGGTATTCACGCTGCATTAGGCATATCTGCAATATCAGCTGATGCAATACCCAAAGGATTTGATTGGTTGACACGAGCTATTATTGATCATCCAATAAAACCACCAAGGAATAGAGACACGATTTGATTGGTTGATATTTTAGTACTTTTCTGGTTGTTACATTTCTCAATTATTAATTTATTACATTTTAGCACCTTCCACTGGGACATAATATTTTCAGCGATTCTCAACCTTTTTCACCTATCTGCTGTCCTCCGCTCAGGTAAGTTGGGAACAGCTGTGTTATACAATTACATACCATGAATAATAGCAGTATATTCACCAACTTCCCAAACGTGCTTTAGTGACGTGTATGTCTCTGTTTCCATAGTTACCGCGTTGGTATTTCGGATCAAATATTGTTGTTATTATTTGTTTATTTCTAAAAAAAGAATTTACAAACAATTTCTAGAACAATAGTTTCTCTAAATACATTCCTCAAGTCAGCTGTTATCTGTCGAATTTGAATCTGTCAAATTCAAAGTCATAATATATTTCTGGGAACTGATGCATACGGATAACACCATCCTCTCCGCCGGAACTGAATCCCCGACCGTCTGGCTGGAAAGCCAACGAATTGATTGGGCCAAAATGTCCCTTGACTCTGCCTATTTCCTGTTCATAGATAACATGGAATATTTTAGCTTCGAACTTCCCTGTGTGTGAGTGAGTCTGTGTCACCCACATCGCTTCTTGTCCGCCACCTAGAAAGAGGGAAGGAAACCCATGAGATAGGGGGCAAATTGTACCTCTACTGTCCTCCCAAAACTGTCATAAACAGCCGTAATTCATTAAGCATAATCTACTGTAAATAACTCTATAATCAGATTGTTTACCTATTATCACGTGATTCCTAAGGGATGATATCGCAGCTGCATTTACAGGTCTGTCTGTATTGAAAGTTTTAATATTTTCTAAGCGATCTGAAGTTGACAGTTTGGCGGTGAAATCTTTCGATGCGGACAGACAGAATAATTTGTCACTTGTCATTTTAAGGTCTGTAACTGTATCTTTGTGGATTTGCTCGTTTCTTAGAACTTGTACACGCTTCGCGCTGTTGTCGGCTTGATAGAACCTTAGACTACCATTCTCATGACCTAGTTAGCAACCATAATTGACGTATGGAATGTTCAGAATATAACACGTAATAGATTTGTTACCTGTTATAATATGTTGGTCAAAAGGCCCCCAAGTAGCCGCAGTAACCTTAGAATCAGTTATGTGTGTCTGTGCGATATAATCAAATGCTCCACCTTCAAATTGTTTGAGAGTTAATATCGCTAGCTCGGGGCTAATTTTACGCTGAGCGTCTGTCGTGTAGAATATGATCTGACCATCTGATGAGAACTCACAAGTACGCACTGAGGTCTGAGTCGTAACTAATACAATCAATCTGTTACGTACAAATACAGTAGAACCCGGTAAGAATTATCCGAGTTCTACTGTATTTTCTATGTATAATGAAACTCTCTCCCTAAAACTTTTAGATATTTTGACACCCTTGAGCGGTTCAACCCTCGTTAATACGAACATCTACGGATAGTCAAAATTGTTCATATTACCCTCTATTGTATTCCATAACATTATTCACCTGTTTGCAAACATGCTCCTGTCTCACAATCCCAAAGTCTTATCATATTACCAGCTGATCCAGTCACTAAACGAGTTGTGTCCTTGTTTATATCTAAACAGCTGATTGCTGATTTCTCACCGAACTCATAAGTCCCGAGTCTCATCCCTGTGTCAGTCCGCCACACCATAGCGGGCGGTGTCTTAGAAACAGAGAACAACAGATCTCCATCTCTGTTGTATTTTATCTGTGATATCGGCCCCTCATGGGATAATAGCATAAGAGCTCTTATAAGAGCCATTTTAACTAATTTAATTACACAATTATGTTTAGCTTAACAACAAAAAATGGACCTGACACTACCTGCTCTCCTGGCGATCGTACATACCAATCCACCTTATCGGTAGTTACGTGTTAACCAGTATATTATGTTACTGATTAGATATAGAAAGAGAGAATAAAGAGAGGATCAGTTGAGGAACAAATCAACTCACCAAAATATGTCGAAAAGTTCAACTTGAGAAGATAAAGGCTTCCTCAAGTTACGTCTGTTGTATCTGACTACAAAGCTAAACAGCTGATTCTGCAGTTAAGAATTATATGTAGGAGGCATGAGAGGAATTGTTTGCTTATCTATCATGAATCTGCGTTGGTATACTTTGCATCATCTCCTGATAGGAATACAGTCTCATGACGATAAGCTAACTACAGCAACGGCCCTATGGTATTTGATATATGGTGGGATAATCAATGTATTGTTTATTTACTTAAAGAATTGTATTTATCGATTGTGTCCGTCATGAGTGATCTCTCTTCATGTTGAGTAAGAGAACGAGGGGGAACTAATCAAGAGTGTTGGTAGATGGTTTGGTACTGAGATCTTGCGTGAAGATTTGAACTCTTTTATTATATAATCACATGTGTATGTTATTATATATGACACCTTCCATATGACGGTAAAGTTACAAGAAATAGAGTATTGGTACTGAGAATATTGGCTTCATCTCACAGAAGAACAATTGCAACATAGCTGATGTGTATAACTGTTGTCAAGATATTGCTGTTGTGAAATAGCTTCTATATTGTTGTGAATAAAGATTATTTATTTAATAGCATTCGCACGAAGTCCCGTGTTCTAAAAATAGTATCAGCACTAAGCAATCATTAGGTAACTCTAATTATATATTTACAAGCATTATTTGATTAAAAAATAAAAAGTGAATTGTAAGGCAGATCGATCGCTATTTCTAAGTGTTTGATTTTGGACCCCGATGATTTCCGTGTGGTTGTGTTGGTCCATCAGGAGGTGGGGCCGCTGGGTACGGTATAGGGTATAAACCGGACCCCTGGAGGAGCAGAGGGGGAGGGAATGAATGTGACATGGTACTCGTCATAGGGTTCTGTACGAGAATAGGTTCATGCTGCTTATTAATAGGAAATTGAATTCCTGGAGGTAGGATTAGTTTCCCGGTTGGTGGGAGGAGAGGAGGGGAAAGATAGGGATTCTGTAGAAGCAGCTGACTTAGAGGATGATAGAGAGAGGGATAGGGTAATATCCCATGCTGCTGGTAGAGATCTGGCCTGCATTGAGCTAAATACTGTAGTCTTAGTGCTTCTTTGTCCTCAAGAGGTTCTTCTTTTAAACTGTTCCCGTTTTGTATGTTAGAAATCTCAGGTTTGAATCTCTTATGTTTTTTAGGAGGTGGGGAGTGTCCGTTCCGCTTGTGGTCGCTCCAGACTAAATCTTGAGAAAGTTTTTGTTGTCCCTCTAAGGATTTGAGGGTTCGTTGTATTTCGATGGGTAAGGAAGCTTTAGGATGTTTGTGTTTGAGTTTGATTGGGATAGGACGAGAAACTTCAACATTCCTTTGCTTCAGTGTGGTATCTATACGGGAGAAAGGATTCAATTTCTTAGGTGGCGGATCTGTCCGTGGGAAATTAATCCGGTTTATTCTCTCAACTAAAACATCTCCTTCATCCAATCCTATAGTGTCAGGTTCTAAGTCGGAATACTCCTCGAATTTGAAACTTGTGGGATCAGAAGACCAATGGGGATCAATCTCAGAGGACCGATAAGCCCAAGCGTCTTCAAAGCGTGCCCTTATCGGCTGCGTGGGGGACAGCTCAGTGAGTACGTCAGGACTGAGTTCAGAGGTCTCATCCGATTGGAACACTTCCTGATCTTCCACTCTCTCCAGGTCTGGGAGAGAAGTGTAACTGCCCCCTTGAGTAACAGGATGAGCTTGTTCCACTATTACGTCATCTGCATCTGTATCAATAACTAATCTCCCTCCTTCTTGGTCTGAATCGTAGTCAGATGAGTTCCTCTGCTCTCGTTTGTCAAACCCTCCAGCTGTTGGGGTATCTATTTCCGTGACAACTTCTGAGGAAATCAGAGGAGTAGTCGGCTCTATAGACGTCATGACTGCCGAGTAGTTAATCTCACGGGTCTGAGTCGTGTGTTCAAGGGTTGTGTCACTAGATGGTCTCTCTTGGGACACACGGGATCTCTCTGTAGCTAGTGTTGTCCTTTTGTTGAGGGTACTACCCCCCGTACTAGAGGAAAGTCTCCGATGGTTAGACGGCTGTAGGAGAGCAGCAGCAGAGCTACGTCTGTACTTCCTCACCCGTGGGAGACCGGACCGACAATGACAGGAGTCTCTGAGGGCCTTCATGAGTCTGGTATGTGTTGCTGGGGATAATACTGTTAGTTGAGTAGGATCACCACCATGTACTGAACTATGACACACCTTTCTAGTAACTGCTTGACTAGATCGAGTATGATATGAGTGCTCGAGTAGAAGTAGGTGTGAAATGTTCTCCTTGAGGGGTAGGGGATCAGAGGGACGTCTAGGAGGAGAGTCTGTATCAGAGAGTTCTTCTGGGCATCTGATGGTTGAGAGAGGCAATGGGTCTTCTGGATCAACAGCTAATTTATCTTGACGTTCTTTTGCCTATAAAATGGAACTAAATTAATTATTCTAATTAGGTATGTGTGCGTATATAAATGATGTTTACCTTTCTCTTGTATCTCTCTTCCAGTGCTTGTTGTAATCCATACTCCTCGATTGAGCTAAAATCATTATAGAACATCTTACACTGTAGATGAGGCTTCCCTACCACTTGCTGGATCTTGTTCCAAGATTTTCCGTGTTGCAGCAAAGCTGTCCTAAGTTTTTCGACTTCATCTGGCGTCCAATCTAAATAATAATTTTAATAATAATAATGGCTTCAATAATTAATTAGAGATGATGCAAATCCTACACACAATGATGTTAGTTGTAACAACCCACACATTCCTTGCTGTTGCCATACACAGGTTACAATATTACGCCATTTAATTAAGAAAAGTAATTAGAGATTACATTGTGTTAGTTAATAGGCAGAATTGCAAGATTTGTTGTTTGATGAGTCTAGATGGAAAAGTGTTAAAAAGTGTGGAAGTTTCGTTGTTATTCGAAAGTAACAAATTGTTGTAATTCCTATCGCACACTCAAATACTTATGTCTACAAATCAGATAGAATTACTTGTGTATCGCTGGATTTTAGAATATAATTCCAGGGACAGATATTCGTGAGAGTTTCGACACACAAAATGCATGAAATAATCAGTATCGTGGTATAAGGAATGATATATGTATAAAATATTGACATGTGCTATTAGCTAGTAAATATGGATAGTATTAGCGATAAATGCACTGAATTGAAGCAAGCATATGATTCCTGTTTCAATAAATGGCTACAAGAGAAATTCCTACAGGGAGATAGAGATCATGACGGAGCTTGTGGAGAGCTCTTCTCCAAATATCAAGTTTGTTTGAGAGAAGCTATCAAGGAGGTAGGACTAAACTTAGATGATCTAATGGATGATCATCTCGGGACAGATCAGGAGAAAACTGAAGATCCCAAAGACAAGGAGCATAGGAGCGATAAAGAAGATAAGAAATAATAGTTTATACGTAACTATAATAATTTAATATTCAATAAAATTCCATCTCTTACTAGTTTGCAAACACAATTGAATGTACTGTTAGGAACTATGCTTATACTGTGTGTACTTATAGAAGAGATAGGTTAGAGATTTGTAGAATATTTGAGATGACAGAACAAGGCAGGATTAGGAATTTCAAGAATGGAGGGAAAAGGGACGAAGAAGAAAACAGGAGACGGAGGAATGAGGTCGGTTTCAATAAACTATTATAATAGACTCTGATTAATAAGGGTAACACCAGGACCAGGCCATTTATTCCCGATATACGAGGTTTACTCTATTAGGCAGAGTACTGTATTTATATTTATCAGATTAGTGCTATTATAGGTTAATGTGGAGCTAAGGAAAGCACGTAAGGAAGATCAGCTACTGAAGAGACGACAAGTCACAGAGGACGAGGGAGATTTTGGAGTGACAGGGGGACCTGTACCCACGTCAACTTTCAATCCCGCGGATATTTTATCCAAACTACAGAGTCAAGATAGAGACGTACAGTTTGCAGCTGTCCAGGCCGTCCGTAGGATCTTATCTAAGGAGAGACAGCCCCCGATAGAGATGGTAATAAACGCAGGGATAGTACCTCACCTAATGAAATACCTACAGCTATCCCAGGACCAGAAGATACAGTTTGAAGCTGCCTGGGCTCTGACTAACATAGCTAGTGGATCGTCTGAGCAGACTCGTGTAATTGTAGAATCAGGATCTGTTCCGCTATTTATTGAACTTCTCTCAAGTCCCCAAACAAATATTTGTGAACAGGCTGTATGGGCTCTAGGCAACATATGTGGTTAGTATTCTATAAATATTTAGATGTGGTAAATTCACACATTTTACCTCTCTAGGAGATGGACCTGAGTGTCGTAACCTGACAATCAAATGCGGGATAATCCCTCCTCTCCTGATTCTAGCTAAACAAAACTCAAACATTGGGTTTGTCCGTAATATAACCTGGGTACTCTCCAATCTCTGTCGTAACAAAACGCCTCCTACTCCAATAGATGCTGTCAAACAACTATTACCTGTGTAAGCTATTTATAGATCATAGATACAGGAAGGGTGAATTGGTATTTATGGTTTTTAGAGGTTATTAGGCTAAGAAAAATATTAGAAATAGTTGATCATAACAACCAAATTTCTACTCAAATATTTTTAATAGTCTAATCGAGTTGGTGTATCATGAAGACAAGGAGGTAGTGACGGACGCTTGCTGGGGTCTGAGCTACATAACAGACGGGACAGAAGACCGTATACAACTCGTGATAGACTACAGAGAGAAATTATTCACACGACTAGACACATTACTGAAGTGTAGTGTAGTTAGTGTTGTAACTCCAGCACTCAGAACTGTAGGGAATATCGTGACAGGAGATGATGAGCAGACTCAGAGGGTGATTGACTCTGGGTTACTCAAGAACTTTCCTAGTCTAATGCAGCATCATAAGATGAGTATTCAGAAGGAAGCAGCATGGACTATATCCAATATAACAGCTGGTTAGTTAGTAATTAATAGCTACCAATTTATCCATGGTTTAGCATACAAGTAGGCCATTTTGACTTGATTAAGCTGAATCAATTAACATCTGCTCTAATACAGGTGTGAAACTACTGAAGCCTATCATACAACTCTTATAGATTCTATTAATATTCCCATACAAGGACATAATACGCAATAGCCTTAGAATCCTATTAACAGCTAATATATATGTGCTAGCTATTATTCCTTATAATTATAATTATTTAAAGCTCGGACAGTCGTGGGTAACGATAACATCATCAAAGATGGCCGTTAATGGCCTCGTGGTTCTAGCTAGTAATATCTAATCGTATGCAGAACTATTAAATTACCCCCAATGACAGTAATGATTACATCAATTACGCAGGTCTAGTCTCACAGATACAAGCAGTTATAGACGAGGGAATCGTTCCATTAATAGTTAAGATTCTTACAAATGGAGACTTCAAAGCTCAGAAAGAAGCAGTTTGGGCAGTGACTAATCTAACAGCTGGGGGGACTATAGAACAGATATCTCTATTAGTGTTCTGTGGTGTAATACCCCCGCTATGTGATCTGTTAACTAGCAAAGATGCAGATGTACTTATTGTGATACTAGAAGCCTTGGCTAATATACTAAAGGCAGCTGATACTGTAAATCAAACACTAGACATATGCAGGTATTATTATCAGAGAATTTGTAATCCTTAGTTATTCCAGCAAATATTCGTGGTATACAGTTGTGTTCGCCTAATAGTAAGTTGACGTATTACCAAGGGAACTCCACTGTATTACTCGATATTTGAGTGAGATTTCTGACAAAATTAGAATTAAAGTATATGTGAGTATAACACAGGGCTTTGTAGACTAATCGAGGAAGCAGATGGACTAGACAAGATAGAACAGCTACAGAAACACGCCTCAGAGAATGTGTATCAAATGGCGTTGAGTATTATAGACAAATATTTCTCAGAAGATGGATCAGAAGAGCAAGCCATAGTACCACAAGTATCTGAACAAGGGAATGTGTATGAGTTCTCTGCAAATTCTAACCTCCCATCAGGAGGATTTTCCTTCTAGCAACCTGATCTCTTAGAACTATTCTAACAGTAGCTACTAGTTAGGTCTGTTTGTGTGTGTGTGTATTGTTATTTTATTCATTTTGTGAGGATCAGTTAATTATAACAGTTCATTATACTATTACTAACTAACCTGGAGAACGTCTTTGTCTAAGACTTGATGACTGATCCGGTGACGTCATAGAAGTGCCTCTAGGCTTTACGTACAAGTATAGAGCCTAAAGGGAGTACGTATTGGTATTATAATGTATTTGTAATATCCATAATACTTCATGATGCTGTCATGATCGAATTTCTCCATATTCACGTTACTATAAGGTTGAGAATACGAAACCCAGGTTATAGATAAGTTGTATGTATATTGTCCCAATTAATGAAGTTGTAAGAATTTATTGAATCTAACTTGAAGGAATATATTACAGAATAATTTATATCATCAGCTGATTAGATTATTAGCTAACCTTAGGTTGGAGTCTGTTCTTCCTTCTCTTCACATTAGACCCTCTGGAATGTTTGAAATTTATATGTTTCTTGTTCAAATAATAGTACTCAATACAATCAGCTACTGACTACAAGAAACAAACAATAAATACTATAATACAAACACAAACAATTGTTGTTACATATTATCGGTCTTACTTTGTTTGGTAAATAGCTGGCTATTAGCTCAAAGTTTTTAGGATATTGATACATCTTATCTTTGAATATCATTTTCTCATTCTCTGTCCAGATGTTTGTTGATTTTATTTTCTCAGTAAAATTTGTGATATCTTCTATATAGCCTAACATGAAGAGGAGAGGAGATATTAACTGGATTATCCTGTGGATTAATAAATGATCGCTGAACTTACCATTCCGAGATTTGAAACGAATATCTCTCTCTTTGTTGTCAGTTACCATTGCTGGAATTACGGCAGCTACGCTTTCATGTCTTTCTAGAGAGCTGTCTTCACATACTTCACTTTCTCCAATTGATCTATATACAGATATTTTATAAATACATGGATCTTACAACTTTTCGTATTTCTATTCACTATGGGAACAATTTACAGTGGAACATATCCTCAAATGGTGTGATCATCCAAATACGGTATTATTGTTTATTTGTCCAGCAGTGCAATTTAGAGACTAATCTAGCTATCAGTTGCGCTACAAATAATCATCAGACATCAAATAATGGGTTAGAGGAATAAATTTCATGTCTCAATAGCCACGTGATTAGAGTATCAGTTTACAACGAGTAGATAAACTACTACTGACGTACTATCTTTGGTATTAGGGTAAATTGAAATATGTATCTGTTAGAATAATGGAAATGTTATAGCTACTTACTTGGCAATTCTCTCTTGCTCTCTCTGTCTCTTAATCTCAGGATAGAATCTCTCGTACTGATCTCTAGTTCTGTTGTGTACGAGTTTCTTGTTTTCACACTCATTACACTCCTGTAAAGAAGCTTCCCATTTCTCTTGTAGATTATCTTGTTCAACACAAAGCAAACATTCCTATCGAGTTATTAAGAATTGTCATATGTGTATACGAAATAAATAAATAAATAATTATGAATATTTACCTTTTTATACTGTTTCAACAATCTGTTTTGGAGTAGCTTTATAAATTGCGGTCTCTTTTGCTTGTAACTAAACAAACAACAATAAACTGATATTTATGTAGCCATAATAAATAATAAATATCCTTTTAGTGGATAATACAGTGGTGGTATGATTCTCTGAATAATATTTCTATAATTCATATTAATAGCACTAATCATGGCGTAAGGATGTGAAAAGCAATCTGTTTATATCGCAACAGTAATGTTACGTACACTTCATGATAATATAGGTGTCCGCATTGAATCATTGGCAGTGAATTTTATAAATGAGGTAAAGCATAAGTATTAGATTTATTGGTACCTAAAAATACTGTTGTAATATCTTGGAGATTCACATGGCTGTCTGTACGTCATCTATAAGATAGATTGTTAAAATTAAGCTGTAACAAGGAGCAGGGGATATGGCCAAACATGGTACTCCCTGTTTAGTGTTTAGGGGGGACAGTTTATGTTTTGACCAGAAATACACCTTGAATATTATAAAATTTACATAACGGGAGAATTGTAATATCATTACGATCATAAATGAGATAATTATTAGTTGAATAAGAAATGAACTGTTACAGCCAATTCAAGCCATTCATTTAGTTCATACTGCTTCCCAGTCAATTTTGTATCTAAGTTGAACGACACAAGAACCCGTATGTTAATGCGCATACCAAAGCATAGATTCGGTTGTTATGCAGTGTACAACTTACATTATTCGAGGTCTGTAGTAGATCATGTGATGTGACTGATTCAACTATTTTCTAAGAAATAATTAGACAATAAATTGGATATTAGTTTCAGGATAGTATATTATATGTAAGATGACGTCAATGGATTAGTGCAATCTTATTATAATATTAAACCATACTGTAGATAGCATTATGCTGAATTACTCTGTATATAAGGTGTGTCCTTGGCGATAAATTGGATATAGTATATAATACTAAATTGTACGAAACACATTGCAATTCTGTGAGACATATAAGGCAACTTAAGTTCCTCGGGTTGGGGAGCTACCAATATGAGTATCACGTGTAATTAATGGTTGACATCATTTTGTAAACGTAATTAATATTGTATTATTATCAAAGCCAAAAAAGTAGTAATTATAGATTCACAGGTTATAATTAGAAAAGCATTTTAATCCAGTCCTAGGAATACATATGGAGATCTTCTATTGGCTAAATATATGATAGCTGAATAGGGGGGATTAGGGAGTTATGCAAATTAGTAAAATAGATTCAAGTAAAAGGATGAGATAGTTTGAGTTTATATATTAGCACGTACGTATTTAATACTTAGCAAAAAAGGTTGTCCTTCAGGTTGAACTTCCCTTATCTTGACAATAAAGTGTCATACCTAGCAATTGGGGCAAAATTAGTTAATCCCTACCTCAGTCCGGACTGAGGAGTTATGACAATTAGAAATAAAATATCTCACTTTATTCTCAGAGTATATTTTCTGTATGAGCGGTGTAACAGGTATACTACGTTTCTTGATAGATAGCACTACTCTCCTGATGTCAACTGTCTTCTGTTCCTTCAGCTTTGTATCTCTATCAGTGCTTACTACCTCATCTGATACCTAAACACATATCATTATTATTTCTATTCTTAGCCAACGAGCCTTTTGTTATTTTACTCATTGATGTACAGTCGACAACAACTGTTAATCGAACAAAATTTTCTCGTAACGGTCCGATTTAACGGCTGTGTCTGTAAATGACAATAATATTTATGTATTTGCCCAAGAAATATTGCAGTTTAAAACAAACAATCAATTATGTAAATCTTTGAATGAGAGAAGTTAAGATTCCTAACATTCACCGGTACAGAGTACATTGATATGGTCATGCTAATGTATTACAGCTTGAGGATCAAGTTTCAGGTCAATCAGTACCAGCTTACTTAAGATAGTGGCTTATATGCAATGGGTGGTGGCAATATGTTTGAGGGAGGATCATTGGATGCATGGTGTGATATTAGCAATAGTCTCCCTAATGTTTGGACATTCTATGCAGTAGTTAGAGTAATAACTGAGTATTAGAATAACAGGCTTAAACGTGTTTGCACCTAAGTTAATTCCTCTTCAGTTCTGTTATTAATTTAATTATCACTCTATGGTAGACACAATTATCAGAATTTGGTTTGGCAAATAATAAAACTTAGATTCGAATGTTATAGCGAATTTACTAATTTCTATTTCATATTTTGTGATATGAAATGCCATGGCAACCTATTAGGTTAATAAGAATGTAACCTGAGTATTATTATCGTCCAGGTTGTGGTCACCATTGGGTAGCGGACTAGGTTCTCGACTGAGGACGATCCCATTTTGTCTGTGTCTGTGATTATGGTTCAGTTTAGAGAGGTGTGAAGGGTGTTTAGGTGGTAGATCAGGGGAAGGAGATGGTGTTGGTCTAAGTGTGGGACATGACTTCATAAGACATCTGGGTTCTTGTGTGACCTGAAATATACCCAATCAATTGGTTTCATAAAATAGGGTGTTGTTTGTGTGTAGGGGGAATCATTTCATATTCATTATGTGACATAAGCCTCATATGATTTCAAATTATTTAAAATGGAGTGATAATAGCTACAGAAACAGAAAAAACTTACATGCAAGTTTTGTGAATTAATCGAGTGGGTGAGTGTTCGTGTAACATCGCCGTTTTGAAGCGGTTTCTTGTCTTTGTTCTTCCTGACACAATTTCCATCCAGAGACCCAGACCTCCTGTGTCGATTAGAAGGAGATATTCTTCTTGGGATAGTGTCCGGTGTTACTCCGTTTGTTGTCTTATCTCGCTTCTTACGATGATCCTTTGGGAATACATTTAGCATTTAGGGACATAACAAAATCAAATGTTAAGACTTTTTCTGGTATTTATGTGTAAGAAGCAATTTGAAATCGATTTCATATGGAACGAATAGAAAGGAATAAAACTTACATTTGGAGAAGAATCATCTTCCGTTATTTTCATTTTTTTGGCCTTCAAAAACTCGTTTGGTTTAGAATTCTTTAATTTTGATTGTTTCTTGTTAGAAGTAAGATGGTGGTTGTTACCTGTAGGACAAAAGTTCTCTTCGTCACTCGGCCGCCGATTCTCTGTTTCAGTTTTCTTCCGACATGGACTAGAGCTCGGGCTTGGGTTGGAAATCATTTTGAAGATTCCAGTCAATTGGTTGTTAGAATCACAGTTATGAACTCCAGATTCGTCCAATTCTTTCTTCGAGCAAAAACAGTTACCCGCACCTTTATTCATAAATCTATAAACCGGAGAAGATAAATGAAGTTTGGGGAATTGATAATTGGATAAATTTCAATATTAGTAAAGCGATTGAAAGGGTTTTTTGCATTTTTGTGGGGGAAAATAATACAAAATACCTTAAAAACTGAAATAAATCGAGGGAAACATCGCAGAGAATATATGAAACAATTATTCAAGTAATAGAATGTGGATTATCTCCGTTTTAGAACGCATTACTGAAATTCAACCTGAAAATTCAGAACGCACTGAAAATCAAGAGGACGTCGTTTCGTAAATGCTATAAACAAAAAAAATCAGATGAATGCCGACCAGAATTAGCACAAATCGAGCAAAAATAAAGTTCCATAAAAATACCTCGAAAATAATTCTTGAAAACTTGAGCGCATTTTGAAGAAGACAAATCACAAAATCATTAGTCTCCAAAAGACTAACAAAAACAATAACAAAGCAAATGATGCACACAAATAAAAGGTAACGCTTCGAGAAATAACTTAGAACAAATTCAATACTTTTCTACAAAATGAACTGATTCTCTATTTATAGTTATCTAAGCCTATTTCAACCAATAGGATCTCACCATACTTTTCAATGCAAGGCCTATTACTCGCATTTATACGACACAGAGGATTGTAGAGAATTGAAGGCTTCTTTGCTTACAATTTTTGCTTCGTCTGTCCAGCCAAGCAAGACGGATAATGAATAGAGAGGGTAGGGTGAGGAATGTGATACGGGATGTTGTGCATTCCAATTGACATCGTTCGTTGTTAGAGTATAAACTATGAATGTGGAGTATTTTCATAAATAAAAGCAGGAATTTACATCTTTCTTTGATTATCGTAATTATGAATTCAAAGTTTGTAGTGACGACAATAAAATTTAGCTGATAATTTGGTGAAGGTCACATGAGGTACATATCGTGGTGAAATGGGAGGGGAACATAAAAATTGAAGAATTCATAAGTTCTAAAAAGGATATGCAAATATGAATACATTAATCAGCTGTGAAATCCAGTATACTACATTTGAATATTAAACTATCACTTGTTATATAATTATAACAAAATACTTTCCCTCAATCTGTGGGAGTTAAAATTCTGTATTTTATCTGACAAGCCAAAACCTCTTTCATAATTATCAAACTTGTAGCGAACTTTTCAGACAGTTTTATTAATTATTATTATCTAAATGGGATTTAAGTATTTTCGTTTTTGTCCGTTACAAGTACATTCCATTGTATACATTGCGTCAATCTTTCAATAAACACACAATAAAAGCATAGTTGTGGTTTCGAGGTGAATTCTGTTGTTCAAAACAAATATGAATATTATCAGCATTCATTTGGTTGCTATGGAGACTAGAATAATGGAATTTGAATTTTTTAGAATTATTCTTTCTTGGTGACAGAATGTTATTTGTAAATATTAATTAACAAAAGATAAATAAACACTCAATAAATAACAAAACAAGAAAGTAACACAAATAAACAATTGTTTATTCGATAAGAAAGGGGGGATGAATATTCAGAAAGCTAGGAGGTTACACTTCTTGTTCATTTGAGCTATAATAATTCTATTCTTCTTGTCAATAGATACTCCAAAGGGATAATAGAGCTTCTGATCTCCTGGTGGCATATCACTACTGATAGTGTGTAGGACTTCTCCTTTATTGGAGAATATCTTGATTTGATTTCCTAAACAATCCGCTACGATAATATTCCCCAGTTGATCAATTGAGAAGAAATTACTCCAACTTATCTCACTTTCTTTTATCAAACACCTCACTAGCTTTCCTTTTAGAGAGAATATTTGTAGATGGAAAGGAGGAAAGCTACCAAACATGACATACATGTTATCTCGTACAGTTTTATGCTATTTGTTTGTGTATCGGATTCAACTTGAGTAGTTTTGAGTTTGATTGTTTTCAGGAATTTGAGATTTTTATCAAACACAATTACTGATTTGTTATTAAGCTCACATCCATAAACATTCATGTTTCTATCAATATCAATTCCATAGACTCTTCTCTCTGTTTTAACCGATTTGATAGAATCATTGCTTGACTTTTCTATCTTTACTAGCTCGTCTTTAGTAGATACGAAAATGAATTCATTCATTAGAGCTATTCCAACAGGCAATTGAGGTGTTGGTATTTTGTAGAGATGGTTACCTTCTCCATCGAATACTTGTATTATGTTAGCGTTATAATCAGCAACAAATATATTCTGTGTTTCGTTGTCAATTGCTATTTGCATTGGATGAGCAATCTCACCAGAACCTGTTCCTTCTCGGGACCAGACAGGACACAATTTTACAGAATAATCAACTGGGGTTATAGGTCTCTCCTTCAGTACCACAACCTTACACACATCAATCACTGATTGTTCCAGCTGTTCCATCTTCCAGTCCAACTCGACCCACCCCACATTCACACTCCTTGCTACCTCGTCTCCGATCTCATCTTCTATCGTCCGTAGATTCTTCTCGAGTACTTTCCTCAATTTTTCCTTGTCAGGTCTCTCTGTAGTCCTTCTCTAGCTTTGTACAGTTCCTGGAGGTTCTCTCTCTTCTCATTGAACTCTTGTCTCGCTCTCATAACAACCTCATCCATCTCTTGTAACAGACTGTGCTCCCTCACTACTAACAGACTGTGTAACTGCTGGAAGTTATTTACTCACTTTCTCTTTCTCTATCTGCACGTGGTTAGTCAGATCTGTTAGATTCATCTCTAACTCATCTACACACATCAGTTCTCCTACAGCTGCTACTCGTGTCGCCATAACTCTTAACTCAAACGTATATTCTATAACTTTTAACTCTATCAATATACCTAACACAATACATACAGTGCTTTTATATGAATCTAATTATACTCAATAGTCATTTGTATTAACAGATAGAATTACAATTCAGAAATGGATTTATGTATAGTGTTAAGTGGCATAAAGTAGACTCTACCAGTCCATCTTAGCCCGATTAAGTGGAATAAAGGTGTTGACTCAATTATACTATGATCTGTTATAGTTTGTTAAAGAATCAAATTGCTTATATTGTGGAATATTTCTAATAATTGTCCGCGTTGTAAGGTCTACTAGTCCTTAGTTAGTTATAGTTTTCTTAGAAACCGCGGTGAGAACAGCCCCCGAGAAAAGAAGTAGCAACGCGCCGTACTCCCACCCCCCAAAACCAAACGCTGATTGTCAGTAAGAAATTTGTCCCTGGTTTGTACTTTTGAAAATCTGGCAATCCTATTATGCCCTCTTTCCATGACGTCACTGTCTTTAACCGATCAAATACCAGTTGAGGATATCTATACGTATATGTTGTATAAATGGTAACAGCTGGATATGAAAACAAAAATACTAATATAATTAAATTCCAAATATACGGTACCGTTGCTAGGAAAACCATTTAATTTTTCTAGGCTTGTGTTCTTCTGTTTGCAACTTCTTGTTTATGTTTGATTTTAGGAGACAGCTTACATCAATCTAAACAACAAACAAACAAACAAATATATTTATGAATTTAGCATATCTAAGTTGAGTTATGCTGTGTGTATATAGGATAGGACACGAGAGGGGAGAGGGGAAGGGAACTCTGGGACTTTTAGCTCCAGAATATATGTCAGTTTCAAATTGTCTCTAATTCAAATTCAATACAGTATTACTTTACATCAGCGGAGGATAGCAGGGGTCATTTGAGTGTGTTTTAAAGTAGTCTACTGATTGGGAACCGGTAATTTAGATAATAGGACCCTGGATAATTAATACAGTAAAGAGATTATGCTATGGATTAATAGCAGTCTAACACTAAGGATCTTTACTATTCACTAACTCCCTAACATGCTTATATGACACTGAAACATATGTTACTCCTCGTTGGTATTTGACTACACCCCTTAGAGAGGGAGGCAGGAGGTGATCATCGAAGGAGCTATTACAATTTATACGTACAAACCTCGTAAGCAGCTATTTCCTCTGATAAAACGATCTTTTGCTCGATGAGTGAAATTAGCTGTCTTTCTAAACTTAAATTTTCTTCTCTCTTCTCTTCCAAACTATTACTGTAGCACGAACATCTAATTAGAGACGAGTGTGTATAATTATATTTGTTTGTTTGTTTGTTTGTTTGTTTGTTTGTTTGTTTATTACCTTTCTTCTAACATTTGTTTTTCGTTAGCAACTTTTGATAGTTTAACTCTTGCTTTGTTGATTTTATTTCTCATTCTATCTCTGTCTGTATCTAATTCTAATAATTTATCTCTCATCTCTACACACTCTTTCTCTTTCAATTTGACCTAGTAAACAAGTAAACAAACAAGTAAACAACCAATTAAACTGGTCCATTCACCCTTGGCGATTTACTGATGACAGAAGGGGACAAACAAAAAAATATATAATAACAACCTGTGCTCTGCTAGTGAATAATTCAGAGTGCAAATCATCACACTCACTATTCGCTATATCTAGCTGTTCCATGAGTGAGGCTATAGTCTCCTCTAGAGTACTAACTCTACCAACCTCTTGCTCTAAGTACTCCAATTTGGGAGCATCTATGAACCCAGTAGGCTTAGCTGGAGGAAGCATTTGAGGCGTCATGTATTCAGGAATATCTATAATTAGTATCATTAATGTGAGTGATAAATCTATACAGAATCTTAACAGTCACCTCCTGTTATGTAGAACACGAATATATCGAAACACCCGCTTATATCGAGGTGTGAAAATGTATAAATATGATCCCCAAATGTCAAAGTAACATACACTACAATTAGCTATACCTGTCTGTTCGTCCGCAGATTCTTGATCTGTTTGTAAGTGTATCGGTCCGCCGAACTAGGAATTCCATAAATAATAATAATCAAATAAATATATATATTCATAAACTAACGATTCCATCTTGTCCTATCTCTTCTAACAAGCTAACTTCATCTGCACAAGACTGTACTGTTTGCTAAATAACAAATATCAAAGGCCAGAAAACACGAGGCAGAGAACAGTGCTCCACAAACGGGGTCTGTAGAAATGGAGGAAAATGACTGAGTAGACGAAGTAACGGAGTAGCACTGTTTGTTACACAGGTAGTTTGTTTTGCATATAGTAATACTTACCTTAAGAGATTCAAACTCAAACTGTTTCTGGAGATGATTCAGAGATTCTCTGGTATCAATTAGTTCATCCTTATGCCATGTTACCTGCAGAACAGAGGTGTTAAAATGTGATTAATAACATTTAGGATAACATAATTTACTTCTAATTCTAGCTCTTGGTTTTGATTAGCTAAACATTCAGCATTATTGGTAGCCTCTTCCAAATCAACAATCAGCTGTTCTCTTTCAGTTGTCAGCTGATTCACGCATTTATCACCCTCACATACCTTCACATCTAATTCCTTGATCTAAAAATAGAACTTATGAGAACCTCTTACAATAGCAACAGTTATAGCGGTTAGGAATGTATGCTACCTGTTCTTGGAATTCAATAAGTGATTTTTGTAATGAGTGAATTCTCTCTTTATATTTCTCATCTCGTTTCTTAATATTTACTAGTTTCTTTTCTAACTGTACTACCTCTCCTTGCGTCTAATAAGCAGAACTAGTAAACAACAAACAAACAAACAAACAAACAAACAACCAAATTAAACTTACAGTAGCAAGTTTCTCCTCAAGTTCTATCCTATAGTCAGTAGCCAATGAGAATTCTTTCTTCCTCTCTTCACGCTCTCTGTTCAGTTCCTGTTTGTTTAGTTCCAGTTCTAGTTCCATATTACGCATTTCTAGTTTGGACTCTTCTGCATACAGCTGGTATTCTCTGCATTTCCTGTCCAATGAATGGACCTCTTGTTGTAGACGCTGTGGATATAAATAGTAACAAATTTAATATGTACATAACTGTCCTTATGCACCTGTGGGACTCAAACCAGCTCCCCCATATCCCTATAAGATAGGCAGGAAAATGGTACAAAAGGTGTGAAGTGGTAATGCTATAAAAAGAAATATAACTCGAGAATTAAATATACTATTACCTCTACAAACACTAGCAACTCTGAAGGAATACTATTACTAAAATCTGACTGGTTGTGTAACGGGCTTGATACATTCCAATCTAGCGAATTGGTATCCGAGTTAGCGGTGGTGTTACCCAAGTGGTCTGGAGATGAGATATCTGGACTTGGAAAGTTCTCAAAATATTCTGAGTTATCCTGAAATTTTGGTGTTGACTTATCCATGGCTATTAATATTAATATAGTGTTATATCGAATTGTACAAATATTGTCCCAAACCTTCGAAATAACAAATATCTCATCAGTCATATCGAAGTTATTATCACGGTCCCTTGAGCTTTGATATAACAGGAGTTGACTGTATCGGTAACAAGTTTAAAACAGCAAATAACGAACTGTCCCATTGTCTTTCATAGTATCGGACAATTTTGTGAAATATAACCTCTGATAATAACAAATATTACGTTGTATAATTGAAATAAGATATCTTAAAAGGTGTAGCTTGTTATTCAATAGTTATGTAGCGTGTTATGGGCTGTTTAGACGTCAGACGATCCCAGTTGGTAATAATCAACTCCTCCTTTACCAACGTAGATTACAAGTTTCAAAAGAATCTCCTTAAAAGCAATGATAAAGGGCAGTGTTATCTTACTTATGATCAAACACCTGCCCCTTCTAAATTACTGAAATATCAAAAATGGCATTTACCCTTACTTACCAAATAATTTCCTGTATTTCGAAAATTCCCAGGAATGTTTATTTCTTACAAAAATATGCCACCGTGCCACAATCTGACACCTCTTTGCTGGCGTTTATTCGACACATTTTAAATATATATTCCTACAATTGATGAAAGCAATCAACGTTGAATTTAATTACCAATTAGCCAAATAAAACTCTCTCCAAACATTTTCAAAATAATACTCATAACATCTCTCACAAATAAATTACAACTCTCTATCATCCATGGTTAATTCTTCATTAATATAGTAGAGATAGACAATCGTGGTAATCTGTATTGATAGATTGATTCAGATCCATTTGATTGTATAAATCTTGTAAAGCTATGTGACAAACTTCAAACGGAGGTCTATAAATAGAATAATATATATTAATAAATTCGCAATTGTTGTCTGTTTGTTTGTTTGCTTGTTTGTTTGTTTGTTTGTTTGTTTATTTGTCTGTCTTCCTGTTTGTTTGTTTGTGTCTGTTTATCTATCTGTTCGGGTATTTATCAAACGTGTCAAAATATGATTAATCTTGTATTTACCTGTAGTCTGAATCATCTTGTGTTGTATGTTGGGCTAACCCTATAAGTAGTGATGGACAATTGGGCGGGAGTTTTGGAAGGAAATTAGGCCAATCAACAATATATTCCTAAACAAATAAACAAGTAAACAAATGCTACATAATTTTGTTTATCAATATATTTACCCTGTTTCTTGGCATAAAGTCAGGATCTGGGTTCAGTCTAGACAGCAGCTAAACAACAAATAAATAAACAAATAAAATAACAAGCAACCAAGCAAGCAAACAGACAAACAAACAAACATGACTTACCTCACAGAGAATAATTCCAAAACTATACACATCTACCATTTCATTATACAATTTCTCTAGAAACAAAACAAAAAAGCTTAAAGGACAATTCTATTGTTTGGGATGGATTGATTCAATAAATGCTGATTAGAAATTGACACCTCTGACCAGATGTTATATGTTATGTAGTAACAATGAGGTAATATACCGAAAAGTTTGCTTCATTAAAGAAATATTCATGACTTAACTTGCAAGTATTACGTAAAGGGTAGAATTAAATTGAATATTGTGGACTTCTGCTTACTAGGTCTACTGTATTATCAGTTGTTTACCCTTGTTTACAAACAATAAACAACACAACTACACTCACCTTTCATCATCTCCGGTGCCATCCAAGCCATCGAGCCTACAATAGTCATCTTCCGTTTAATAGTTTTAACTCCCATCGTGATGGGTTTTGTGGTTGTTTTACAATTATTACGTTTGGACTTGAATCTCAGTGAATTCACTGGCTTCAAGGCTTCTCCCTCGACCGTCCGTGCCAAACCAAAGTCTGCGACAACAGCTGTCAAGTCCTATGGATGAGCTCATAAGATTATGCATATAGTAACACCATATATGTGTATATTAACAGAGTATTAATAATATGGTTAACACCTTGTAATTACCTTTCTTAAAAGCACATTGTGTGAATTTAAATCTCTGTGTACTATAATGTGTTCATGTAGATAATCCTAAAATTATAACAAAGATAAACAAACAGTAAACAACAAACAAGTAAGCTTACCATTCCTGCAGCAATATCTCTAGCTATTCTGATACGATCTAACCAAGGAAATGTCTCCTAGAATACAATATTAAATAATTACACTCGATTGTCCAACAACTGTCTTAGATGTTGCTCATATGATATACTACTGTATCAGGTGTTTATACATGGATTTTCCCCCCTTCGGATGGCAGAGTCGCATATTGATCCTGTGTAAATTTGAGACTCACGGTCGACACTTTGTGTCCTTCGATGTGGCTGCTGATCTGGCACGCCTAGACAAACCACTGTCCTAACTATTCTCCATGGATTACCAATATTTAACACGCTTCGATCGAACTTAAAAACCACTAAAAATATCATAGAAAAACGACGGTTTTCTGTCAGAAAGTTGGTAAGTTGTAAGTATGAAATAAACAAACCTTCTTACAGATGACTGAGTTTAGAGTCCCTCCGTCTAGGAATTCTGTAATTAAACTGATGCCACCTTTTTCTGGTAGAAATACACCGATAAATCTGAGAATATTTGGATGACTTAAACTCTTTAATATTGTCAGCTCCTTCTTGAAAGAACAGCTGTCTTCTCGAGTTAACTGTTTCATAGCATATTTCTTACCAGTTATTGAGTCTGTTACCTATTCATGTGTGATATGTATAATAGCAGATTCCGATTAATAGTGTCACGTCGGGAACAGGCTATTTTGACCCGATTAAGAGGAATAAAGGTGTTGGCACAATTAACCGATGTAAATTAACACTATTTTACTGTACACTACAATTTGCCAAAAATTCCAGTTTTCGGTGAAAAGAGTGAATTTACAAATGCTCTATTGGGAAAAAGAAAGTGTCAGAGACATGCTGTCATCCGTGGACCACCAAGAGGCCAGATTGGGAAGCACTATATTAAGTATAGCGGTATAGTATACTTACCAAATATACTTGGCCAAAGAATCCATTCCCAAGAGAACGGCCGAGAATTAGATCAGAAGGTCTGAATAGAAATCCGTCGTTACTGCTCCTTCGTATAGAATTAGAATCTTCAGTCCTCAGGGCATTGAGGCGAGAGAGACCTGTCGCTAAAGAGCTACTCGATTCTAACTTCCATTCACTAAACATTAAGTAAACAAAACATGTAAACATGTAGTAAACAGTGGAACTTCGTTATTACGAACACAAACGGGTGTTCGTCTTAACGATATTTGTGTAAATACTATTGCAGTTTTCAAATAATAGATAACAACAAATAACTCACAGATTAGGAATGGAGGCGAGAGCAGTTTCGCTACGTGTAGTGAGATCATCCATGTCATCTATCGGAGGTGTGAATTCGCCCTGTGAGGAACAGTACTCCTCGCTGCCATTACTATCAGAGGGGTCTGGAGCTGAAAAACTGAACTTCATGCTGGGGGCAGGCATTTGGACGGTTTGCGTAGATGTAACTCTTGAATCTGATTGGTTATCCATCTGGAGGGTGTGAGTAGGATACCCGCTTGCTTTTGTGAGTGTTGAATGTTGATTTGTATTGTTTGGTATTTCAGTTTGTTTATCTTTCACAGGGAAAGCTTTCTTCCTTGTTGCTTCAATATGTCTCTGAGTTTGAGGTTGATTAACAAGGTTGTCTTCCTTGCATTCCTGTGGTCTACATTGGTTGTTATGTGATATATTCTCCAGAGGGATATTTGGGGTCATAGCTTGTCCGGGAATTTTCCTTTCAATCACAATGCTAACCATTGTTGTGTTCAAATTCTGAAATAATTCTTGGAACTAAAAAGAGGAAATTTATACATTTGAAGAATTCTAAATATAAAACAGAAATCGAGTGTTAAAGTGAAGCAATTTATTAGGAATACTACGAATCATTAGCAAAGGATTTGAGATTTCTATTTATAGATTGACCCAAAAACTGTCAGCGCCACCTGGGGTCCATCGACTCGACTCGTTGGCGGTCCACGGACTACAGCAGGGGTTCCATTGGTCATGTATTATTGGAAATTTACAATACTAAAGAGCTATTATTTGTTAATTTGTAAATATTGATGACTTGAAATGCAAATATGTAAACAAAAATTTGTTTACAAGTTGACTACCTTTCAAAATTGTGTTTTGATGTAATTTTAATTCTGAAGTGGCTGCCTTTTGTATTAAAAGAATTCTATTTTAATGACACGACCTGAAACTAGGAATAGTTCACATTCTTACAAAAAATTCCATACACAATAAACGCCTGTTATAGCCAAATCGGATATAACGGAACTGATGTTGTAACGAAGTGATTCTCTACCCAATATAGCTTGAAAAAAATTGATTAACTCAGCGGATAACGAAATGAAACCGGGGTTCGAGCACTTCGTTATAACCGAGAGTTTACTGTAATTCACCTTGTCTAGTAATTAACTGCAAGGATAGTGTATAGCCATATTTGGTGTGAAGTAATTCATATAATTAATGAGGGGGTAACCGCATGGTAGAGTTTCGAATTCAAATGAAATCATTTGACTTAATTTAGCCTTCAGAGCTCATTACTAGTGTAATGGTATGTTTCCTGTGGCAACAGTTTAGTCATAATGAAATGTATTCTATTCGTATTCTGCTCGAGTAATCTTAAGTGGCCTGACTGATAGCGTTGGGCAATTATTCGTTATAGAACAATACGTATGTTCACGTCTAGCAAATATTCGATCATTTGTAAGATATAGTTAGCAAGTCATTGAGGGAAAATTTGAATTTGCCTAGATGGGGCTGACTCGGGGCCAGAATTTTCAAATTAATGCTCCTTTTGGCTCCATATACTCTCTGACTGCCACTGGCAATATTGATACCCTTGGTTCAATTGAAACTGGACCAAACAGATCATTTCCTACGGTCATAGTATACAACTTACATCTTGGATTGATTGATTGAGAATTAATACACCCTCTATTTCCAGGATTCTGTCGTCAGATTCAAGTTGGAATACTCCACAATTTATATTGTCTGGAACTCTAAATGATGGATGACTATTTATATAATAAAGAAGCCTATACGTATGTTAAACGGATAAAAGAAATAGCGTTAGGATAACAAAACCTTGAGAAGATATCTCTAATCAAATAAATTCATTTGAATTATTAATGAGTAATTATGAAGATTAGATTGCAAAGACAGCTCGATAGAACTTGACCCAAGGGTTACAATTATATATATATATATATATATATATATATATCATGACAAGGGTAATTGCTCTATCGTATATGACCCAAAATTGTGGAATATAACACCGAAAACTGCCGGAAATTTTTGGAATTTTTGAAGTTCGAAAAGTGGAAAATCTAACTGACTTTAGAAAATAATAATTATGAGAGATTCTGAATTATCAAAAATGTAATATAGCACTTTCTAAGAAATTCACAATATCATTCGGTGAAAATAGCGATTGAATTACACAATAACAATGATAAGAGACGTAATTATGAGCTTAAATACGGGTTAAGCAATTCATTAATTATAGAAATACATAGTTATGTTGACAGGGCAAAATACAGCTCATAAACTAAACACTCACAAATTTCATTATTATTAGTGAAATTGGAATTTGTTAGCTATATTTATTGAAAATATTTCTAATTATAGTGGAACTTCGTTCATACGAATTTCTGGATAAGACGAATTAATATTCTCACAAAATCAGTGGAGTCTCCCGTAAAGGACACCCCGAGAAGCGGACAAGCCTCCTGGAACGAATTGAATTAGTAATCATGAATGTAATACTTTAGCAGTCTCCGAGAAGCGGACAACTCCTTAAACGGACAGAAGCGATATCCCCAACGTGTCCGTTGGTATTCATATAAACGAGATGATACTTTAGTAGTAGTATTTGTGTAGTAATCTTGAAATCATAGTATGAAAGGTGTCGCATTAGGAATATTGGCCCGTCGTACCGCCTTTTCATGACACCTGAACTGAACTGACTTTTGCAATTTTTGTCTTATTGAAAGAGCAATTATTTCAATTCCAATGATTATTGTTGGACACGCCACTACTAATTATATTCAAATTTGACACTCTGTTATGTGGCCAGTAATTAAAGAAATATCTAAAATAATGTTTGTCTGTCATGGAGACAATTTCCATTAAAATGAGCTAACTATACACTGAGCTAAGGAAAACATTCTGGAATATATTCATAAACTACTAAAAATACCATAGTGATGGTAGCCTACCACAGGAATGCAAGATAATACAGTGAACCTTTGTAAATGATCTTACAGATTTCTAAAATAAGTATTAAGGAATTAATTCAATTACCTTCTGACGAATAATTCCGTGGTTAATCCATCTGAATACTCTAACTGGCCTGATTGGTAAATCTTCCTCTTAGCTGTATCAAACAAATCAAATTCCAATCCATTGATGTAAGCTCTAGGGACGTATGTACGGAATACGTGACTGTTAGAGAACTTCCTTGTTGTATTAATGTCATTCTTGGTGTTTGAATGAGGCGGACTTTTCCTCTGAGAACATTTCCCACTAGAGTGAGTATACACATTGCAATTCATTCCTAATTATTTATAATTAATACTCCTAAAAACGAAGTTCTATGAACTTAAGTTCATTCGGTCATAGGGGAATTCATTGGACGTATGGTGTAGCAATTAGTAAGATATAGATACAGTCAACTCGAACACGAATCTATCCAAATGCCCGCTTATACCGAAGTGTCAAATTGTACAAATATGGTCACGAACAGTTAAAGTAATATATATTTTATTGGTTTTATTGAAGTAATTATCGCGGTGCATTGAGCTTCGATCTCAAGTTTGAGTGTGTTTATAAACTCTAATTGCATGATATAGCTAACTAAAACATTTCCACAGTTCTACTCAACACTGGCTAGCTGCTCATCTTATCTTGACACACAGTTATAACAGTCTGCTATATATTCATAAGCAATACATATACATCTTGACACTATATGTCTTTAGAAAGTAATTCTATTCACCTATTTATCTCTGGTAGGATATTAGGGGTATTCTAATATCCCTATCAATAATAGTTCGTTATCTGACAACCTTTTGTGACAGGTTAAGGTATCCATATTTCTATTTATTAATGAACAACTGAATAGTGTTTGTAGACCACAAGAATGTGATTATTCAGCAATGGTATGTGGAAAATACTACATGCAAACATATGTAAATGTAATCTATAAGGCGAGTATTGAGTTCAAATAATTCAAGTATTTTCGGGTGATTTATCCTACTCAGTTTCTTTTGACGAGGCGAAATCATAAAAATTATATTTACTATGATACTCTGGAAGAGCAGCGAATTTATTATACTTCCTGTTCATATGACAGATATGTGTATTAAATGATTGACTCAAGATCGAGCAGAAGGGATCGTCTTCACACAGGGAAGGGGGTAAAAAATGAGAGAGCTTCTTGTACCGGATATAAAAGACCCATTAATAAATCGTATAAGAAAGTGTAAATATTTTCATTGGAAAATGCCGCAAAAAAATGTAATAAACGCAGGGAAAAATGGCGCTAAATTAATTGAAAATTCCAAAAAATAATGCAAACCAAATCCTTCACCTGTGGAGCCCTTGTGTACCTATTGCATAGACTTCAATACAAATTTTGAGATCCTGTGGACCCCCTGCTGCCGTTCGCGAACCACCAAGGATCAATCCAAGTTGGAAACCGCCTGGTATAGTGTAAACAAACTTGATAATAATTAAGTAATAGAGTTTACCAGTTGGATCGGTCAAAGACAGGTGAACAGACATTCGTAAGGGGAAGCTGTTTAAGACAATAGGCCGATAATGCGCCAGAAAACAGCCAATCAAATCATAACTTACACCTGCGCGCCTTAAATAGAATCGGCGCTTATTTACTCGGAATTGATTGGTTGAAATAATCTTCAATTGTTCGGTACAATAAGGGCAATATTTTCTGAGAAAATTAGTTCTCAGAAACAGGGACGGCGTTTATATAATCTTTACGTAATTCTAATTCAAAAACGAATCAGTAAATATTCTCAGAAACCAGTGTAATACAGTTTAATACAATCAAGCATTGAAATACTCGAAATTAGATCTTACATTGACATAAATGGAAAGGCAATTTAATTCTGCAGACATTATAAAACCGAGAAAAGTAGAGTTAGGTTTCCTCGAATGATTATGAAAATTTTCAAGATTATTTGCCGTTAATATTATAAAATATTCTGTAAGCATTTAGCGTCACAGATTAGTTATGCTGAGAATTGATTAATCTGCCAATTCTCAGCGTAACTATAGTGTATGAGTTGTTTGTAGGATAATAAAGTTAGTGACGAATTACATTTCAACATTTGTAATTAATCTCTAAAGTTGGTCACATCCCCTGATAAGCTAAACTATGTCTGCTATATTTGGAATTAGCTAAGTGGTAATTTTAATATCTAAACCATTGCTAATAGTAAATTTAAAGAAATACTATTTTGTAATCAGTTCGCATTCCAAATTAACCGATCCGTAGTTTAGGAAACTCCTTGCTGAGGTTGTAAAATACCCCCGAGACCAGAATATATAGTTTTCAATAAATATTACACGGCATTACTGCAGACAAAATATCTAAAGGAATACACTGCTAATACCGCTAATAGATTAGGCTACAAAACACTTCTTTTCTAGAAATTATGACTACTTTCTTAATCGAATTAGTGAGAGGGAAATAGGACTAGAGAAGCGTTTGTACTCTAAAATGAATGTAAATATGTATTGTAAAAAGCTACAGACAACTCGCGTTATATCCAACACGGATATATCGACATACCCGCTTAAACCGTCAGAGTAACATATATTCCATTGGTTATATGGAAGTAATTATCACGGTCCCTTGAGCTTCGATATGACAGGAGTTGACTGTACAATATTTTTCTAATGAACTTAATGACACGATTATTTACGGGAGATAATTCTAAGAACTTATATGATTAGAATTATATACGTGAACATCAAAGTTAACAAAAATGGTAGTAACCTTGCATAGATAAACTATACTATAGAAACTCTGTAAGTGGGGAAGGTCGCGCCGGCGAATCTCCTGTTAACACCCTATTCCCATTTATAATTTCAACAGAGCATATGTATAGCCACTTCCTCAAATGACTGTTTTCTTAATGATGTTTGATTGTTATAATATGCTAGGGGTGTTGGTTGAATATGCTTCATTCCCAACTTATAGAGGCTGCATTGTATGTATAAACAAAGGTGTGAAGCTAATTAACACCTTTTTTGACAGTTCTAATCACATTTTAATCATAATAAAATTACCTTTTCCTCTTTCGTTTTGAGAGATGTTTAGAAGCTCGGAAAAAATTCACACATATTTGAAGAAATATCATTTTCAAGATTAAATTCGTTTCGTATATTATTGCCACGCTCTAGCAGCTATTTATATAAGAAATAAATCTCTAAGTAATCACCCAATAGACCGTCAAAGCTGTTAGAACTATGGATTTTGAATTTCAAACTTGCGACAAATAAATACAGTCAACTCCTGCTATATCGAAGCTCTACAATTACTTTGATATAACTGATAGGATATATGTTACTTGGACGGTTTGGGACCTTATTTGTACAATTTAAAACTTTGATATAACGCGAGTCAACTGTATTTCCACTAATATAGCTCAGTTGATCGGTCCCGAAGTGACCCAGTTGGAGGCTATTGTATTTGCTGATTGCGACAGTTATAGAGATTTGGTCCTTGACTTACCATAGCAACGTTTCTAGGTATTTGGAATATTGCTGTGAGTCTCCAATCATCTGACCACAATTTGTACACGAGAAGCACTCAGGATGGAAGAACCTATCCTTCCCAATATTCTATACGAAATATTAATAAAACAAACAATTGCATATCCCAAAACAACAAAAAACAAACAAACAACTCACCATAAACAATCCTTGAATTTGGTTCTTACATTTTTCACAGAACATTATACTGTTTGTTTCTATTCCAGGCTCAGGCGAATGATTACGTGTTAATGGTATTTGATAGCATCTATAAAGACAGTTCAATACACTGTATACCATGACTAGAGGATTAACTATAATGACTAGCGAGTATTCGCATCAGAACCTAACGAATAAGAACGTAAACCATAAACAATAATACAAACACACACTTACAAACATGAGTGAAAGGAAACACGGGACGTAGCATATCACACAATACGTCCGAATGGCCATATGAAGACTTTGTAATTCAATATTATTAAACTACGTGTAGAGGTGTTATAAATATATTATTACATGAACTTTAGAATATTAATTAGATCCAAAATTCTAATATAAAGGTTTTCTGGTTGATGGCTTATTAATGAAAGTAACAAGAATATGTGAATTAGAAATGACACAGAAAAAATCGAGTAAAATTTGTTTTTCTGAGTGCATTAACAGAAAATAGTAAATATTAATTAATTCCAGTCCGTCAGAGCAAATATAGATCTGTACTACTGTGGGGGAATTAACGTTTGGAGCAATACAGTAGGACATCTATTAGTGAGGGAGGCGAATGTTCTGATAACACCTGCTTCCTCATTTATAATTTCATATGTATAGCCACTTCCCACAACGACTGATCTTTTCAATATTTGATTCTTATAATATTCCCTAAAGTTGCTGTTTAAAATTTGAATAAATTTTCCTCTGAGAAACCCAAATCAGAATTTTCAAAGTTTAGCACAAAAATTGGTTATTCAAGAAATTATCATAGAATTCCCCGCGCTTATAGAGATAGCTTTGTATCTGATATATGAGGGTCGTGTATTTAGTAATATTTGTATCAGAAATAAATTCCAGAATAAGAATAGTGAAACGTCAGCAACGGAGTGCCAGAGACGCCGAGAAATGCTACCCCGTGTTTGGAGGTTTATTTGTATGGGAGTAGGAATTCGCCGTGTTTTTCGCTCAGTTTCCACAAGCCCCATTCGTGGAGGTTACACTTAATATGTTCTGGGGATTAGAGATTCTGCACAGCAACGGTAGTGGTCATAGGAATGTATGCTATTATTAAATGAATAATTATTGATCATGCAACGATCTTGAGTTATTAAACTTCATCAGAATCGTTTTGATTAATAATAATTAATAAATAATAACAAATAGAACTAAATGGAAGAAATGCAAAGTCACATACTGAAAATTGTTCTAATAGAAATCGATCAACATTCCGTTGACGTCATAATTTTAATCTCGCTGCTGTTGCCTAGAAACTATTTTGTGAATCGGAATTAGTGAGTGCATCGGAGAGAGCTTGTCTTTGCTCTTGATTAAGATATTGAGAACACAGCTCCCATACAGGCGGTGATGTGTGTATGTGTTGGATTATCGTGAGCATACGGTTGTGACATTGCATATCTTCTGAGGTTGTTTCCAGACGAAATGATTCTGCGAATATTGCGACAATTCTGGGAAGGTTTGAGTTGTTTTGACCTAATATATGTTCATTGTTACCCTCGATTAACTCACATAAGTAAGAATACACAAACACTGCTTCTTCACGGTCTTCAACAATAGGCAACCAGGACAAAAAGTGAGGGAGAATTGTCTCAAATTGGACTAAATGTGGGAGATGTTTGCATATTTTAGCTACGGCTGATATAGCGTTATCTGTTGCAGAACTGTCGAATAGCGAAGCTCTGGCGCCTTCCCGGGAAATACACTGAGATAAGCAAGCAAGAGAATCGATACATGTCTGTCCAAAATGCTCCGGTGGGCATTTTGACATAATTCCCAGTCCGTAAGCTGCCGCTTGTCTTATTTCTGGTTCGGGGTCATTAACGTAAGTCTGTAAATGTGTGATAAATGTTTCCTTATATATGTGGCACTCGTCACTAGCAAATTCTACCAAATCATCGAAGATACATATCGCCCATTGCCTCTCGCATTTAGGTCTATCAGGGCCTAGCATGGTAGAAAAACTAGGAAGGAGTTGGTTGAAGAAAGGGAGAAGAGCAGATTCGTGTGTACTGAATAGAGAGTGCATTAAGTCGCTTACCTACAGATCGGAGCATAAGGAATGTGAGATACAATACAGGTGCTTTCAAAGCTTAATATTTACACAATTACAAAGTTATGAAATCGCCAAATTGGCATTCAAAATTTTCAACCTCAATTTCCCCATTTATACAACGGATAATTTTAACAGTCCTAACCTTAGTGAGGATGGTCTCCTCTGCATCGGTATCTCCTAACAAACTATCCTCTGTCTCCTCATCAATATCCTCATCACTCCTTTTATTCATTCTCTCTCTGGCCTTCTCCGCATACGTAGCAATACTCTGCTTCAATAGATCTATTAGAGATTGGTATTGCTCTGCAGTGAAGCAGTTTGCTCCCATCATGTCGATACATTTGCAGAGGGAATCAAGCATCATTGCCTATACGCATAAAGAATATCTAGTAGAAGTTCCTAACATACACCTATTTATCATTAATACTAACATGAATCTCTTCATCTGGCTCCAGGGTAATAGCCTCCAACAGTTGTGACCTGATCATGTTCCACATTCTGTGAAGTGAATCCAGATCTGTGTCTTTAACACATTCTAACAGAAGTGGCAGAGATTCAGCTGCACACGCACGTACCATCTCATGGAATAGGAACTTTAAGTGTGGGATCATTAGTTTACATACTTGCTCTGCATATTGTGAGAACCCTTCCTTCAAATCTCTGATATTTAGATAGTAATAAAATTACATTCTGTTATAAGAATGTGTCGGTTATAAGCACCATCCTCTGCAAAACTGTTCTCATATATTCCTGTACATTTATATCGGTTATAAGAACACCCTTGGCAGTAGCAATACATGTTTTTATAGCCGGTATAATATACAGGAATATATGAGGACAGTTTTCCAGAGGATGGTGCTTATATCCAGCTGTTCTCATAACCGATGTTATCATAGCGGAAATTATGTAACTAACCTGGCATATATCACTAGCATCTGACAAGCAGTAGCCTTCTCCTCTAGGCCAGCTGTCTTAATACCAAATTTCTGTTTATCAGACAGAGTTATGAACTCCCACCCATCCTCATCATCGTCATCAAGTGTTTCCTCTGTACTAGGGATTAGAGCTAGCTCTGGAGAATGGCTCGCTGCCTTAATTAAAGGGTTCATGACAACGGGAAGGAATTTAACAAAATCTTGTTGTAGGAGTTTACACATACGAGCCCATGAACTCATCATGTATGATATCTGGGGATCATCTGGTTCGTATTCATCCTGTTCTGTTTGTGCCTATTTATAGTAACATAAAAGTTGTAAACTGATTGTTTCATTAATTCAGCAGTATTTGGTTAGTTACCTTCAGAAGTATCGCCATTATTTCTGAAGCATCTTGCATGAACTTTTCCTTCCCAACAGCTAATCCTACGAGACTGATACATTCAATAGCTTTTCCTCTCAACAGCCTGAGGTCTCTAGATGTAGCATTCTGTACAATAAACTTGAGACTCGGCATGAATTGGTCGTAATATGGCATAAACATTTCTTCAACTGATTCTGCGACAGCTGCCAAGGCTGTTAGAACACCTTCCAACACTATTTTTCTTTGAAGTGTGACCAGCTCCTATAGAATATTTCCTTTAACTACACACATCAAACATTCCTTTAAGGTATTAGCGTTACTATGAATGTATCTGGTTATTTATTTCCTTAATTATAAGGAAAGTTCTTACTTGTAATTTAGCCGCCATAACTGAGGACAATATTTCGACAATTGGTACCAAATAGGGGGCCAACACCTCTTGGGGACAGTCCTCACAAAAGAGAGTGAGAGCTGCTGCACAGTGCGCTTGGACACGGGGCTGTGAGCTATCATTGAGGACTGTTATTAGAGCTGGTACCACGGTGATGTGATGGGAGGATTGGAATTTCTCTGGGAAATCTGAGGATAATTGACCAATACAATTGCAGGCTGAATATCTTACTCTAGGGTGTGAGTCTTGTAGTAATGGGAGAACACAGGTTACTACCTGAAGGGACAGGAAGTAAACAAGCCAATAAATAAATAAACAAACAAGTAGAGGCTTTTTGACAAACAAATATCAGCAAATACTATGGTCAACATACAAATATACAAACAAACAAACATGCGAATACTCTGGCAAATATACAACCATACAAACAAAAAAGCAAACAAACAAACAAGCAAACAAGTAAGAGCAAATACACAAACACATGTGAATACTATTGTAATATATACAACACACAAACCTGATCTAACAGAGGTAGCATATGCTTCTGACACCCTTCAGCCGTAGCAGCTAATACATTAAGTGCAGCTTGCCTATACTGCCATGATTCATGAGAGAGCATTTGAGGGACATTAGATAGGATATGGGGTAGTAGGGTACGACCCCCCAGAGCACAGGCCATACGGTCTAGACTAGTCTCTGCTACTACTGCATTACAGGTAGTGTCTTCCTCTTCTACGCAATCTTGTGACTCCCAATCCTCATCTTCTTCCACCTGTTAGAAATATGCATAATCAGTATTTCACAATGTCAAACACTCACTAAGGAAATTTTTGCATCTTTTGGAATGCATCAGGTAATTATCGGGGTTGGTATAATTTGGTATTGAGGGTCCACAAACAAACAAACAAATAAACAACATACTTCTACCATCATCTGTAACAATATCTGTACTAATCTCTCCATAAACTTAGTCTGCTTCCTCATTAGAGCTGGGATAGACTCTGATAAAGTGATAGTAACCTCCAGTGCTAATTGACGGAAGGAATCTGTAAGCTCTGTACTACTGATACTCTTAATCATTAGCTCTAATACCCCGTTGAAATGTGGCTTAATGAAGAGAGAGGATGTCTCACACATCTCGATAAATGACTATATAGGGAAATACTTATGTACCCAGTTATGTTGTCAAGGACTGTTATGTACTATGCACACCTTTTTGGTGATTAAAGTTAGACTTATCAGATTGAATTACCTTGAGTAGAGCTGTGTCGTCTTGTGACACAATCGCCCGCTCAATAATTAGCAGCATGGCAGGCAGAAGCTCTTGGAATGGTTTCCAAGTTTTCCCAGTCAAATTCTCTATGAAACTACAAACTGCCATCACAGCAGCTTGCTGTACTTGTGGTTCACTATCGTTGAGTGTTTGCCAAAACAGCTGACGAGCTATAGTTGTATAGTATTGTAGCTTATCTCCAAATACTAATGGAAATACCTTGATTATGTGTAAGGCATTCTCACGGAGTGATGCTACCTACAAGATACATTATATCAGGATACAGTGTAACCTCAAACAAAAGGGTCTGTGGAAACGGAGTGAAAATAATGAAAGCGAATTCTTAGTCCACTGCAATTGAATCTCCACTAACGGGGTAGCATTTATCGGTGTCCCTGGTGGAACCACTTTTGTGGAGGTTAGGAATTCCCTCTACGTATTTTCACTCGGTTTCCAGAAGGTCCCCGTTAAAGGAAGTTACACTGTATAACCTCAGCTGTTGAAGACTGGAACAAGAACTGAAGCACTTCTGGCCAGTGATTAACATCATTCTCATCAATAAATAGTCTTGCTAGCTCGGCTACTGCATCACATACCTTCCTTCTGACTACAGGCACAGATTCTGATTGTAATATCTGCAAGAGTTGGAGTTTACAAGGCTCAAGAGACTCCGGTTGCTCTTGAGCCAGCTTGTCACCTTGTGAGACAATCAGCTGTCGGAGTAGTACACAGGACATCTGACGAATTTCTGGCGCCTAAATATAAATAAATAAACAAACAACAATAAGCAATAAACAATATATTTACCATGTTTGTACATATTGTATTCAGATGTAGTAATATTTGTGCTTGAGGTGGAATTAATTGAATTTTCTCTTCAGCTGTTTGTCTAGCAGTGTTATCTTCTGAGAGAACATCTCTTAACAGCTGACTGAATTCCTCAGACAACTGGACGTCCATTCAGCTACTCAACAAGTAAATAACAACAAACACGTGATTGTAAACAAAGAATCTACGGACGGACGAAACTGTTTGGTTTATCCGCAGTTGGTATTAATGAGGTTCACCGTACCATAAGTTGAAAAGACAATGGAGCAATCATATTAAACAAAATGAAAATCTCATATAACCTTCTAAACAAACAAACAAACAAACAAACAAATCTGTATACACAAAGCAATCCAAATTGTTCCAAATATATACAAGAAAAAGGTCAATTAACTACACCTGCATGTTGGTACACGAGTTTCGTTAGGGAGCTTTGGTTTCGGTTTTGGCGTTCGTTTTTGAGGGGCAAAACATTCTGAAATTTTGTTACAAAGTTCATCGATATTCGTTCCTTCTTTCGCCGAAACTTCAAAGATATTTTCTTCGATTACTCCATATCTGTTACTGCAATTATCAGTGACCTGATCCTTTTTAACTCTACGCGGTAAGTCTGATTTATTTCCTACCATGAATTTTATGATTTTATTAGCTAAGAACTCGGGAACCACTTCGAACGTCTCTTCATACCAATGCTGAAGGTGTAAGAAGGAAGAACTATCATCTAACGCGTATATGAACAGAACTACATGAACATTTCTTAGAAGGGAGGGAGGAATCGAGCTGTGATAAGTTTCAAAACCACAAGTATCCACGAATTGTATCTAAAATGGAAAATATAAGTTCTGTGCTTTAGAATGTGTCGGTTTCGTGGGTGTGACACTTGTCCAAGACATATTTTGAGTGTTATGTAGGTAACACCTCCAAAAGAGTGGAATTATCAAAATCTTTATTTGATAAATATCACAAATAAGCTACGTATACCAGACAGCTGTCACGTCCAATCTAACTTTCGCGGTTCCCACATTTTCCCCTCGTGGACCCCTACACAAATTCTAACACATTCTATGGACACTCCCATAGGCTGCATAGATCCTGTAGGCACCCTGCTGTCCTCCATGGACCACCAAGGGGTCAGGAACAGCTGTCCTAAATATTAAAATATAATGCAGAATATATTACAAATCAAACTGCTATTTAATTGACAACAACTCTGGTAGTTAGGCATGTATGTTCTTAGATTATATCACACGTATTAACACACCGTAACTTCTCCTTGTGTATTCCTGAAATGTTTATCAAACTCTGCTATCTGTGTGGTAGATACTCCGGCGTCTCTGAAGATTCCGTCTTTAATTCTATAAAACATAGAAGTCTTACCAACTCCTGAATCACCTAGCAAAATAACTCTATGCACAGAGGGTTTCGTTGAAGTTAGGTCTTGTTCTGTTGCCATAAGAGCTGTTTCTAAAAATAGTAACAACTACAGTGTAATCTCCACAGACGGAGTATCAGGGAAGCCAGAATAGGCTACACCGCTTGTGGAGGTTCGTTTGTATTCTGTATATTCAATCAGTCCCCTAGAGCACAAAATGACCCCTTGAATGTCCCCCACGACACAATTATAGTGGCAGATTAAACAATTCATTCAAAACAAGCATACACTAATTTGTGTAAATATATATACGAAACAATCAAATGATACTAAATTTAGATAAATTCAATCAGAATCGCTTAATTTGGCGCGTGAATAGTTAGCTTTAGGTGGGGCTGAGGGGACGGGTCTATGGGTAGTACGGGGGATTTTTAATTGGACCTGTTTGGGAGTACTTTGGCGCCTAATAACAGGTGTTATTTGTTCTCTTGCTTGACTCTCTTTCCAATTAAAATATTTTTTTGAAAAATTCACGAATTTATCAACTTCGATTGTTCCCCATTTGAATTCTTCAATTGGAACTGGATCTACTAAAGGTTTCAAAAACGCATTCCACACATTCTCATCAGGGAAGCCCCGAGGGAAATCAACACGTGCCAATAAACCGTCCTCTCCCCCACAAGGGGGCTGATCCCGCATCTTAGCGGTCTCTGCGACAGAGAGGATATCAGTCAGAGGTTGGAGGCCTTCGGATTTGAAAGATTTCAAAAGCGGAATCGCATGTTTAGGACCAATCCCCTTAACACCTTCGGTATAATCACACCCTAAGAGGAACGCTAATCGAATTAAATCCTCTCTCCTCAGCTCCAAGCACTTATTGATGTCATTCATGGAATAGCACTCTGTACCTAACCGACTCTTCATGTTAAAGAAATGCCGGTACACGGTATGGCCCCCGAAAAGAAATATATCTGAGTCATCGGTTATAGTTCCAGTTGTAACTTTGTTTAGTTCCAGATTAGCACACTGTGCTTCAGCCTCGAATGGCGCTACTATGTAAGGAATGCCGAATACAGCGAGAAGCTCCATCACAGCGTCTTGTATCTCTCGATTAATCCCTTGCATTATTCTCTGGTTACGAGTTACTACTTTTGTCAATTCAGACATTTCACGGCGGATATCTTCTAGCGATGAACTCGTGGCTAGAATTGGATCTGAACCAATCAGAATGCTAGGTTCAGAGGACTGTATGGCCTCATTGGACGGGCTGTACTCCTCACTAGAAGGTGTAGGGGGTAGAGGCTCCAGACAGGGGTTGAGTTGGTCTGTAGTGTCATAACTTGGTGATATAGGAGTCGGAGGAATTGATTCTTCTGAAAACGAATTTGGAACTGTAACAGTGTATAGTTCCAGTTTAGTGTCACCCTCCATCGCGGGGGTATCTTGTACACAGACCCGTTTGGCAATAGGTGTTGAAGAAGGGGTATTGTGAAAAACATCATCTGAAACATGCGACAAACATTCCGTAGATTTAACCGCACTTTTCGGTGGTATGACTAATCCCAAATCAGCTGACATCTTGATTATATTATCCTTAGCTGTTTTGGATCTTTTTGAACCGTGGAGATTAGGGGCCAAGTGGATACCTTCAAGAGGAGGCGATAACTCGTCTGTGGTGTGAAAAGAGGAGGATACACAGCCCGGATTGATTCCATCAATTCCTGATTGACTATGATAAGAGGTTATAGAGGTTAATTCCCCGTTTGGCGCCTGTTCCGCGTATATTTCTGTGCCATTTGTAAATGAAACTTTCACCAAATGGAATGGATTGATGACATCCATGGTATCACTAGTCATCTCTTGGGTTAGAGCTCCGTTTTGTGGTTCAGGGATATCGGTACCATCGTAATAGCGACCCAGATCCGTCACAGGGGTGTATGCCGAATTATCCTCAAGAGGGTAATTATTTGTCTCATTAGAAATTTTAAGAGGTGTGGAGTTTTGATTTTTAACTATTATGACATGTTTCTTGTCGTGACTGATTATTTTATCTGACTGCACGTCAAACCCGTCAGTTTCAATTCCAATTATTGAAGAATTTATTTTTTCGCGATGCTCGTTATTTATGCTATCGATTTTCTGCCGAATTTCCCTGCGTTCCAAAAGATTCTGTATCTGCCTGTTAGAAATATCCTCCGGCTTATGGCTATCATCTTGGATACCAGTTTGGTCATTTGATATGGAAGCTATGCTTATTTTTTGTTTCAGCTTCAGAATACTGACTTGTATATCTGAGGGGAGATTTGAAAACTCTTCAGATTTGGGGTTTAATCGGATA
Source organism: Oopsacas minuta (assembly GCA_024704765.1). NCBI lineage: Eukaryota > Metazoa > Porifera > Hexactinellida > Lyssacinosida > Leucopsacidae > Oopsacas > Oopsacas minuta. The sequence goes on along the minus strand of JAKMXF010000312.1, from coordinate 227,178 downwards.
ATTTGGTCGATTGAAGTAAGTTCATCATATGGATATTCATCGTCAGAATTTTCAAAAACAGTAGAGGAGGTTGGTAGCTCAAATAGGTCAGAGGGACCGCTGGAATTTGAGGGGGGTATGAATGGAACCTGTCCTTGTAACAACTGTGAATGGATAGTTTTTAAGATATGTTTAAATTTAGCCTCGTCATGCTGTTTCTGAGCATTCTTCCGTCTCAAATCTCGCGAAATTATTGTGTCTCTTTTCAGTTTAGGATGAGCCCCGTCAAAAACAAAAATTGGTTTAATTCCGTAATTCAAAAGTTTGCATATTCGTTTCAAGAGATCAATCAAGTAGGCGTGGGGGTTTTGTCCGATACGATGTGATTGAATTTGGTGTAGCCATATGTTTATATCTACAGATATTACTTGACCCTGTAGTGAGTCATAATCAATACTTGTTCCTGCACCCTGTAGGATGGCCCATAGATGTTTTACACCCATAATTATCAGCTAAAATAAACAACAACAACAACAACATAATAATAAAAATATAAATATCAGGAAAACAACAAATATTCCATTGCGTATTATTGCATAACTTATTCAACCAATAAAATCTATTCCCTTAGAAATGTACTATTTCTTGGCCAATTAGATTTGTCCGCTAAATTTAATATTTCAATAGTCTTATAATCGTAAGAAATACGTAAAAAGTTATTTGTGTGAATTTATTATTTGTTTTCGTTATTTACTATTTACACAAATTCTGATATCATGAGAGAAGATCCGAATAACAAGTATAGTTTCTAGATAGAGTACAAACTCGATTATCCGAACGCTTTTGATCAGTCCTAAAGAGTTCGAATAATCGGAGTTGTACTTTGCTAAGGATTTAATCTTGTAGAAACTGATTAGTTGTTATAGTGACAACATAACTAACTCCATCGATAACAGGTGTATAATATAATTGGCTATGAGCGCTTTAAATTTCCCGAGTTGTTGTCTAGAATAACGTCAAATATTTTGTTGCTAAATCTCTATAAAGAATTAATTTTCTACCTTACTTGCCAGCTGCTAACCACCCAGGGATTTGACTTCATGATCCAAGCGAAAAATTGGGTATATCTATTTTCTTATAAAAGATGGAAAACATTCATATTATTTGTATATTCCAGGGAACTCTTTGAAAATCCAAGGCTTTCGCCAAAAATATCAAAGGAAACAGTTACAAGGGGTTGGTAAGTATGATCTACATACTACAAGTTTGATAGCTAATAAATGTCCCATTAAAGCGATGCTCAGTATACCCAGGTGAAGTAAACAAAGTTCTCTTCACTCAGGTATACCTACATCCAATTGAACCTAATGTAATACAAACTGGTAAATATATACACAAAATTTACAAAGAAAATGTTCAAATTATCCAAATCCAATGTTAGGGAGTACTGTATTCAATATACAAGAGTTATACAAACAGATTAGAGCCTAGAACTAAAATGTACGAGCCTAACGCTAGACCAAAAGTACGAGCTTGCTATGTACAAATCTAAAAGGTAAATTAGATTAACAATCCAATTTATTCTGAATAAAAATCTGGAGAATTGCTTCGTTAACCACTTCCTGTCCAACAGTCTGAAAATCTGCACAAAGTTCTCCTAATTTCCGTTTCATCGCAGCTTCGAATTCGGGGAATTTCGGTCCAGTATTTATCCCATTGTATTGGATATTAAACTTCACAATATTATCCCATACATCTCTATCCCAATCAAATTGACACAGGGTACCTTGATTACAACAACAACAATGTTTAGGGTTGCTTTTAGAGTGATGCAATGTATGGTCTGGAAAATCTCCATGTGGGGGTGCGTCAAATATATGAATTATGATGTTTTTCACTCCTTGACTAGTTTCCCAGTCACATTGACTAGTTGCAGTAGCTAAGCCATCTAACACTGCTTCAGGGTAGTCTCCTCCTCCCATAGCTTTAACTGTACTAAGGAATTCCTGTATTTCCACGTGTTTTGGTGTGAACTTGTTACCAAAAGGATACTTTTCTATAATTTTCTTGTCACAGTGATCTCGATAGATAATGATTTTAAATTCTGAATTAACAGCACGTTCTTTATATTTCTCCATGAATTGTCCAACAGAAATACGAGCCTTCCCGATTTCCGTAGCCATTGACACTGTCCCGTCAATAACGAAACAAATGTAATATTTGATGGAAAGAGTTTCTTGAAATGTATCATAGGGTACAAAAAAAATCTGAGTTCCTCTGGTTGAGTAATAATTCAAAATTCCCTTCCCGAATTTGTTCCATATTTTTATCATATTATCACGATTATTGTCCTGTAAGTCCAGGTAGCTCTTATCGTTCGGCATCGTCCAGTCCCATTCCTTCTCCCACAATATCCTAAACTGTCCCCAGGTCATAGCTCTTCCCTGTAGGACAACGTTAGTATTATCTTTGTAATCATCACACATGTATAAAACTGCAGCTCTGTTTTTATCATTCCAAACCTTACCACCCATCGAACAGATTTGGTGACCAGTTTTAATCTGACATTTGCCATCATTTGGATGCAGTTCTCTCTCACAGAGCTTACCGCAACTAGGACATTGATTGGGACAACCGATAACATCCCTCTCGAAATTTTGTTGTATTAGAAGAACCAGTTCAGTAAATTCCTCTCTTGTCAATTCAAATATAAAGCTATCTAAAATGGATAGAAATTTGGTGACATATTCTGAGATGTTAAAAATATTTTCACAGGTAAACATCTTTGTATAATCCAACTTTTTGAAGATGTCTTCATCGAGGATATAGTTTGGATTATTCGGCTTATCACATAATTTGTATGTATCAGATTTTTTCATTTTTACACCATCAACCTTGAATGTTTCAGTAAAATAATCTCTGAATTTTCCTGGAGTAACATTTGGGTCTAGATACATACGTAAATACAGTACCATAGCTTTGAAGGGACTTTCCTTTACCTTTACCTTTACCTCAGAACCCACTGAAACCTTGTCAGCTATCTCGAAATTACTGTCTGAATCGAACGCTTTATTTTCTGAACTCCCAGCATTAATAGATTCAAGGTCATCCAGTAAAGTACTGAGAACCATCTTAATGACTTGTACCTGTTTTTTAATTTTCTTGGAAATTTCTGGAATTACTTCCTGATAAAGTTCTTCTGCAACAATTGACCATTTCTCAAAGAAAATATTTCTTAGCAGTTCGTTTCGATTACAAACATATTGAACAACAAAATTATTCTCACTAAATATCTCCTGATCAGGTGTTTCAAGCTCTTTGATAATCTAGATTTTGCACAAAGAAATATGGATCTGTGTGTTAGTTCACCTTTTCGCTCAGAGAAGAGATTTTCAATAATAGGTTGTTCTGTAGTTAGTACCCCTCTCTTTATACGTCCTAACAAATCTAAAGCGAATACGCTGGAGATTTCATGATCACTATTTTTCATTTTCTCGCGATCCCAATCTCCACGGAACATTTTACGAATTTCTATTTTTTGTAGAAAGTACTGAAGCAAGTTAATCTTTTCTTTCTCTGTTTTGAGTTTATTTTCTAATCTTTTATTTGTCTTAGTTTCCCAGAGAGATTTGAATGCATATGCAAACGCGAATGTTGAAAGTGTCCTCTCTGCTGCATTACTCAGTTTAGCTTGTATACAGTTTATTTCATGATTAACAGTATTAATTGTAGAGCATAGAAAGTAAACTATCTCTTTGATAGTTGCTGGAGAAACATTTGGGTCATATCTAACACAATATTGGAGATGACTTGAAATGTCTTCGATTAATACTTCCCATGTACTCCTATTGGGAGCGCGTGGAGATCTTAAGACAGCAGCTAAATATAATATTTGCTTATCCTCATGCCATTCCATCCAATTAATGTCTGCATGATTATAATAACCAGAACAATACTTAATTAGAGGCCTGCATTGTAGTGGAACCCATTCGTAAAGCTTCAGTTTCGGTTTAGTTCTCATTACGTACAAAATACTATTATCAATTGAGAATAATGAATTCTTAGCAAGATAGTCATATGACTGTTTTCCAGGAAAGGGAGTCATATCTTTTATGGGAATAGTATTACCTTTACAAGGGAAAATGAACTGTTCTATACCCTTCAATGTGCTAGAATCTTCTAAGAATCTTGTCAAAATAATGTCTTTAACATCATTGATTATTTTATCCATTTGAAAATCGTTTCTAAGAATATTCACGTATTTCTGAGCTCTTTTCCATACTAATAGACTCCATCATGAAAAGAGAATGTAAATTGTTAAAAGTTTCATCACGTTCAAACACCTCTTCATTTTTGTCCTCATCTCCAAAGCACTGAATCCAAGTGTCTTCAAAAGCTTGTGTTTGCTGCTCAACATTGAATTCCAAATAATTATCAACATTTTTAATGATTGCTTCTTGGAACTTCCCAATACTTCCTGAAAGCTTTTTTTCCATTAACGCAGCAGAAATTTGGAATTTGAGTTTATCATCGTAAGTTTTCTTCTCCGTATAAATGTGACGTGATAAATTTAACTTTGACTCATCAATAAGATGATTCATCTTCTTGAGGGATATTTCATTTTGACAGCGGTTGGAATATTCCATTAAACACTGATTTGTATGTGTTTGGAAGAAGTCATTAAACTCGACCCTGATTTGTGTCAATGTTTCATCAGAATTATTAAGAATGTCAATTGTTTGAATTCTCGCAGAAAGTTTTCTGTCATTTCAAGAAATTTGTCTTTGTGACAGTAAATATGTGTGTCCATTAATTCAGATATTATATTCTTAAGGAAGTTACTGCAAATCATTTCCTCAACATTTTTATATTTGACAATATCTTGATATCTGATAATTGTGTCCCATATCGTGCCAGACATTTTCATCCATTCACTCATCGTTTGGAAAGGGGTTCTTTTATCCAAGGACATGCTGTACAGCTGTTTAATGATTGCAAAACGTAAATCTGCACATTTATCAGCAAAAGTAATAGTTGGAGAGAGTTTGATTATTTTTGAATCAAAAAGATTCAAACCTGGTTTATTGATTTGTTCTGAGTTGAACGCTGAAGGAAGAACAAACAGATTCTCTCTTGAGATGTGTATTAAATCTGACATCTTAGCCCTTTCGGTATCAATTAAATTGGATTCTCTATTTAATTTTTCCATCAAAATGTTTATTGAGTCGAGATGTTTGTCTGGATCGGGATCAGCTTGTTGATTAAGAACAAAGAATATCTGGGGTGCGGTTACTTTCCTTACTTTCAGTTTGTTTAGAGAATAAGCGCAAATCTGTAAAAGATTCTGCATTTCTACACCTATATCTCCTCTTACATTAATAATCACAACTTGTGAGACTGCCAGACAGAATAAAACCATTGTCCTATCGAAATGAATTAAAGATGTGTCCTTAATATTTCCTCTCTCAATGGCATCTAATCCTTCTGTATCCAATATAAGTAACTGGTTCATGAGGTTCACAGAGTGACTTAGCTTGGAGAGAGAAGCGTATATCCCTCTTGTACATCTTCCCGCACTAGTTAGGAACTTGCAGCCAAAGGAGTAGTTCAAGAGAGTAGATTTTCCTGAACTCTGAGGCCCAACTATACTAACTACAATCGGGGCTTGCTTCATTGAGATTTTCTGGTCTTTATTGATCGACTTTAATTTTTCAAACTGCCTTTGGTACATCCTAGATAATAGGTTATCAATGTCTTGATTAAAGAAACGGAGATTGTCTCCATCAATTAGTTCGAATGGTTCTCCCCTCTCTACATGGTTGCTATAATTACATCCAAATCTATCGATATATCTTTCTCCACGAAAATCCTTTGTAGTAGTACAATACTTATACGACAGTAAAGCCTCTCTCCATAGAATTTCTATTGTGTATTTATCGTTTTTCTGCTCAATTATCCTATTTTTATCAAAATTTATCTGTTTTGAGAGCAAAGATAAATGTTGTGATAATTTCCACATGATAAGTGAGGAATTTTCTCTACAGATGATATCATTGAAATACTTTACTATATCTCCCATATTCGTTTTATTTAGTTTCGAAGCTAGTATCCCCCTTTGATTATTCAACACTTTAATTTGGTGATATTCTGTTTCTGAATTTGCTCTGTGATAACAACTCATGTAATCTACGTATAGAGGATAGAATTGGAGAAATGAGAAACCGACTTTACTAGATTTTGCTGACTTACTAACACAGTCAGTAATATTTTGAATCAGCACTTTCTCTGACTCAATTTCTTTCAAACTATGAGGATCTAGATCTTTCATTACATTCTCTATGAACTCACTTCCTATCATTTTCGAGGTCTCAGATTTAGGATGTAAGATATCATAACCGACTCCTTTCAGGGACTTTATTACAGAATTAAAATTCGTATCAGGTTTTGTTAAATTGGGAATGAAAATATTTTTGATTGATTTCTGTTCTGTTTGCTTGACTTCGACCTTCACTTCATTACCCGGATAATCTCTGATGAGTAAATATACATGTTTAACAGAATTAGTTAATTTGTAGATGTCGTTATTCAGAAGTTGCTTATTATTTTCATAATCATGATTAGTGATTTGAATCAATGCAATATCCAAGTATTGACATACTATCTTAATAATATTCTTATTAGAATGTCCATTACAATCTATATAAGCCCATTTGATAGATTCGGCACCAGAATTTTCCTTCTTTTCACCGAACAAATTCTTAGTCATTTGAATATCAATCGAGTTGAAATGGAAAGCACTGTTTTGAGGATTTCCTTTAACAAAATCTGTCTCAAAAATTAAGTCAAGTAAATGAGATTTTCCAATTGGATTCCAACCAGCTCTTCCCAGCCCAAATGAGACTAACCCATTGAACTGTTGCATAGAGTACCATAGCTCTTTGCATATCGTAAATTCTGCATGTGTTTGTTGATAAGTTTTTTGTAGTTTTGGGTAATAAAAAGGAACAGGATTACTGAATGAGTAATGTTCAATACAGAACCCTTTTAATACTGGATCTGATAATTGGAATATTAAATGGAATAAATCGTGTGTAGTGAGTAACATCTTGCTCGCATTAGCAATTATCTGTGTTAGATCATTGAAAGGGAGACTACACTTAAGGTAATAAAAAGCCAGTGGTAAAAGGTCATCAAATACTTTGATTTTCTGTAATCTGTTTTGATTTTCAGTAATCTCCGCGTTTCTTATCATTTCTTCGAATGAGTTTGTAATTATCATTCTATATGAATGGAATGTTAGCTGATTTCCTCCAAAATTTGCCAAAAATTGTTGAATATATGCATTTTGCAATAGTGAGTTATTGTGATTGACTACTTGGTTTGGATGATATTGTTCTAGATACTCTCTTATTGCACTCTCTACTTTATTAAGTTTAATACTGAGATGTTCTATGTCACTGAGACTGTACTGATTTATAAGAGAGATATCCTCCATGGTTAATTCAGTATTGATGTGGAAAAATGACTTTGATTCTTCAAATTTCTCAAAATAATGTCTTAACTTTAAATACTCTTCTGTATTTCGTATTTGGAGAATACAACACAATTTATCTTGTAACTTCAGATTGTTAGAAGTAATCAATCTTCTCAATTCGATTTCTGGACAAGTGTAATCACTGAAGTTACTCTGAATAATTTGCAAACATTTCCTACCATCTTCACTAGTAAACGAAAGAAGTGTGCTCTCTACATATTCCTTCACCTTTATCTCTGGTAGCCCTAAGATCATTACAATATCATTCATAGAGCATCCAGTGTTGTATTTTTCTCTTATTTCAGTTTTCTGTTTGTCATCTAAAGGTTTATTTTGTAAGTATCTAACAATAATGCGTAAATCAATCCCAGAAATCAAAGAAATATCTTCTGGAGTCGAAAATTCGGGATCTTTCAAACATTCTTCTATTTTATCAATATCGCCTTTTGATATATTTTTAACTTGTTCTTGGTTCTTAAAGTCTTTAAGAGCTACAATAATTAACTTCGCTTTATCTACATGTATGTTCAACCTTCTAGCTAAGAGCAAAGGTGGTCTCTCGACAAACCTATCCCCCTGTTCTATTAATAACTCTATTTCTTCTTGATCAAGATTTAGTCTGAGAAACTTATCTCGTAATAAATTCTCTTCTCCTTGTTCCGCTTTCGATTCATCTGAAGATTTAGACTCAGAACCTGCCCTGTTATCAAATAGCCCAGTTGCTTCAGATTCTGTTATGGTAAGAGGATGAGTGATAGTGTCTCCTTGTTCCGCTTTCGATTTCTCTGAAGATTTAGACTCAGAACCTGCCCTGTTATCAAATAACCCAGTTGCATCAGTATTCTGTAGAGTTATTACTTTTGACGCTATCACATGATCAGTTTTGTCAATAGATAACGCAACATAATCTTCAGTTCCTTTCTCTTGTGAAAAGTCTTTTCACAAGACATTACTAATTTAGCTGAATATATAAGTGTGTATGTAATGGTTGTAACATGCATATCTTTAGAGTGGAGTTGCTTTATCGGTAGATGGGTGGATAAACGGGGAAATTCACTTACAAATAATAATAATAATAATATATCAGTTATTAGCGAGAATTGTTTTATTGGGATAGAACCATACTCCTGGGGTGTCTCGATTAACCGGCTCCCACTGTATTAGCTTGAATCAAGAAGGGAGGATCTGTGTTTAATCATATTAGAAAATAAGTAACAGACTTAATACGTACAATAATAATAATAATAATAATAATAATAATAATAATAATAATAATAATAATAATAATAATAACAGCAATATTTACAAACCACAATGCATAAATAAAATCTAACCATTCTCTCGAACAAATCCTCACTGAATGCTTGTGTGTGTACTCTACATATCCTTCATACCATATGGTCATTTCTGTAACCAAGGTCTACTTTTAAGAAATGGATCATCTGACTCTATTTTCTTACCACTTGACGCATCCACTTGTGCCACAGGTTTAGCAAACATGGCAGCTATGTCATTCACAAAAAGTGGTTTGTTAGCCACGTGTTCCTCTGTAGCCATGAGTACACGAGTAGGGGACACATTTCCCGGATTAAAGGAAGGGTTCTTATTGGATAGAGAAGGTTTGTCAAGATCTTGTGCTTCTCTACTCTCACAGATTTGCTTGGTACCTAAAAGACGTGTATAATAATTCCGATTATATCGAAGTTGAAGGGACCGTGATAATTACTCCGATATAACCTATGAAATATTTGTTACTTTGGCAGTACTTACCTTTCCCGGGGTATTCATCCTGACTAGAATCTGAATCATGAATAGGTTGTCCCATAGCATCCTTCTTAGCTCGTACTTCTCCCTGAGTAGACTCTTCTGTTAGTTCAGGTATACTCTTATCACTTTCTAGATTTACAATCACTCCCTGTTGTCCCCAACTCCTTCCTCTAGCTCGATTAGACGATTGTATCCCTGACAGGCTGTCAGATCGGGGTAAGTCCTCAGAGAAGGACTGTTCAGAGGTAAGGGCTCTTTGGCTTCTCTGTCTTCTTCTCTTGGGAGTGTCACGTCTCCTACTCACCATATTCTCTGCACGATATGGACCGCTCTTGATCTCTATGATTTTAGCAGCGATAATTAATCAATTAAATAATATCCTTAAAACAAGTAATTCTTACTTTGTATTATGTCATCTACTGCTCCATCATAAGCTGCATCATGCTGCATATCTCCTATCTAATGGGGAAGTGTAAACAAACATATTGTTTGTTATTTGTTTGTAACTCACAGTTTTCTCTTCAGCTTTCCTAATACTTGGTCGTTGTCTCTTCATAGCTATCTCTTCTTGAGATTTCTCTAACATTTTCCTGTGTTCATTCTCTTTCTCAACTCTCTATACAATATGACACAATAAGTATGGAAAAATCTCGACAGAGGGAACCTAGATCCAGAGACAGGGGGATACCGCCGGGGGAGTCTTACATGAATATTTGTCCAGCTCTTTGGGCCACCTGGACGCTATCAGTCGCACACACAACATATATTACTTCATTTCTCACCTCAAAATGTAGTCTGAATTTATTCAGCTGTTGGAACATCGTGTTACTCTTAAGACAAGATGAATCCTCTCCTAGATACTTCCCGCATTTAAGATATGTTGTCTAAAAATAGAATACATCAATGTTAACCGAATATTTGAATTGGAACTAAATATGGAACCAAAAAGGGGGAATTGACACCAAAATGACTAATAAAAATGTAGTAATATTCACACGAATTCTATCGCCATTATTGAAGAAAACAGTGGAACATAATTTTGTAATTTCGTAACACTCAAGCTTGGTGTGAAGTGGCATAGTTTGAAAGTATAAACTCTTGCTAAGTAACAGATAAATAAAACAAACCTTAGCCAATTTGTAGTCCTCACTTAGTTTAGTGACTTTAGGCTCGTTTATTAGTAAAAAGTTTTTCAATACAGTATTCTGTTTGTCATATACTAACTCTCTGACAGCTCTTTCACACTGTTTCATCAAATCCTAGCAAATACAGTTAGAATATAATCCATTGTTCAATAATACTGTAACAGAGGTGTCAAGTGGCACAAACCTGTATATCAGCATCTAGATTATCCATAATGACCAGACTAGCTTTCTGTAGATATCTCATCTCAGTAACAAATCCCGTATACTCTGGATTCCTGTCTTTAACTGTCTTAGCTATATAGTGTAGGAGAGATTGCTTCTTATCAGTGGACAAAGTTGAATTGAGCTATAGGATAGTATGGAAGTTACGAACTGTTATCCTATCTAGTCAACTCCTGTTATATCGAAGCTCAAGGGCCCCATGATAATAACTTCGATATAACCAATGATATATATGATAGCTGAGTCAGTGTTCTCGACATAAATGGCAGAACCACATCAATCTGAATATGTAGCCGATATATTAACTATTTAGAAGAATAACCAAGTTTGGTTTACATATCCGAATGCAATAACAATTACACAAATCGTTAGTTAATGAGCGCATAGGCATATAATAGAACTAACCACATCCAGGCTTTCCAATCTGAATCCATACACTGCTCCCCTCTTTGAGCTATTCATATAATTCCCGAATGCAAGAACCAACTCCATTATCTTCTTAAAACTCTGTGAAGATAGTACTGCATGTGAGGCAGTGCTAGCACAATCTAGTTGCTAAAAATAGAACAAATATTCGTAACTATATATTATGCAATATCCTACTAGCTAGTAGACACATTTATCGACACAATCATATAATTAACACTACCCCATTAACCATTCAGCCCTGGATTTATGGCTATACATATATCAAGGTGTTATAATATTGATAATTAAGTTAAAAGGATACTTACAGTTTGTAGTCTCTCTAGCTCGTCTTCACATCCACAAAGAAATAGCATTACTTCCAGTTTAGCACTCAATCTGTCTACTGAATGGAGCTAAATTGGGGAATACGTTGGTGAATATATTTTGTTTATTTGTTCATTCGTACATTCATTTGATTGTTCTGAGTTCGTTAGTTCGGTCTCTTGTTTGTGTGTTTGTTATATTACCAAATCTCACCTCAAGTAAGAACTTCTCCTCTTGTAGCAATTTAGGTTTGGTCTTCACAAGTTTGGCAGCATTCTTATCACAATATTCCTTATTGTATTTGTCCATAGCTTTCTCTTCATTTTCATTAGGAACTAGTTTAGCTAGTAATTCAACATATTCTGAATTCAATACACAGGTATCCATTCTATTAATAGCATTTCTGATGTCCCCCGCATCTTTCCCAAATCTCTTCATAGCTATTCCTATATTCCTGACGCGGTTGGTCTCGAGGAAGACAGGAGGTTGGACAGCTTTAGGAGTCCCTATACGTTGTAACACCTTAACGGCTTTGGAGGAGGGACCCTCTTTCTTGACTTGTTCCTGTTTGGGTTGAGCTTTTGTTTTGAAGGTTTCTTCGAACTCTCTGAAATCTAAAGTCTATAAACATATAAATATAATCGTATTGATTCATTATTAGCACCCTTTAATAATTGCCTCCCTCGCTAAGGGGTGTAGCCGAATACTAACGAGGTAACTATGGAAACAGAGTGCTATGATTCATGGTATGTAGTATGTGATTATATATTATGTCTGCCGTCCAAGGGTGCTAAAATATGAATAATCACTCATGTATACAACTAACCTTAAGAAGTTTTTCATCATCTAGTTCAGAGAATATAGTCCCATCAACTTGTGCCTTTGTAACAGTACACCAATTTAACACAGGTAGCCTGTAGTTAGTTTGTATCCGTCTCTTCTCACCTGATAGCGAGATAGGTTGTGTGTAATTAGGAGTATCTTTTGACTTCGAACTCCCACTGAAATCTCCTAAAAATAAACAAATAAATAAACACATATTTGTTACCTAGCAACGTGTGGATTAGTACCTATATCAGGAGGAGGTGCTGGTATAGAGGACTGTATCTCAGGGAGGTCTGGGGGAGGAGAGGGTATAACAATACTCTTCTCAGGTTCAGGAGGGACTACTGTTTGATTTGTAGATGGAGGAGTGTCCTTGATGGGTGATTTGATTTCAGGGGCAAGTGCTAGTGATTGCTAAAATATTATGTTAAATGAATAATATTACAAGAGGTCAAAATTGGGCCAAAGGAGACGAGAGGAACTCCTTGGAAAATCCTGGGATAGCATGACATATCTATGAATTCACTTACAGTAATCTCAGTAGATTGCTTCTTAAGCTTCTCTTCATAATTAGCGGCCTGCTGCTCTAGTCTAGTGGATAGGATAGATTCTTCTTTCTTCTTCTCTTCTAACTGCAGCTCTGCTTTCTCCAGCCTGTCTGTCAGCTGCTGAGACTCACGCTCAAGATTAGCTAGAATACATAGATGAAGTTAATGGGGGGTGAAAGAGCCGCTGGGACGAGCCTCGGGGTTGATAAAAGGACAGTCAAGCTAGTCTGTATATCAATAATAGCTTGTGATTGGTGCTATCAATAATTGCCCTTACTTGACAAACTATTCGGCTAATACAATCGCCTCCACTTATATGTGTAATCGAGCCAATCCAGCTCCAGCCAAATTGACCCAATTATGGTGACTAATATTTATGAATATTCATATATATAATCACTACGACGACACATGAGGAAATGCCACATAAACTGACTAGAAATATTATCTGCTTTCATAGACAATGAGTTGAATTAGAATTGTAGAGACATTTAGCTTTCATTAACATAGCGGGTAGATGTGTGGTAGAATATATACACAATAGATTGTTAGGCAAATTTCCCGGGGCTATCTTATGTGTAGAAATTGCTAACCAATGTGGGCACTGTAATATACACGCAATAGAGTTCTATTATTAGAGAAATCAAACACGAGGTTAAGATGTTAAGTGAGAGTTAAGAGGTAGAAATTGGCGATAACTATGTCTGATTATTAATAAATAAAGGAGATTAGGTTTGGAGGAAATGATTCATAAAGTTAGAAATGCAAATTTGTAATGATTTGTTTGTATTGACAGAATATAGCTGTATTCTACACAAAAATGTGCAAAATAATGAGAGTTAGGTATTAATAATTTTAGGTGATTTTAATACAGAACTTTGGAAATATTAAGTAATGAAGATTATAAGAAAAGATACGAGGTAAGGCTGGGATTGAAAGTGCTCAAAACACATGAATAATCCCAGATAATGTGATAAGGATACTACTCATGACTAATACGATTATAAGTGTTTGCTGACGGAATATTAACTAAAGTTAGAATTGAGACATGGAATATTAGGTAATGCCATTGGGTATTTTATGATTTTTAGGGTGTTAATGTCCCTCTAAACTGGACAGGTAAATATTTCTTATGACTAACCTATTTTTTTGATTGATTCAAATTCACAAGCTGTGTATTTCTTTTCCGCTTCTTCTGATTTTAATTTCAAATCTTCTAACTCTCTAGTCATCTCATCAGATAGATTGTAGGTGTCAAGCTAACAACAACAACAAACAATAAAACAAACAACAATGTAACCTCGTTAACACGAACACCAACGGACAGCCAAAATCTGTCCTCTTTAACCGGAGTAATATCAATTGAATAACTATTGTTCTGCTGTAATTACATTAACTCACCAACTCCTTGACATCTATATTATTATCTCTATAAGCGATTGAGAGTTCTAAGAATCTGGCATGAGTCTCTTCTTCATCCAGACCCTAGTTTAACAAAATATCAAATGTACAGACATATATTCAGCTGAGGTAATATCAACAGCTGATGAGTAGAAATGTTTCACTCACGTCTAAGAAATCGTCTAGACCCAGCTCTGCGAATTCATGATATAACCTGACGCGGTATTTTACATCAGGAGCAGAGTTACAAAGATAGTAAATGAATCCCAAACATGATATCTAAACAACAAACAACAAACAAACAATAATAAACAGATCTAAAATGAGTAAATACAGTAGACACCTCTTCCAAGCTACAACACCTCATTACTTACTCTAAATTCGATAGGACATGAATTATCATAGAAATGATACACGAGGGTTTGGAATCTGTGAGCTTCTCCTTTAGACTGTGAAAATGAGTCTACAGCTTCTATAACTTTCTGGTGTCCGTTAAGATCCTCAATATGACACACAGCTGATAGAATGTCTAAGATAAGCGTGCTTGTTCTAAAAATAGTAACATTAGATAATATCGACGGGGATAAATGGTATGGATTACCAAAACTGTCCCCCCAAAGAACAACATTCCATTGCGTTTTTATCTCAACTAGTAGGCTGTATTATTATTAATTGCTATCACTAACCTCAGCTGAGATACGAGCATAACTCTTGTCATATGAGTAAGACATTCCCTGTGTCCTAGGATAGCTTGTAGTCCTGTCTGTAAATTAATAATTTGTTATTACATAACATTGCGTAGTTATTGTATCCAACCAGTTAATTCAATAAATAATCAAATTAGTTTTGTACTAATAACATGTTGCAAACTATGTAGGGATTGACATATGGCTAAACCTAAGGAGTATATTAGATATCTCTGTCTTGTTTCTCCTAAAACAAGCTATGTAGGTGTGTATCAAGAAATTCATAGACTCGACTACAGTTTGCAAGTCAAAATATTTTATCATATGTATATTGAACAATATTATCAGGAGTTTGATAAGAGTTAGTCAGTAACCAGCTTGTATTGATTACAATATTTGAGGTATAGTCTAGATATGATTCATAACCTCATGCTATATGCAATGTTTAAGAATTAGACTAACTCTCTCTTTAACTGTATTTCAGTTGAATAACCCCCTGAGTAATCCTGGGGAAACAGAAAATATTCGAGGTGTCGCCATTTCTAGCACCTATGGAACTGCTAAGAGTTTTAACGAAGGGCTACTGGCTCGTCCAATGTGTCCAAAAGTGTTTTTTCGGGAAGTTTACCTTATGAATATATTTATACAAACTTATAGTTCTGGAGTAATTGAAGGGTAGAATTGTCGACTTTGTGGCACACGACACAATTAACTTACAGTGTTATTCATAATAGCTTTGAGGCAGAGCAAACAAATATGAAGATCATTGACGTGCGGGGAACTCTTGATCGATCTATCACGAATAGTTCTGAGAGATGAAGTGGCAGGAGGATGTATTGTCGAGCTCAGCTTTCTTGTCTCAGTTTTCAGTTTCCTATTATTACAAATATGAATACATATATTAAAAGGTGTTAACATTACAAATTGATTCTTTTGTTATAAAAATCTGTCAATTAAGTAACAGTAAAGTAATTCCAAGTATTATGAATTGCTAGGATTTGTATGTTTTGTGAAGAAGAAAGGCAAACAACTTAAATATTGAGAAACAGTTTTCTGAACTTTTCTGCAATATTATTTGGATAATTTTCCAATACAAATTGTAATTCGCAATATATTTACAAATAAACTTAACAAGCTATTGTATATATTTACACAAACAAACAAATAACAAACAACAAACCATATATGGATTATCTCCCAACATTTCATAAAATAAAAATATCTGATCCAATATTCCAAATTGTAAATAACAACAATCCAGAAAAAGCATTCGTACAAGTAACACATGTCCATTATACAATATATTACTCAAAATATTATTTCAATCTGTAGGTGAACTATCAATTGAACAACAAACACATGTATATATACTAAGCATTGTGTATTGAGCCTACTCTATACGTCACAATACATTACTACTCTATTCTCAATACAAACTGAATAGAAATATGTCCTAACAGATAATGGCTATTAAATATACATGTGACACCAATATTGTAAACAGTTAAGGTGACTTAATTCAATTATAAATATTATAATATTCTTGTTTACTTAATTATTTACTCTGCTTACATTAATACATACAATTTTCCAATTACCACGTTTTGTTTTTGGGAACAGCAAGGTTTGTGTTACAATAATAGCCACGAGGACATATCACAGCCTTCCCGCGTTTATTCATGGAAAGCTAAATCAGAAATTTTAGGGCAAAACTGCAGTAAATATCAAAAGTACACAAACAGTCTTATTTACTGCTAAGTTATTAATAAACAAATAAAGATTCCAATTGTTAATAATAGCTTAATATTAATAAAGGAATTTAGTAGATTGTCGTTTGCATTAAATATGTTCAGTTCATATTGTGTAAACAGAGGGGCAATATAGGGACATAATTCGACCCCTGAGGGTCTCTCGGCTGAGGATTACTCAAATAGATTTGTAAACAAACTTTAACAGCAAACATAGAAGAAAACAAGACATGTGGAAGTGATAAAATCGTACAATGAGTAAACATACAAGATTGATAGAGAATCCAATAAATGAAGCAAACTATATCAAATAAATTTGTATTAGAAGTTCATAAGATGTCTGTGAGATCTGAAGACATCAAACTATCGGATAGCAAATACGGAACTTGTGTATACATTTGTTTGTAGATAGTTTGTGTAGGGGATGTTAGCGTTGGCATGTTATTAACGAGACGTCACGATTTGGTGGACATATATATTTAGTACAGAGTATACTGGTAGCTATACATATTCTTATAACCGGCATGAGTATACAGGAATATCTGAGAACCGTATTACAGAGGATGGTGCTAATATCCGGTATCTACTGCATCATATCCAGCCAAAATCTGAATTTTCATTTTTGGTCGATAGAGCAATACTAATTTTATTGGTTCCGTTAAAAACACCATATAGCACTAAAATATAACTAGACTCTCATTCGCTATTATAGCACATAAAATTTTGTGATGCTGCTGTCTTCCGTGAACCATGGACGCTAGGTTGGGAACCGCTGCTCTACTGTCACTGGTGACGTATTAAGAGAGTCCATCGCATAAATACACAGTAAAGCTTTGTATATAAAACTAACTCACATTTGTAATTCATAGTCTATCCTGAATTTAATGTAATCTATCAAATATTCTAATCCATTGTGTTGATCCAGGAAATTCTCTACCCAGCTAGATACACAGAAAACACATAAATACTACGTGTTATGTGTTATAAATAGAAGTGTTATAAATAGAAGTGTTATGAATAGAAGTGTTATAAATAGAGGGGTTATGAATAGAGGGGTGATGTCCAAGTAAATCCATAAAATACCGTTTTCCAATAATTAATATTTTTGTGGTTTGTGTGCCATAGTGACAACAAGACATCACTTCACAAAATTCTGAATATGTAATTGCTCAATTAAATGCATATGAATATTCTGTATGGTATATCCACAAATAGCTTACATCAAAAATAACAGTGGATATTACTTGTGGATAAGTTATTAATGGAATTACTTACTGGATGTTGTTAGTGCGCAGAGATATCTCTAGGTCTTGTAGAGCTTGTAGAAACCGTGTGTCGTTAGCTTTCTTTCTAACTCTCTAGAAGAATAGAATTATTAGGTCTAGACAATTACTCGAATTGTTAACACAAACTGGAATAATGCAATACATAATGATGGATGCAGAATTGCAGATATTAGGAATAATTCACGCTCTTTCTGAGTGTTGGTCTTATTCTAAATAGGAATTGTACAGTGAAACCTCCGTTAGGGAACACAAACTGGTCCAGAAGGTGTTCACAATTTTTGGTTGATAGAAGTATGAGTTTTACTGGACTTGCAAACTGCACTATAGATGCTTCACATTTTTGGACAAATTTAGAGTCACGGTTCAGGAAGGTGCCAAAGAGGAATCGTCTGGATTAGCTAGTATTCTAAAGTATTAATATATGCATGAGGGTATCCCTTAACTATGACTTGCATGAATAACAAACTAGCTCTAGGGTTACCATGATAAGCTTACCTTCTTATCAGCTTCCTGTACTAGTAGAATATATTTCAGACATTTAGCGGGATCTGTAGATTTAGTCCCACATTCCATATTAAGGAGAGTTAGCTTCCTCTCTCTAGGATACGACATCATTAATTGTTTCTGGCTGTTTGGAATGTTCATACGATTCTATACACACAAGGTGTTAATATTAATAAATGCGGTGCATACAATTAACTCACGTTATATCAAATACCCGCTTATAACAAAGAATGAATGATACAAATATGGTCCCAAACCGTCAAAGTAATATTTATTTCATTGGCCATATTCAAGTAATTCTCACGGTCCCTTCAGCTTCGATATAACAGGAGCTGAATGTACATACTTTCACTGTAGTTAACTTACCAGAAATTCGTCAAAATGAGTGACGAGCTCAAAATCTTCAAGAGGAACATCATTCGCATCAAACTTGACTCCTTCATAATTCTCAAATTGTATTGGACTAGCAATGGAGGCCTCTGGATTAGAAGTTGAGGCGAGAGAGAAATCGTCTTGATATTTAATAATTTCCGGAGGAGTAGCCACCAAATCTTCTCTAGAACGTGCGGTTCGCACTTGTCCGCTAGGATTATTACCCATTTTCCAAAGTATTATCAAATAATTCCATCATTTTAATCGACACAGATATTTATACATTCTGTGCATACACAGATGTAAGTCAATACCCAATGCAATCTAACTACATAGAAGAAAATTAGCTAGAGTGGTTGGATTAGCACAACTGTGCGAATATATAATTTGCAAATCATTTACAGAAATATGTACTTAACAAGGTGGTTAATACACTGAACAGCTGATAGGGGAAATAGCGTGTAGTTACATAGAATTAGTTGATGTATACTAATAGGAAGCATCCGTCAGTTTTGTATTTCAGATTAAGCGTCGTTTGCAAATAAATACATAAGTTTCGCATGAGTGCGCTTACGAATACTTTCAGTATATATCCGTTGATGGTAGCATTGGAGCAGTACAGTAGAGTTTGTGTATTAGCAAGTTGTATTTTGTAGTTTAGCTTGCTAATACTTACGCGAATTTGCTATTAGACGAATTATTTATCTAAAAAACTATTAGGAAAATATGCGAACTCCTCAGTAGTTCTTACCAGTTCTTCAATCAATTACAGGGTGCGTTTTAAGTCCTGTCCCATAACTTCAAGAGATGTTATTGTTGTCTACGAATTGATTATCCTTAGTCATATTTTGATTTTCCATTACTTTATCGGGATTTGATTTGATTTGATTTTGTGTGTGTAGTTTCGCAGTTTCCTTAACGAGTTTCTCACACTTAACTAGATATGACATTAAAATTAATTACAAATATTATTCATATTAATAATACGAATTATTTTGTAACTTGTATTGTCTCATTCTCCCCAGTAACAACCACACTCTCCAATTCTCCATCTCTTGTATCCGCAGCTAGAAGATCAGGCCATTCCTCCTCACTCTTCTCTACAGTACGACTTAGCCTTTCTTCTAAATCCTTTTGAGCTTTCAGTTTGCGCCTGTCCGTACTCGTGGTTCCTGTTTGAGGGAGTAGCATTTCTATGTCAGAAGGATTACCTAGGTCGTATGTCCGATGGGCAGCGGGGTATAATCTAATAGCTCGAAGACAAGTGGCGATTGTGGCACCGAATTTATTCAGACAAGGGTGTAGTGTTTCTGGAAATAGTGTCACAAATTCAAATGTGTCCGTTGGATCACCTCTCATATCAGACTCACGATGCTGGAAAAACCGCAAATAAATCCAACTAACAAGTAGTCCCGTGATAGAAAGGATGATACTCATAGGCTCAATCATGTCAAACCCTCCCAGCAGTAGATGTAGTGACAAACAAAGGGACGGGAGATGTTTAAAACGGAAGGAGATGGGTGGGATCAGTGATAACTCGTAATCAGGATGTACTTGTTTCAAAGCAACAGTTAAACCACACAGAATTCCAGCAGCTCCATATACATCGAGTTTATACGCAAAATTTTCTACCCCCAAAAACCCGATAATGAAAAGGAATGAAATTATTAACGAAACAGGAATGACAGAAATAATAGTAAGGAAAATAAAGAATTCAGGAACTCCCCATATAGGCTCTAATATCGTTGCAGAGGATAGCAAAGAGAATATATCAACTGAGGCAAGAATGATACGGGTTTCTACAAAACTAGCCGTTACGAGTGTCCATAACCTCAGTGCTGGCGGTTTGATATAGTAAGGAAAGCATATAAGATAAAGAGAGAATTCCCTGAAGTTTGCAAGGAAGTACAATATAAGAATAGTAACACAGAGCAGTTTGATTGGGAGAGATGTGGATAGGACCTTTCTTAGCGGAGTTAAACATAGTCTATCCCCTATAGAAGTCATCTAATGGCTATGTAGTCAACATTTTGGTAGATAAAAATCATTAAATACACACATAAAAGGTATCATTAATTGCCCCCTCTGTATACGTAACTATCCCATATCCACAATTTTCCGGTATTTCACGTTTTCTACCCGAAAATATCCTTAAATATTGTAGAACTGAAATCCGAGTGTTGGTAAGTATTCCTACCAGAATCCTTGCTTCAGCTTATGACGAGTAATTAACTGACAAAACAATAGCAAACAAACTAAGTGTAACCAAATCATACAACAAAATACCATAACCTACTTACTGTTGTTAAGGTAGAGCTATCACTGAATGACATATCTGTCGACTAATAATTCTGCTTCCATAGAAAATTTAACTTTTTCACCAGTATTCCTAGAAATGACGTCATGAATTGAAAACTGCATGAAGGGTTTATCAGAATGAAACTGAATAGAAATAGGAAAGAAATCATCTGGTAGCCCAGGTATACTGAATTCCATTGAACCAGTTGTGTTGTTAGAATCTATCACAGGTAAATGCCAGTCTAATAATCTCTTCTTAGAGTCTAGTGCATAATCTCCATCAGATTCTGTTACAACTGGGTTACCAGATCCCGTGGGTAATGGAATGCTAATTATAACGTCATTAAGCGTAAGATTAGGCTGAGTCAGCTCATACTCTATATTCACATCACACCTATCTCCCCCGTCTGAGGGCCAACAGTTTATGGAGAGAGGAATGTTTGATTCATCTGTGCTGGCGAAACGCCATTTCAATACACCTGTCTAAACCAATGAAGTATATAAAACATGAAAGGTAAAATGGTCCATATTTGAGTAACACCTTCTCTCCTAATAGATAAGACTTTCCATCAGGTTTAATAGCTATAATAGAATTCTGTAGAAATAACTTCTTATCGATGTTAGGATGAGTTTGCATTTGAAAGTTACGTTTCTCTTTACTTTCAATTTGTACTTGTGTATTCTCTAATCCGTCTGCATCCGAAACGATAAGATAAAGAACTCCATTAATCTAGTGTGAATTAAAAATTACAGGAGCTGTAGAATCCGCACATTAACAAGAGTGTAAATACCTCGAATTGCTCCAGACCCCCATTTCTATCAGCAAACAGATTAATCTTCTCCTGCACTAGAATATGTACAGGAGAAGTAGGCTTAAGACTAACAGCTGATTGACTGAGATGAGAAGCTCCTGTTCTGGCGTCTTTTGTTGTGAGAGATGCTACGTGTCCACCTTCTCGCCTAGAGTATAAATAGAAGTAAATCTGTCAACTCTAATTTTTATTTAATAACAAACATTATGTTATCCACAAAATTCTCCACATTTCTTGATTTAGGTGTCAGTTTCATTCCCCTGCTACCGGCTGCTTTCCCTTGAGATGAGTAGAAGGGAGGTTTGTTGTCTAGGACTGAGAGCGTATTCACCTCACTGGAACTAACACCTGTACCAGCTATACCTCCTACAAGATGTTATACAGCATCTAATATAGTAATTACAGTGGATGCTGGTTATAAGTACCATCCTCTGGAAAACTGTGTTCATATATTCCTGTATATTTTAGTATAAGAACCTGTATTACTACCCCCAAGGGTGTTTTTATAACCGGCATACACTGTATATACATATCTGGATGGAGATAATACCTGGAAATGATATCCTATCTCCTCTACCCATTCCTCCCTTCTTAGCCTGCTCCTTACGAGCTAGCTCTAGTTCCTTAGCCTTCCTCTTCATTATGTCAGCTGCCTCTCTCTCTTGAGCCTTTCGTTGTGCAATAGACACCTTCTCATCGTAAGAATCCATGTCAATATAAGTCCTGTAAAATTACATATAGTATACGAGTTTCTGAGCTTAGAAATATTATATAAACCTTATTTGAGTCATATTAACGTTCTCTCTATATCCCAATGCTACAATCTCATCGAATGCAAAGATGAGTTGAAATGCATTGTCCTTAATATCAGCTTCACATACAGTAGTACAGTACTCTGTAACTACACGAGAGAATAGTCTTAAGCTCTCCAAGTCCTCAAGGATATTACTAGCTTTAGTGGTTAGTAATACTGTGTAGAGACTGGAATCCATTGGCTGGTAGACGTAGCGAACTGATTCTGTTTCTATGAAAGTGTGTTGTTGTTTACTGTCTCCTAGAATAACAAATAGGTAATGCGTAACCTACACAAATGGGAATAGGAATTCGCTATTTATTTTTCACTCCATTTCTACAGACCCCTGTGTGAGGTTTCACTTTATATGAATTGTTTACATCAAATAATTATAGGAAAATTATCAAGACAAGCCTGGAGGACTAAAAAGGAAAGTTGGATATGATATACGTAAAGTTATAGTTCGTATAAGATATCATATGTATCTAACCAGATTCTAACAGCTTAGTGAATGTAGTAAGCAATCCCTCAATACGAGATCTGTTCATCTCCACAAACTGTCGAGACACTAGAATCTTTCCCTGTTTGGAGCAAATAGCTGCAGCTAATAACACCATACTAACTAGCTGCTAAGTAACTATTTCGACTTCTTAACAGTAAGTAGAAGGGGATATTAAGTGGTAGTGAATAGGGCCTGTCGTCTAAGTGCCAACAGGGCCTATTTACTACCACTTAAGTCGCCCCTGGACCCTACTGGGGGTTACAGCGCCTCACCAGCTGGATAATTATCCCCCAGCATTTCTAACATCCGCCCCTGTTACCACAATATTCAAAAAGGGATAATGTTCATCAAAAAGAAAGAAATCCTAAAAATATTCAGTAAACACCTAAAATAAACAAAATGCAACGAAAGATAGCTGCCCACAGAAAAAAGATAGTTTGGGAAAATTATGAAAAATCTAAAAACTCATCTGCTTCATCATCAGTGTAATCCAATTTTCCTTTCAGAAAGGATTTACAGCTGTTCTTAGCTATTCTTTTAGCACTTCTCTTCCTCATCTCCTCACTCATATCTGGTTCTTCAATAGATAAATCATTAAGTTCCTTCTTGAAAGTTTGTTGGTATAGTATCAGAGCTTCTGCAACACCTTCTTCCCGCTTTTTGATGAAGTCTTTCTTCTCATTGCTTTGTATATCTGTTTCATACTGCAACCTAGCCTGCGGGGCCTGAGATTGTTGTTTGAGTTGAAATTCAAGCATAAGCATTTGTTGCTGTTCATCAAGTATTTTTTGCTGATCATCAAGCGTTTTTTCGCAATCTTTGATATATTCTTGTAGCATCTTTGTGTGACTTTCCATTGCTGTTGTAAGACCCTGAAAATCAGCAAAGACTCTTTTATCTTCCATATCCAATAACATATCGTATAGTTGCTTAACCTTCTGGTATATTATGCCCCTATTAGTCCCTTTTGAATGAACATGTTTATAAGCGACGGCACTTAAAAGTCCACCTATGAGAGTTAGTTCACTAATAGCGATTACAGGTAACGACAACAGTACTCATTGTCATCGCTGGCAAAACGATAATCCCCTTAGAGACTGCTGCTAAATCGACAGCAGTAACTCCAGTTGCTAATGTTGTAGCCAATGCTGTTCCACCTGCTCCTACCATTCCTCCAAAGTTTATCATTCTACCACATTCGAGTTTCTTTCCAGGAGTTCCTTCCCTTCTATTGTACGGTTCACCTGATTTGTATTTACAAATTTCAAAATTTTCTAACATCTTTCCATCTGTTCGGCCCTTATTTTCAACTGTTCGGCCCTCATTTGTAAACCTTTCTGCTTAGTTAATTCTTGTTTTACCCCCTCACATGTATTCTGTCCGCTCTTAACATTCTCTATCAGTTTTTTGAGGAAAAAAACCATTCTTTTTCTATTAATAGAATTCCTCTCACCTACTGTCCAATCTGAAGCCCACTCTGACCAAGTTCTATTCTTCTCAAGACGCTCGAACATGCCAAGACAATGATTTGCATCAGTCCAGATTTGATAGAAGGATTCCGATGCAACGTAAGGATCATCAAAGTTTAGGCTAGAGGCCATAACTCTAGCTTGTTATAAATAATCAAGTGTAAAATATCTCATTTAAATCATTAGTGAGGTCTTAAATATCTTACATAGAGCACACACCAACTAGTCCTCATGGCTCATGGAGGCCTGGGAGCCCTTCAAATAAACCCCTGCCCTCTAGCCAAGCAAATCAGATAGAAAATTAAGAGGAAAGATTTAGGTAAAATAGGAAAGCCCGTATATACATTTAGTAGTAGTAAGAATACAATACTTTTCTAACCTTAAGCTAGTTCTAAGATAAATCAGCCTCTGGATCAATAGTTAGTATCAACTCTTTCACGGTCTTATGATTATCTCTTAACACCTCCAATACACCATCCTGATTGAGATTCAGGTAAAGTTCCTTTATAATTTTGTACATTTTCGCACGATAGCTCAATTCAGGAGTCGCCTTGTAACTCATCCTTGTCACCATTGTCATCACCAGAGTCATGAAAAACTGATAGGATGGTTGTGTTTCGTCCGGGACTACAATATGTTCAACAGCAGTTACCAGCTGTGCAAATTGGTGCATCAATTCTTGTTGAGTCTCCCAGCGTGGAGTACTTCCTTCAGAGTGTGTCATTGGTTGAGGATTAGATTCTTGAGAAGTTCGCATATTTTTCACTTTATATGTCAAATCAAGGTACAGCCTCAGTCCTAATTTTATCTCTTCCCTTAAGGTGTTCATAGCTCCCAAGAACCCTTCTACATCGATTTGACCTCTCTCTCCATTATACCAATCATACCACATTTCAGAATAAGTCCGATTAGTTTCCAAACGTTCAAATACTTTGATACAATAATTGATGTCAGAGAGTAGCTTGGAGTAAGCTGGGACAATCCTTCCTTCACCGATGTTATCAACAAATTGTTGATAGTTCGCCATAATTGTGCAGCAGTGAAACACCTGATATAAAACTTAAGAATGAGTAACTAGTCAACAAGAGACAAGATTCTGGAGGTTAATACCTTCTATAAAAGTAAATAGAATACCTTATATACAGCTAACCTATACTATAGTACAGTTTTTTGAATATTAGCTTTTCTATGTTCGAGGAAATGTCATTTTCGGAATGAGGGTCGGGGGTTTTTGTATTACAAAGACTGTATTACTATACTATAGCTGAGCTTTATATGAGGAATCTGAAATATAAATACAATGCCTATAATTATCTTGTAGGGATATTACAAGATAATTATAGGTGTCTAATGCAAGTGTATTCTAACTCGTGAGTAAACTTACGAACTTTGTAGACTAATATCTTAAGAATTGTATCATTTCGTTTTAATTGGAAAGTTTTAATAATATAACAAATTCCAACAAAATTTTAGTTTTGATCAATTTATCTGAACAGAGCCTTTTCTGATTATTTATATTCAAATACTTTTGCTAATTTAGCTGAACTTATTAAAGTATTATTTGTGAGAAATATTGTTTTTCAAGAATTTCTAGGTCACAATCACAAAAGATAAAAGCTGAACGGAACAGACATTTTGATAACCAAATTCACGAAACGGCCAAATTCTACTTGAAGAAAGTCACACCAGAGGTTGTCACGATATTTTGGCCCCTTGACCTTCCATAGCCCCTCCCCCTCTGAGATTTTTTTATTTTCCAATCTGATTAGATTTTCTGTCTCAAAATGAATAACTAATTAGAGAAATTAACGTAAATAATTCCTCCATAGGTGTCAGAAACAGCTGTAGTTCCCTAATTCAACGTATCAGATTAATTTTCTGGGGGGAACAGCATTTCTGGGCAAAAAAAGAACAAATCCTATATGGCTAGAAGAGCTCTTGTTTACTGAAATATTTATCAAGAATACTATCATCAAAGAGCACTCAGAGAAGTATTACTACTCGTATAAATTGTTTTACATCAAATAATTATAGGAAAATAATCAAGACAAGCCCTGGAGGACTAAAAAGGACAGTTGGATATGATATACGTAAAGTTATAGTTCGTATAAGATATCATATGTATCTAACCAGATTCTAACAGCTTAGTGAATGTAGTAAGCAATCCCTCAATACGAGATCTGTTCATCTCTACAAACTGTCGAGACACTAGAATCTTTCCCTGTTTGGAGCAGATAGCTGCAGCTAATAACACCATACTAACTGGCTGCTAAACAACTTGGTTCGGTTATTAGAGTCAAGTACTTCTAATTCCAAGTCAAATGAAGATGGGGAAGTTAAGAGAAAATATTTTGACTTTCTTAACAGTAAGTAGAAGGGGAAATTAAGTGGTAGTGAATAGGGCCTGTCGTCCAAGTGCCGACAGGCCCTATTACTACCACTTAAGTTCGCCCCTGGACCCTACTGGGGGATTACAGCGCCCCACCAGCTGGATAATTATCCCCCCCAGCATTTCTAACATCTGCCCCTGCTACCACAATATTCAAAAAGATTATGTTCGTCATAAAGAAAGAATTCCTAAAAATATTTAGTAAAACACCTAAAAGAAATAAAATAAGAGGAGATAGCTGCCCACAGAAAAAAGTTAGTTTTGGAAAACTTCTACAAACTCATCTGCTTCATCATCAGTGTAATTCAATTTTCCTTTCAGAAAGGATTTACAGCTGTTCTTAGCTATTCTTTTAGCACTTCTCTTTCTCATCTCCTCACTCATATCTGGTTCTTCAATAGATAAATCATTAAGTTCCTTCTCGATAGTTTGTTGATATAGTTTCATAGCTTCTGTAACACCTTTCTTGTTTTGGCGAGTTTTCTCCTCGTTTCGTAGATTTGTTTCAATCTGGAACCTAGCATTCGAAGCTTCAGTAATGTGAAAATCAACCATTTTCTCGTAGTCAACATTTCTTGAATGTATTTGCCGGGTGACACTTTCGATTTCCATTACAAAACTGTCAAAACTTGCAAGCGTTCCTTCAACTTCAAATAGCGCTAATGTCTCGTACAGTTCCTTCACTTTATGGTATATTTCACCCCTTTCAAGCCCTTTAGAATGAACATTATTATAAGCTATGGTAGCTAAAAGTACACCTAATGCAGTGAAAGAGCAAATAATAACAGTATCTCTAGAGAAGGTAAGTATATTTACCTTACGAAATAACTTTGTTATTTCTTGCCAATTTTTACCGCGCCTTTTGAATTCGATTCCTGTTACAGTTCCTGTTGCCAGTACTGTTAAACCACCATAGGTGATCAAATCAGCATACTCAAGTGCCTTTGTTTCTTTGTATTTGGGGCTTCGGTTTAGATCGTACGTTTTACCTAATTTTACTTGAGAAATATCATAATCCTCAACTTCAAGATATATATTCATTTGTTTGGCTCTCGTATTTAAACTGTCAGCTTTATCTAATGCCTCTAAGCACTCAGCACATGCATTCTGTCCACTCCTAGCATTATTTATCAGTTTTTTGAGGAAACCAACCATTCTTTCTCCATTAATAGAATTCCTCTCACCTACTGCCCAATCTGAAGCCCACTCTGACCAAGTTCTATTAGTCTCTATATGCTCGAACATGTCAAGACAATGATTTGTATTAGTCAAGATTTGACGGAAGGATTCCGATGCAACGAAGGGACCATCAAAGCTTAGGGTAGAGGCCATAACTCTAGTTTGTTTTAAACAATCAAGTGTAAAGTATCCTATTGCTATCATTAGTGAGGTCTTAAATAGGTAAATAGAGCACACACCAACTAGTCCTCATGGGAGCCCCTAGAGTCCCCTTCAAATATACCCCTGCCCTCTAGCCAAGCAAATTACATCGAAAATTAAGAGAGAAGTTTTAGGTAAAATAGGAAAGTTTGTATATACATTTAGGAGTAGTAAGAATACAATAGATTTCTAACCTTAAGCTAGATCTAAGATAAATCAGCCCCTGGAGCAACATTTAGTATCAGCTCTGTCACGATCTTATGCTCTCTTAACACGTCCGATAAATCAGCCTCTGGAGCAACATTTAGTATCAGCTCTTTCACGGTCCTATGATTATCTCTTAACACCTCCAATACACCACCCTGATTGAGATTCAGGTAAAGTTCCTTTATAATTTTGTACATTTTGGCACGATAGCTCAATTCATGGGTCACTATGTACCTCACTATTGTCATCACCAGAGTCATGAAAAACTGATACCATGGTTGCGATTTGTCCGGGACTACAATATGTTTAATAGCAGTTACCAGCTGTTCAAATTGGTGCATCAATTCTTGTTGAGTCCCCCAGAGTGGAGTACTTCCTTCAGAGTGTGTCACTGGTTGAGGCTTAGATTCTTGAGAAGTTTGCATATATTTCACTTTATATGACAAATCAAGGTACAGCGTCAGTCCTAAATATATCTCTTGCATTAAGGTGTTCATAGCTCCCGAGAACCCTTCTACATCGATTTGACCTCTCTTCCCATCATACCAATCATACCACATTTCAGAATAAGTCCGATTAGTTTCCAAACGTTCAAATACGCCGATACAATAATTGATGTCAGAGAGTAGCTTGTAGTAAGCTGGGACAATCCTTCCTTCCCCGATGTTATCAACAAATTGTTGATAGTTCGCCATAATTGTGCAGTAAAACACCTGATATAAAACTTAAGAATGAGTAACTCAACAAGAGACAAGATTCTGGCGGTTAATACCTTCTATAAATGTAAATAGAATACCTACAAATATTTTCTCACTAGCGTCACTAGCTTGTTACTCTCAATAACAAAACCACAACGATGACACGAAGAATATTCACTTGAAAACAAAATTCAAGAATTTTGAGGGCATAATCACAAAAGAAAAAAGCTGAACGGAACAGACATTTCAATAACCAAATTCTACTTGAAGAAAGTCACACCAGAGGTTGTCACGATATTTTGGCCCCTGACCTTTCATAGCCCCTCCCCCTCTGAGATTTTTTTATTTTCCAATCTGATTAGATTTTCTGTCTCAAAATGAATAACTAATTAGAGAAATTAGCGTAAATAGTTCCTCCATAGGTGTCAGAAACAGCTGTAGTTCCCTAATTCAGTGTATCAGATTAATTTTCTGGGGGGAACAGCATTTCTGGGCAAAAAAGAACAAATCCTATATGGCTAGAAGAGCTCTTGTTTACTGAAATATTTATCAAGAATGCTATCATCAACACCCATCAAAGGACCCAGTCAGTATGCGTAAGTGATTTGAAAAATATTTCTCCGAGATTTTTAGGCTTCATTTAGACACCCAAATTCCGTAAATACGTACAAATGTGCTTTGAGATTGCTTAAGTTGCTAATACATGTTTCCGGGTGAGTATTCTATATAACTATTGATTGCTAATAAGATATTCCACGCGAGAAAACACAAGAAAATTAAAAGTGTTAATATGTACGTATACGCTAATTGAGAAGTTAATATTTGATATATATTTTGTATCTACAGCTATGGGAGTACTCAGAGAAGTATTACTCCTCGTATTGCTCTACATAACGTGGATAACTACAGTCAGTGCTACTTGTCAATCCACAGAAATAGTCGATGGAAAGAAACGCTGTGTGGTAGAGTGTGGTTGGGGAGATAGAGTGTGTGAGTGTGAGGTTGGATACGATGAATGTGAGCTAACAATGACTGCTACTCAAATCAAGACATTCGCTAGCTATCAAGTGCTTGGGGTAAAACCTAACCAAATCTTAGGGAGTGCAGGAACCGTATACAACCTGGATAACGTTACCGGAGAACCAATACCGGTAATAAACTCCACTTGCAAGAATTATATAGACAACAGCACATTCTGTATTACGCCTAATTGGGTAGATGGCAAGAACTATAAAGTAGTATACACACTGAATGGTGTAATACCATCTCCTACCATTATCATGGATCAAGATGCCACTCTAATCGCACATATAGTCAATGGACTAACAAATGAGGCAACTAGCATTCATTGGCATGGAATTGAACAATTCAATACTCCCTGGATGGATGGTGTAGGACAGATTACACAATGTTCAATTGCACCATCAACAACCTTCACGTATGCATTCGTTGGAACAGTACCTGGGACCTTCTGGTACCATTCACATACAGGTACTCAGAGAGCAGATGGAATGTTTGGTGGTATTATAGTCAGAGAGAACAATAAGACAAAGACAGAGGTAGCGGAAGCGTTTGAGAGCTTGGGTGTAGGTCCATTTCTAGATTATCCTGACAGACATACAATTGTTATTAGTGATTGGTTTGAGTCTACAAGCATTGATGATATTGAGATTGCCAATCCAGGCTTAAGATTCTATCCAGATATACCAGTTTATGAAGTGCCAATGAGCACCGACACGACCTACTCATCTACCTTTAGCTATGATGGCGGTGAAGTAGGACCAGCCCCATATTTCTCGTCGCTGATTAACGGGCTAGGAAGGGAAGAATCAGTCCCTTATATATCTAGTAGGTTATCAGAGTTCAGGGTAGAACGAGGGAATGTGTACAGGTTCAGGTTAATCGGGGCTCAGTCATTGTACGCGTTCAGATTCTCAATTGACGGACACAATCTAACCACGATTGCTACAGACAGCTACTTCATAGAACCTATTGAAGAGGTTAATTACATAATCATTCATTCTGGAGAGAGATACGATTTCCTTCTCAACGCAACTGCTGTAATTTCCAATTACATAATACGCATTGAAACACTTGAAGCAGAACCTGACTGTTTCGCTAATGCACCGTTCCCTTCTCTTAACCATTACACTGAAGCTATTCTCCATTACGAGACAGCACCAATGGATAACGGAGTGCCATCTACTTCCTATGAGAGTATCAGTATGAACTCTCCTATGAGAAATTGTACCATGGGACCTAGGTGTAGAGCAGTGAACTGTCCATTCGAAAATTTTCATACTTCTTATGGGATAGATTGCATAAATGTTGATAATTTCCGACTACTGATAGAAACCCCAGCTGAAGATCTGCCTGAAGCCTACGCAACTGACAACGATCACCTGTTCTTCTGGAATCTTAATTTTGAAGGAGAGGGATTTAGTGGATCGATTAATGGCAGGAGGTTCGTTCTTCCCCCCTACCCACCTCAAGTACAGCAAACACAGTTTGGACAATATTCAGATGTTTGTGATGATAATCAAGATTGTAGCGCACATCCCTCTAATCAATACGGATGTATCTGCACGCATCAGGTTGAGATAGATTACGATAAAACCGTTCAAATAGTTGTCAGTGCTGAAGGAAGATTCTTAAACTCACATCCAATGCATATTCATGGACACACCTTCCAAGTATTGAAGGTAGGGTACCCATCTTATTATGATAGAAACGGTTATGTTAATGAACAAAATCCAGACATTGATTGTAATCAACTTCTACAACTGCCTAATGTCACTGGTCAGTGTACAGAGCGGACAATGACATGTACAAATCCATCATGGAGTGATCCAAGTCCTCTTCTGAACATTTCCTCCAAAACACCTCGTAAAGATACCGTAATTATACCAGCTGGTGGATATGTGGTTCTCAACTTCAAATCGGATAATCCAGGTTATTGGTTTGCACATTGCCACATAGAAATACATCAAATACAGGGTATGGCTATACTGATTGAGGAAGCTTCTAACAGACATAATCCAGCCCCAGACGAGTTGACTATGTGTACTAATTACATATTCAATTCAGGGTTTTACGAGAAACTCCAATTCAATCCTAATCAAGCTGAAACTATTCAAGTAAGCATCCTCTCTCTGCTGATGTCGATGCTAGCTTTACTGATCGTTTTTTAAGCTATCCCTACTAGCCTTATTTTATTATTATTATTATTATCACTTTGTTAGTTTTACCTCTTCACGTTAGAATAGAGGTTTTAGAATTTGATTTCTTACTCATAATATTTTCGATATTTATATATTAAACTACTAATGCCATAGAAGTTAAGACTCAGTTTTATATATCAATGAGATACAGTCTAGCTTGTTTGATAGGAACAAAACTGAATGAGAGAGGATAAAGTTTAGAAATCAATAAGTTCTAACATCCTGGGGGAGTATAGCTACCCGGTATTGTCATCTCCTTGGAAACACTTCTGGGTAATGGAATGTATACTGATTTACTATGTAAATAAACTGGAACGTGGGAGATCAAAAGCAGGCTGTGAATCTTGAGACAGATAACTGTCTCCCATCATTCTGTAGTCTTCTGATGTGAATGAATCCTAGATTATAACAATATTCTATTACCATACACGTACAAAAGTATTACTATATACCTGTGAAAGATCTGATTGAGATAGGAGATGAGAGGCTTGACTGAGACTACCAGATCTTTGAGAAAGAGGTTGAGATCCTTCTGAGTTACTAGTTAGGTGATGTGGAATGCCTGGATCTATACCTACATAACATAAAACCACAGCATGTTCAGAATAATGGAAGTATATGAGAGCTGAATCAAGTCTATTATCATTTCTGTTCTCACCTGTTATATAGGGATGTGGAGGTATTGGGAAATAGTTAGACGGGTTGTGAACCCTCTGGTGGTGAGGAGTAGGTGTGGGCTGCACGAACATACTGACTGGAATATGCATACTAGCAGCAGCAGCAGTAGAAGCTCTGTCTGTACCGATATAACCTTGATGATCATGTGTAGCATAGTAATCGTCATGGAAAGGTTCTGGTACTTCATATGAAGGACCTGGTGTTAGTACTTCTTTAGCATTGTACATTGTCTGTGACATGAAGTGTCCTCCTGGATTCTGTTTATTGTAGAGCTTAGATGGCTTAGAGAGATGCATCTCACATCTAAATGCGTAGAAACATTATTAATACAGCCATTCGCCTAATAGCAAGTATTTCTGGGACTTCTTGCAAAATACGATTTGCTAATGGGCGGATCAACTGTGTATATTGATAACAAGTAAAGTATTGGGCTAAACATTGTAAAATTCAAGCTGACCTTCTGAGACTATTGAGTGGCCCTTCAACTAACAGCCCTTGATCCTGTGAATCCTTGAGCAGCTTATGCCATAGAGGCTGTCTAGACAAAACCTTAGCATTACCAATAATGATAACACCATACTTAGCTCTTGTAAGAGCTACATTAAGTCTCCTAGGATCGTTAAGAAATCCTATTCCTTGATGTTCATTAGCTCTCACACAAGATAGAATAATGAAATCCTTCTCTCTACCCTGAAAAGCATCTACAGAAGCAACCTCTAATTCCTGGTACATTTTCTGAGGCATAGAACCATTAAATTGCATGTACTGCACAACATATGCCCGCTGTCCTTCATAAGGGGTTATTATGCCTATAGCATCAGGCGGGACTTTTGATTTGAGGAGACGAGTAACTACTTTCTCTACGTTAGCAGCTTCAGTACGGTTCAGATAGGAAGTACCACTAGATGATATCTCTTCTTGTCCTAGTAAATACAAGTTCCGTATTAACCGATATTCCCTACTAATAATAGTATAGTGTATTTACTATTTACCTAGGGTGTGTAGGAAGAATGTAGGTTTGTCTATATCAGGCCAGGGAAAGTCAATATGATCAACTCTCCTGTCACCAGCTGATACAGCGTTCTGTAGCGTACCATCATAGAATACAGAAGAAGGGAATAAACTGAGAGCTGGATGCATTCTATACTGTACCATTAGCCTAATAGGACGGAGTCCTAGTATAACCAAGCGTTCAAATAGAGATTGAGAGAGTCCTGCTTTAGCTGCTTTCTTACACATAACTACTGGTCCTAGTTGACAATGATCTCCTACCAGGATAACCTAAGTACAAGTAATATATATAATCTGTAGAGTATTAAGATAGATATATCTTTATGCCAAGGGTCACAACCATTTTCACCTGTCATCAATGTATAGGTTAGGAACTGCTGTCCTAATGTATACCAATAACACACCTGTCTAGAACCTAGTACTATAGGAACCATACACTCAGGCTCTGTAGCTTGAGTACTCTCATCTATGAGGACTGTTTTGAATCTGAACTTCCCGAGTCTAGGGTCTCCTGCTCCCACACAGGTACAACATATAACCTCTGCTTCCTGTAATAACTCTTTCTCTACCTGACGCTTAAGGTTAGCATGCCTCTTCTCATCAACAGCTGATAGCTCTCCTATAAATACCAAAATATAATAACTAGAGAGTGTAGATTATCATTGTTGTAATGTAGTAACTTACCAAGTTCATCTTTCAGCTGTAT
Organism: Oopsacas minuta; assembly: GCA_024704765.1. Lineage (NCBI taxonomy): Eukaryota > Metazoa > Porifera > Hexactinellida > Lyssacinosida > Leucopsacidae > Oopsacas > Oopsacas minuta. Next base: position 192,265 of record JAKMXF010000312.1, on the reverse strand, counting down.
TAGCTTAATTATTTCAGGACATGACGTATTATTCCTAACTTGATTGTGTAGTGCTAGGAAGCTTACAGGAGAATCTATTGCTTCTCTGCTCTTAGCACAAAGTCTTACAACCTTCAAATCACATCTAAATATTAAAATTATTATCATAGACTTATCAGCTGTTTGTACATACAACTAACCTGTGTATTTTCTCAGTCAGCTGATCTACAGCTATATTAGAAGGAGCACAAACCAATACAGGTCCTTTACCCATCTTAATTAGGTTATACACTATAGCTGCTGACGTCACAGTCTTACCAGTACCAGGCGGACCCTGTATGAGACTCAAAGGTTTCTGTAACACATGTCTTACTGCATATACCTGTCATTATTAGAATACATTATGTAGTATAAGGATATATTTTGTTAACAACCCACTAACCTGATAATGATTGAGCTCAGGTAACAGATGACTAGGAGGAGAGAACTTCTTAGGGAGATTACACTTAACCAAAGGTTCCTCTACATCATGTCCTAGCAGTTTGTGGTATATATAGTAGCTAACACTGTTCTCATCTATAGCAAATGTCTTCAGCCCGTTTAACATACGATCAAAACTAGTGCGTTTCCAGACAAAATCAACACAGAAGTTGTGTGTACATTCTGATGGTACATTAATGCTAGATCGTAGTTCTAAACCTACTTCTTCCCCAAAGCTGTTTGGTACTTTAACTACATGGCCTACTCCTTCCCAGTGTTTGTGTAATGACCCTGAATATCTGTAGTATGTGTAGATAAATGTGTGAATTATATTAATATTTATAATTATCACCTTAGCTTCAATTCATCTCCCTGCATTAATCTCATATCACCATCTCCCCTAGGAAAGTTAAAGTAAGCTATTCTCTTCTTATTAAGTCCTACATCCCATCGTACTATAACGTTATCTTGTGTCTGAGATTCCTTTAGCTTCTTATCGTAGTCAGCTTCTAGCTTTATGAGAGGTGTCAAGATTCCCTGGTACAGATAAGCGTCTGCATACCTAACCTATCAATCCGTTGCTATGTCATACATTGTATTTCTTTATAAAATAATATCTTACCTGCACAGGGAGAGGTTCATCATCAATCCCTGGTTTAGCTAAATCCTCTAGTTTAGCATCGGGATTATCTTTCCATAATTCTTCTAGTTTATTTATTTGTGCTCCACTTATCTGTCTAGCTCTCAGCTGATCTTGTTCTGATGGTATCTATATGATTGTTTGTTTATTTACTGCAGCGGATCCAATATTTTTCTGAGTTGTATAATACGTTATACGTATCCATTAAAAAAAGTATTAACAACTTAGATATTATACACCCGTGAACCCTCTATACCAATTTTATGACATTCTGTGGACCTCATGGATCACAGGTTTGGAACAGCTGATTTACTGTGTAAGTATTCTCACCTTTACAAGCCAAGATAGAAATGATCTATCAGAGACAAGAGGTTGCCATTGGACAGGATCCCAATCCATATCCTTAAGGTTAGATTGATTAGCACAAGGATGTCTGCATAGCAATACAACAACAGAATCTGCTTTAGCTGGAATAAAGCCGAGAAGAAACACATTCTTACAACCACAGTTATAACATTCTAGTATTGTCTCGCCTAATGGAGAGTCTTTGTGTAGCATTACTTCTTTGCATTTAGACCGAACTAGGTGGTTTATTATGTGAGCTCCTAGAAGTACGGATAAAATACATAGTCATAAATTGAAGCACAAGTGACGATCAGTGGTTCCAGACCTATGTAGACCCCCCTGTTGCCGTCCGTGAACCACCAAGAGGTCAACGAATCCCAGTTTGAGAACCGATTACTTAGATATGACAAGTTTCCACTTACCCGAGGTGTTTCCTCTACCGTTACAGAACCATTTCTTAGTCTGCAGACACTGTACTACAGCAGCTGGATCATGAATACCACAATAGGCACAAGCGTGTTGAGACCAGTCAGACATTCTCCTGTCCTCGTCTCCCATCTCCTCCTCACCCGGGGTCATAGAGAAGTTCAGTTCTCCGAGCTTATCTGCCATTGAGTCCAAGAGAGGGAGGTCTCTGTGGTACCCCTATGGGTCACAAATAATTAATTAATCCAAAAATATTCAAATTAACAAATAAAAATTGTTCTTAAGACTACAACCAATTGAACCAATCAGATTACACTTAACAAACATAAACAGCTGTAATTCATTTACTAACCCTGTTATTGTCAGATCTCCTGTACCCCATGAAATCATGGTCCGCATGAGAGTCATGGGATTTAGAGCGGAGAGGGAAATCTGAATAATCATAGTCTGAAGGTTGACTGTCCGCACCGTATTCGTCTGGGGTGTCAAGGAATGTTAGATTCTGTAAGTTTGAAAAAGAAGGTATTCCTGACATATTCTCTAAACTTTAGAAGTCTTGAGTTTGTTCAATATTGTAAATATCTAATTCTGATAAATTTCAAAAGTGTGTCGTAGATTTGTTTACGAATCCTAAAAATAAACAAATATTAAGAAATAAGAGTTGTATTAAAGGTATATGATACATAAATTATTCCTAAGAGTTCTATAGATAGTCTGTGTCGCTAATTTCTGAATAATTCATGTTAGAGAAATCGATTGAATCCAAAGAAAGCTGTTTTTCAAGTTTAGAAATAATAGGAGTGAACTCGGAACTAGAATAAGAACTATCTAGTTGAGGTGTTGATGGCTCAGGTGGTGAGAAAACACCGTGTTTCGATTGGTCAGACTCGTATGGAGTAGTATAGCTGAGCTTTGTATTGTAAAGATTTGTCTTAGGAAATTCCTTGGGAACAAATTCGTCGTCATGGTTATTGTAGAAAGAATGTTGGGAAGAAGTTAGAAAATCAGAATTTTCTGTAAAAGGATTGCCAAATTCGGAATGTTGCGAAGATTGGTAGTTGTTGGTATCAAATTCCTGATGTGATGACTGGTTGCTAGGAAAGTTCTGTGTGGAATTGGGTCTGTTCATATTGAAGTGTGGAACATCATACAAAAAGGTGTTACTTGAGAAATTTGAATTATTCTTGCTAGCAAAAGTTTCAGTCATATGGATATTATTAGAATTTCCATTCAATCTTTCAGTTCGTTTACCCACAAAATTAACCGAGCCAGCTTTACGGTTTTCTAATTGTTCTTTTTGTTCTAAAACAATATTAGAATTGACGTCATTATTTACGAGTATTGAGTGCTGTAAAGATGAATTCATATCGTTGTCATGGTAACTATTCTGGTATGTATAAGAGATTAAGTCATCTTCCTTTTTAACAATCACTTCTCGCATAACATAAGTATAATTCGGGTTGTCGTTTCCATGGTTACTATTGTTATCACTGGAATGTGGCTTGAACGAAGAGTGATTTATTTCGTTGAATTGAAAATTCAATTTTTGATCGGTGTTTGGGACGAATTCATTCACAATTTCAGTTTTCTGTTGGTCATTAGGCAGGGGTAGTGATCTATTTTCTATCAGTGATTCTGGGGAGACATCAAATGACAAATCATGACAAAAATCGATTGGACAAGTGGCATTCATATCGAATTTATCATCAGAAAATAAGGTGTCAGAATATGGCACAGTGGTTTCTTGATCATCTGCAAACCTGACTTTCTTTTTGACACCAATTTTAGAGTCACTTCTAGAGAGCTCCCTCTTTGGCTTGAAAGAAGAAAATTGCTCATTTTCTGTGGAGAAAAATTCTTCTTGAGTGTCACCAAAGTTGAATTTTGATTGGTTGTTGGGGCGAAAGGAGTCCTGACTGGATCTGTACATTTCAGATTGCAACCAATCAGATTCTGAGATTGCTTGAGTGGCAGGTTGCATTCTCTAATGAAATATTTAAGAAAAATGTGTGAAATAATTCTGATAATTAACAGCTGATTATTTACCAATATTATATGAAGGAATATGATATTTTGCATAAAGTTAGCCAAACAAGTAATTCAATATTTATAGAGAAATAGGACAATTATAGTACCAACTATTTTATTAATAAAAGAACAGTAATCCATCCAAAAGGTGTGAATATCTACATATGATAAATAGTACACATGATGGCACAACTTGACAGAGATGACTATACAATTTATGAGATACCAGAAATGCCATTTGAGGCATGTTGTAACGAGAAGATATGTCATATTAATAAAGTATTCGATTGTATTGTGGACGAGGTTAATAAACGAAGGATTCAGTTGATAGACAGTGTAGAAGGATTGAAGAGAGAATATTTGGAATGGAAGCGATATCACGGTTAGTATAGTGGATGCCGGTTATAAAAACCTGTGAGAGTAACAAACAGGTTCTTATAACCGGAATAATATTACACATACAGGAATATGTGGGAGTTTTCCCCAGTAGTATACATAACAAATAGTCTCTTAGTTATTTATGCTACGAATACACTTGGCTCGACCATTTGAATGGCCATACCTCAATAACTATAAATCCGTTAGGCCACTGTTAGTGAGAAACTTGTTTCAGCTCCTCATAAGATCCACCTGAGCCTGCATGCGGGCAGGCGGTCATTATAATTATCTCATTATTTTGTGACGTTTCAGCGGAAAATTGGTCGATTCATAAAACCCAAAATGACAGAATTCAAATTTGCTAAGAATATAATATGCTACTATAAAAGGGAAATGATCTCTATTGTTGTGAAGTGTGAAATAATGACAATATTAGTGCGGTAGCCAAAACAGATGCAGGCGGTTGAACTGAAACATATTCCCAACTAACATTGGCCTTATATATCCTCAAAATTGCAAAGATGTAAGCCAGAGTGTCCTCTTCCCGAAAATAGTGTCTCGGGACAATGAATTCATAATTATTCCACAATAGCTACGCTATACATATTCTCAATATTATTTCTAGATAAAGTAATGGCAGATGGCAGTAAAATGTACACAGAAGCTGAACATCGAAACTTTGAGAAACCATTCCACGACCTCAAGGAGAAGCAAATACAAGAAGTTAAAGCAAAGATCGATAGCATTAAACAGGAGGAAGCTTACTATCACTCAAGGGAACTACATTTCCATATAGATAAGCCTAGCATTAATATATACATACGATCAATAGGGAGGCTACGACTTAAACAAGCTTTGGATTATTATCAGGTAATGTGGACTTGTCACCTGATGAGTGGCACAATTTATGGTCACATGGTTCACTGGAAAAGTTGTTAAAGTCAGTCACAAATCTGAGACTGTAAATTGAACGGTTGAGGGCCAACGATAATTTAATCATACACAGTCACCTCCGGTTAAAATAGAAATACCCGCTTGAAGTCTGAAATATTACAAATATGGTCCCAAACCGTCAAAGTAACATATATTCACATACTTACTACCTAGAGGGGTAGCTAGGGTGTGGCCTGTGCCGAGAAATGTATCCAGAAAATTGGAACTATTCTCCTGAATACACTTCCCGAATTCCTTGAATTTATAAATTTTATACAAAAACTATGAATTTTTCCAACTTTTATGAGAAAAATCAGAAAATCCAATATATTCTTTGGACTTCGCCATTTTCCACTGAATCATAGGTCAAATGCATGGATAGTTGGTATGCACTAACCATCAGGTATATCGAAGTAATCATAGCGGTATCCCTTGAGCTTCAATATTACGGTAGTTGATGGAAATTTTGGGTATTATTAACCATAAACTATTCCAAACTAGGATATAAAGATTTCAAACAAGCCACTTTGCGCCAAATTCAATCCACTTACAAACCACTATTACGTGTTAACCAGCAGGAATATTCTAATATTAGATGAAGCGTTTCAGACAATCAAATCATTCCCTCTAATAGTACCAATAGATGCACAAATTCAACGAGTAAGTGTTGGTGGAATTGCAATTGGATCTGAGCATATCTACATCTCAATCCCTAGCCATTGTCTAATACAGAAATATCTACATAACGGATATCAAACTGGAACTATAGGCACGCGTGGTTCCGGTTATGGTGAGCTAATGAGTCCGGAAGGGATTGAAATACACCCAAAAAGTTTCAGGCTATATGTCTGTGAATTTGATAATGATAGAATACAAGTGTTTGATCAGGGACAACACCACATATTTATTGGTGACAGAGATGGCAGGGGTGGCGGATTACGGCGCCCAAAATCGATTGCAATTACGAACCATGGAAAGGTGATAGTTCTACACAAATCCTACCCGTGTATTAACGTGTATACAGAAGACGGTGAGCTTCTGAGCCAATACGGGTCTATGCTAGTTAACGGAGAATTTAGAGGGCTAAGCTGGATTGAGACCACTTTAAAAGGTGTTGAAGTAGGGACAACTGTGAATGGCCGTGTGTCATTAATACCATTTCCCAGAGACATAATTGTAGAGCTGAATACCACAAAAAGTGCGGGATGTGATGAGAATTTAGGCGGGATAGCTGTCGGAAGGAAAGGTCAAGTCATGATTTGTGACACAATTAATAAGAGATTAGTAGGCTTTAAATTGAATAATTATATTCCTTTATTCACAAGTAGTCAATAAATATTTGTTTATTGTGTGTATATACATATTGTTGTTGTTGACACTTTTGAATAATATATAGCTCTTATAATTATTGAAATAGCATACCTACAAACTGTCCCGCTAATTAGCACCTTACATTGAATAGTCCCTTGAGATTATCCCTCTCCCTATCACACCAAAAACAAACATTAAAGCAAACATCTATTACGCATAAATATAGTGTGATAACATATAAGTGTTTATATAAGAGATTAGGTTACACAGGAATTAGAATCAGTTCTTATAAAGGCTGTTGAGTTAGCTGAGTAGTCTCTTTAGCAGCTCCGGGTCCTTTCTTTCCCTGCACAGGGAGGTACAACTTGAACTCAGCTGGGAGTTCATCCTCAGAGTACAGCCTGTCAGAGAAATAGACCCTACGTATACGACAGTTAGCGTGTATCTGTACTCTTAGTGTCTCTATGTAGTTGGTACCATAAGCTCTGCGCGTAAAATCACTGAGGTTAAACTGGATTTGATTCCAGCCATCGTCCAGACGCATTGGCATAGTGCAGATGAAGGGTTTAACCCGAGTAGTTGATTGGTAGTTAGAAGCACGGAACCTCCTTCTTACGTCCTTATCATCCAATACCATGACCTCAAAAGTGAAGTATTTCTTGAGGTTCTTGATTATCATCACTAAGAAGGGGAGCTTGATCCCCAGAGTCTCACAGTGATCAGCTGGGCAAGTGATGAACGTTGTCGACACATTTGTGCCTACAACCTCGAGGATAAGTGACTGGATGTCATTGTCAGTTATCCTCTTAATGTGCCCGTTTTGGACTTTCTTGTCCCATATGTGGAGGGGTCTGCTTCCAATGGAGTATAGGATGGATAGGAAACCGGATTGAAATGTGTTCTTGAACATTGCTATGTGTCGAAACGGTTGCTAGGGAATGAAGATTGTGTATATAATTAGAATCCAGGAAAAAGTTTGAAAAATTCAAGGAAATAGATTAGAAAGGGTGTTTTATTCAAAATATATAAAAACATGCAAATTATCAGTTAAAAATATGCAAATAAATAAAATAAACAAACAATTCAAATATTTACACTTCACTGGCAGACATAGTGTCATGTCTTATAGCCATTACACTAACTATTATATCCGAAATCTGATTGGTCGATTCAAGAGTCAGGACAGTCAATTCTGTGCTAATTTTAGAACTTTTTGCTTTTAGAAATTCTTTACATTTTGAAATAATATTTTTGGCAGAATTTGAAAGATTTTCAATATATTTTGCTAGATTTTTGTCGTCATCTGCTAAGCTGTTTTGTGAAATTTGCAGTAGGAAAATACATTTGTAAATATGTGCGGTCATATTTTGGACCAGAGGGGAGTAGACCAATGGGTCAGGGGTACTCGCACCCATTGAGAACTTCAAACGTCTCGTGGACTCTTTTATAGAAGTGAGAACCTGTTCTAATTGCAAGTAAAGTTCAGTTAAAATAGTCACTTCAATTGGTGTGCTTTTTGTATAATTAAAATGTGAAACGTTTTCAGCAGGTAGCGACGAGAAATTAGAAACACCTGCCATTGATTCATACCGTCCAGGAGAGACAGGTAGGAATTGGCCATTGACGCTACCACCTTCAATAATATTACTCTCAGTAGCAGCTCTACGTTTTGAAATAACCGGGGTGGTCATTGTAACTGCACGCGCCTTTGAGACGGCGAAATCTGAACTGACTGATTGTAGCATTTGTGGATTGGAAGGAGAGGAAATTACAATCTTATGAGCTGAGTTAACTTTTGAACTTTTGAGAAAACTCTTTTGGTTGCTTTTCAGTTTCAGTTTCGATAATTGCTGTGATATAGAATTTGAGAATTTTCTCTCTCTTACAGAGTCAAATTTCTCAGTAGACAGTTTAGTTTTTAAGTTCGGAACAAACAGATTAGTTTCATTTAACTCTGTCTTGCTCCTAGACCGTCCCTTCATCCCTCCCATATCCCTGATACGATTAGGAGAACTAGGAGCAGATTTACGGGCTGGAGGCTCTACTATAATAGGTATATCTATTTTTAGCTCGTTTCTGTTGCGTACTTCAATAGCTTGTGTTAGAAAATCCATACAATCTACGTCTTCATAACTCGCGCGCCTAACCCCGCGTTTTTCCGCCCACTTTGGCTCCTCTTCTGTGAAAAACATACTTTTATTCGCTTTAAGAGTTGCGTAAACTTCTTGAATTTGAGTTGGTAATTTTTCTCCGCGTTCTATTAGCGCGTGAATATTTTTAGGGGTATTTTCATTGAATTGTAGTTTTGTAATTTTCAAAAGATTCGAGTAACCTTGAAAGTCCAAATCTAGCGTGTTAAGCCTATTCGAAAGTTTTCCAACCACAACGAAGTCTACGTTTTCGTCGATCGTTTCTAGAACAGAAATTCGGATAAACTTCGTGAAGAGTAGAATAGAGGACGAATAGTTGTCGCATAGGGTCCAAAAGTGTCGAACAACTGCCCCCCATTTCATCACGTCCATTTGATCACATTTTAAGACCTCGCGTGTATAGTGTGAATGAACTCGATCAAATGCTTGCTCAACTTGTCTGTGTTGGACGTTTAGTTGACTTACACCTTCTCTGAGGTGCATTTTAGGGTTCCTAGGGTGCGAATAGTCCCCAGAGGGTGCACGAGAGGATCGTTGGTCTATCATATCAAGTCTGTTATCTTTTATTTTAAAATGGGGAACAAAATTTGACGGGAGTTTCTCGATAAAGTTTCCAGGAGCGATACCTACCTTGTTGCCCTTCTGACAGAGCCACCAGCCCGGGGCTCCGTCGATTTCAGTTTTTAGGATTGTAAGAATATCAGATTTCTGGAAAGTCAGTTCTTCTGGGTGTCCTGATTCATTGTCAAACATTGTACGCCCGTATCGTAAGCCTGACATTTTTTGGCTATTATATTCTAAAATAGTTTGGAAATGTCTCTTATAATTTAAGGAATTTATCAGTAAGAAAAGCACCTAATATCTCACTACATTTTCACTACAGTTACAACTACAAATACTAATAATTTCCTATTGAAATACAATGGAGTTACTATTGTTCACTAATATATCCTAAAGGAGGGCCCCATAGTAGACTTGATGTGTAGTGTACGCACATTTTGCCAGTTTTTCTTCAGTAAGCTCACTAAGTAGTTTATGGATAAGATAATGTTAGCATTTAGCTCTGCCTGTGTCATATCCACATGTCCAATGGCTACAGCTAGACAAGTAGTTTTCTTCATTTGGAATTTTATCGTACTTTTGACATCCGTGATTTTGTTAGTCATTGGTTCAGCGTGTGTTACAAGGATGGGAAATTTGCCCGCTCGCTGTAAACTGGGTCCCAAGAGTTTAGGGATTTGCTTGAGGACCGAATCGGAGGCTAGAAATGCGTTGTATTTCTTTCCCATTCTCTTCACTAGCTTTTTGTCCTGATTCATTTTCTTCAGCATGTCGACTGTCCTGAAGTCCAGTCCCAATTCTTGGGCCTCATCACAATGCTTCTGATCTCCCAGGACACAAATTTTCATCTTGGGCCTGGGGATATGCTTGAGACGGACGGTACCGGCGAACCTCTTGTCCTTTTGGGGGTCGTAATTCTTCAAAGTTATTTGTAACTCGACTGACTCTAGAAAATGCCGTTTGCGCTTTTTAGAAAAATCGAGTAAATCAGTGATTGACTGATTCAATACATCTTTTGATATTTTAGACATTTTAGCTACTAACCAATGAAATTACAGTTTAGAAATAGTTTAGTGTATCCTAGCAACGGAGAAGAATTTATTAAAGTGAGAAGAGCTAGAAAAAATAAAACGGAATGAATACGATTAAGTGAAAGGGTGATCACTAATATTATAGTTTCAGTTCCAATTACTGTGGAACTGCTATCCTCTTCTTGAGATCCTCAGGGAGAGAGGGCAAGAAATTAGCGGGGATCAGGTATGTACTCATCCCAGCGATCTCTGTAAATACCTTATAATGATCGGATATTGTACTCCTTAGATATTGGTACCCAGATGAACTCCCTGTTCCTATCCGTGACCCAATCATGCGTTGTACCATCAGACAATGGGCATACCGCCACTTTGTCAGCTGGTTATCGATGTCCACCAGAAGTGTCAAAATCTGAAATGGTTGACTGAACCGTGGAAGATCCCTAGAAAACTGTAATAAAGTAACCTATGAGATTTGAGGGTTTACCCCCAGCTGGTATTCTATCAGTTACGTAGAGGTTGTTGTGCCTATCTGTGATACTGAAAATTCATTGGTTAATATTAAGACATAAGGTACCTGTATACATTTATCATGAGTGCTCCCATGAATGACTTATGGGTCATTTTCCTCTGCCCTGAGTTAAACAGCTGATTATAGCCTTCGATATTGAGAATATCCTCAAAAGTCTCTACAGATTGTTTGATGACATCTAACATAACATTATTGAGATTTCCGTTAGTTTCAGTTTCAATTTGTTTTTTATCAAACTCGATTTTATTTTTGACTGCTTCTTTATACGCATCATAAAATGAGAAATTATCCTCTTCCAGTCCAGGTGTTCTTTCCAGCCAGTTCTGTATCAATTGAGAGAGGGAAGGTTCGGATTCTGTTTCTACAAGAATATCCCTCTCCTCCTGCTTCAGGGCCTCCCTTAGTTTTGCATCAGACCTCCCTAACCGGTCTTTTGCTTTTATTCCAAGTTTCATTTCCAATTCCCGGAACTGACAACTTTGGAAACCTGAAGCTGGGTATAAATAATCGCGAAACGCTAGGAAATCCTGAGCAGTCATCGTCTCTAGTATCGGTATTTGTTCTGTTACTAATTTTAGTATCATTAATACTCTATTCAATCGTTGTACAATTCGAAGTGTTAGTTTCTCATCCACCTTTTCTGACTTGAAAATCTCGCGGACTGAATCGATTTCAAAGATAATTTGCTTGAACCATAATTCATGAGCCTATTAAGTTAATTAAATGTGTCTTAAAAGTGTCATAAAAAGTGTCGGTTATGTACAAGTTGATAAAATAAATTTCGGACCAGGGATACAATCAGATATATCTTAAAGTTACTTGAAATAATCAAAAATATTCGAATCTTAGAAAGTTTCATTTAATAGTTTTGGGAAAGAACCACATTGATATCATTGCAGGGTATTTTCATAAAAATAACTCCATCCCATGATCCATGGTCCAAATATGATCCTTCATTGAGTGACCATTATAACACTTATATGTACATAGGATTACAGTGTGATCTCCACAAACAGGGCTTGTGGAGACTTCTGTAAACGGAGTGAAATAAATAGAGCAAATTCCTAGTCCAATACAAATGAACCTCCATTAACTTGGTAGCATTTTCGGCGTTCCTAGCACCCGATTACTAGTGGAGGTTACACTGAGGCATATATGGTAAGATATGACGTTATCATAATTGTCACTAATAATACCTGATGCATAATAATAAAGAACATTTCATCATGAACGAGTTCTCCTTTAGTCTCACTGACAGGGTGTTGGGAGTTAAGGATAGTCTTAAGGCTGAGGTAGTCTCTGTAGTAGGGAACATCTGGCTCAGATTGGTTTGATATGAAAGGACACCTATTAGCCATTTATAATCAGCTAGTTGTTATACATAATAGTACAGAGGTGTAATGTCAAGTGCTATACCTAGTTACACAAGTAGGATATTGGAACGTGTCAACAGATTGGAAAAGTGACCAACAGTCCATATAAGGAACTGGTTTGTACCCCTCAAAGTCACTGATAACAAATTATACATTCATAAACAAGATCTAATATTTTCCTGTTTAACTTGTGTCGCTTCTTCCCAAATTGTGTCGCCAGAGCATTGGCACACTTTCTTACGATTCCCGAGTACACCAGAGGATCTAGCTATTATACCATAGGTACATTCTCCTGATCCAATGGGGCTAGTGACCACTGAGCGACCAATTACGTCACAAACTCTGAATTGATTGGTTGTTAATCTAAAATTAGCTACTCCATCCGTTCCAACTTCAAACGTCCCCAGATACCCCTTGGGGTCATTGGAATCTGTTCCTATAAGATTGAAGGAAGGGTGCTTAATAGATTCCCCGGTTAATCGGGTCAAAATGGCCTGGTCCCGATGTGAATATTTTATCGGTTACCATGGCTACACATACCATAAACTGGACCGCAGCTATCTGAGCCATTTGAGATGTCTCCGCTAATATGTACCTCTACTTTATGTGTACCCTCTTTAAGCTCTGTTAATGACCCCTCAATTAAACAGGTACTATCACCTTGTATCAGCCTAGTTAGACCACATACCTTAGAGTTACATAGCATAGCAACAACACTTGATTCTACTGGGAGCTTATTTGTAGCATAATTGTACCCACGGAGAACTACTAGCAGTCCTAGAGGGTGTTAATTAAGTTATAAAATAATCATATATACAAACAAACAAATAAAATACAAGCAAACAAACACAAACACAAACAAACAATACATACCAGTAGCTTCCAATATTTGCTGTACTTTGAAAGAAGATAGAGTAGAAGTTATCATTACACTCTCCTCTTTGATGTCTATAATTACATTTCTTACACATTCCATCTGATCTAGTGCGTTTCTAACCAACAACTCATCTGCAGGAGACTGCATACGTACAGCAAACTCCATTATTGTCTCGTCTGACTCTAAGTGTGAAGTGGTTTCTGCCATTTATGCAACTAATTATAAGCAAAACAACAAAACAAACAAACAAACATTTTTTCGTGACTGAAAATATCATAATCTCATAAAATAAACAAACAAACAAATCTCAACACCTCGACTAACATAGTAACTAACTACCAATCTGGATAGAGTCTACTAATTCTCTAAAATATATATATACATCTAGTGGTGAGCCGGTTTGGCCCAGCTGTAGGTTCCGGTGTACATATGACCGAAACTTGCCACAAAATCGTCCGCCTCCTTGAGCCCACGATCCCCGTAGGTATACGTAAACGGTTTCACACCTTTTGCTTCAATCGCGTGCAGCAGAGGTGTGAACACTCGCCAGGCCTCTCGGAGCTCATCTGCACGTACAAAATTGAGCTGGTTACCTTCGAAAACATCTAGAATCAACCGTTCATAAGCATCAGGTAGTTTGACATCTTTATACTTCACATGGTAGGTAAGGTCCAATTCGGTCTCATGAGGTTCAAATGAGATCCCTGGCTCCTTACTCATCATTTTACAGTAGACAGCCTCATTCGGTTGGACACGAATCACCAACTCATTCCTCTTAAGTTTACCCTCGAATATGTCTCCAGGAACATCGCGAAACTGGACGCGGACTTCCATTTTGCGTTCGTTCAGAGCTTTCCCGCATTTCAGGAAGAAAGGAACGCCGTCCCACCTCTCGTTATTGATCCGCAGGGCAGCACATGCATACGTGGGGGTGTTAGAATTCTTATTCTTGATAGTGGCATCTTCTAAGTAGCCTGTCTTTGAATCCTCGGTTTTTCCATCAGGGTTAGCTAGATATTGACCGATTACAACATCCTCAATACCAAGAGTCTTTGTACATTCTAACACCTTAACCTTTTCATCACGGATGTGATTAGCATGTTTAGTGGGTGGTTTCTCCATAGCAACAAGACAAAATATTTGCAATAAATGATTCTGCATGATGTCACGGATTATCCCGAAATCATCAAAATAGCCCCCACGTCCCATGGTACCGAAAGGTTCCTTGAATGTTATCATGACGGAAGCGATGTTGTTACGGTTCCAAATAGGTGTGAATATTTGGTTAGCAAACCTTAGGATCATGAGGTTCTGTACCATCTCCTTCCCGAGGTAGTGATCGATCCTATAGATCTCCTGCTCTGTGAAGAGGGACCCTAAGTGCTTGGATAGCGCGTCTGAAGACTCCAGATCATGTCCGAACGGTTTCTCTACGATAACACGATTGTATCCGGTACGTGACCAGCAAGAGGCCTTGATAGCGAGAGTTACTTCCTAAAAGGTGAGATTTGTTATTTATTTGTTTGTTTGTTTGTCTGTTCGTTTGTTTAATATATGTTTATTGTTTGTTTGTTTACTAGTTATTGACAGATTGATTTATTTATTTTTGTTATACCTTGAATACAGAAGGGGGCAGAGCTAGATAGAACACTCTATGTCCATTCGCCCCCTTCTCATGCTTCAAAATCTCATCATCCAGTAGTTTATATGAGGAGAGGTCTCCGTAGCCCTCTCCAGCAACATACGAGTTTATTCCGTAGAATTTCATCGCGGTTGCCTTCTGCTCTTCAGTCACCTTAAGGAACGGTTCTACTTTTTCGATCAGTTGTTTTTGGTTCATTTTTGATCGGGCAAACCCTACTATGGCAGTGTTAGGCGGGAATTTGTCTTGCTGGTATATGGACCATAGTGTCGGGTAGATTTTCTTCTTGGCTAGGTCACCACTGGCGCCTAGGACAATGAATGTGTAGTGGTCTCCTGAACCTGCCATAATCTGATACACAAAATATTAATACAAATTCTATTACATACGATTTGTAGAAATTGTTACGAGCACGGTTCGTATTAGAGCCAACTCCTGTTATATCGAAGCTTAAGGGGCCGCGATAATTACTTCGATATGACCAATGAAATATTTATTACTCTGACGGTTTGGGACCATATTTGTACAATTCACACTTCTACATAAGCGGGTATTTTGATATAACAGGAGTTGATTGTATTACTATAAATGTCCAGAATTCGTATCTAATTTTCAAGGGAATGTAACGCTGGTGGCTAAGAGAGGCAACGTATAAATATCCCTACTTGCTCTGAGCGCATTCTTGAGCGAGATTATCCCTAATAAGTGAGAGCACTTGCTTTGTTGTCTTGTTATTATTCAATAATCACCCCCACGATGAATATCCGTTATTCTATTGCCCTTAATTAGTGTTGCAGGCGTTAGAAAACATGTATCGCAAGACGACCCCAGGGCTTCATACAGGGGGAGGGGCGCTCTGGAATTTACCCCACACAGCCGGTGTTCTTTATAGGGTGTGATCAATCATTCCCCCCCTTCAGCAAAAATCCTGTATGAAAGCCAGTACCCTATCGTTCGGTTAGACAAGTTAACACACCTTGATAACTAATAACCTCCGACATTATTAAGTCATAATCTATATACCCCGATATGACTGCCTACTGCAGAGTATCCAATTCATACTTGTAAGGTAATTGTAATATTATTCTAGAATTAAGTGACGATAATCTAATTAATATTTCATATCATGTCTGAAATAATTCTAACTGATCCCTGGAGGGTTTACACTGGGTATATACCCAGCGATCTATCCGAACCAGATTGTTAGACCCCACGGATAGCACCTAGATCAGTCACACCCTGTACAAAACATAAACAACAACAACAACAACAACAACAACAACTATAAAATATACAAAAGGCTGTTCTGTTTGTCTACAAGATATGTGTATATAGAAATTATTTGTAGAAAACAATAATAACAAACAAATACATAGAAACAAAAGGTGTTAATGGAATGCAAAATACATCTGTGTTATACATATATAAACACAGGAAGAGGCCTTATGCATCTCAATACAGGGGTTAGTCTCCCTACCTAATTGGAGAAGTTGTGGTTACGAATAACTGGAAAGTTAATCTGTTCCCCTACAATAAACATGTATAAACACTGCAAAATACAAAAAATCTATATTATTTAATCCCTATTGTTGTTTGTCTGTTTGTTTGTTTGTTTGTTTGTTTGTTTGTTTGTTTGTTTGTTTGTTTGTTTGTTTGTTTGTTTGTCCGTGGTCAAGGAAAGGGTTTACGGCATGCAATTTTGAAAACTGCTTCAAAGGGATTGATCTTACAATGTATATCATAATACTCAAAGTGGCGGTCAATGCGCCAAGTTCAGTACAAAGCGTTGAGCCAAAGGCTCGCATTGATGTAGATTTCTAACAAGAATAGTGTCAGCAATCAGTCCCCAATTAGGCCTAACTACTCCCTAACCTGAGTTCATACTGAAAGACAGCTGTCTAGCATGACTCAGTGGAACTGATCTAAATAGCAACCATTTGATTGGTTGCTACCTCTAGCTTGCTGATGGCTAGAGTATAAATAGCAGGAGGAGGGTGAGTTGAATGGGACCCTGTTCCCCTGAAGGTTTGGAGTTTCAATGTTTGCATTTGTTTGCATTTGATCAGATTTATACAATATATACACAAGGTATACAATAATAATAATGATAATAATGGTATATCAGCTAAGCCGTGTGTCTCGGTTTTGAAGTATTATTATTTACAATACTGACGGAAAGAACTTTGTTTATCTGTTTGTATTTGTTTATATTTGTTTGTATTTGATAAAGTGTCCTTTATGATGCCAGTATTATAAAATAATACACAAGACCGAGAACAACTATAGCTCAGCTAGATATTAACATTCTCATATATATTTTTCCTGACCGTTGTTGTTTGTTTGTTTCTCTTTTTGTCTTTCTGAGAATCCGCTCCAAGGCAAGCAGTAAACCTACAAACAAGCAAATAAGTCATGTATAGGAACAAACCAATATTATTGGGAGTCAGCTCTGCGAGATGAGACTTGTCTGGAGGGAAAACAGAAAAATATAATAAATCATTTTGGGCGATTTCACATAGCACATTTTCATCCAGGGGACAGTTAGAAAATGTTCTATGATTCGATTTCAAATTGTATATCTGAGACCGCGAGGATAGCAGTAGCCGTTTAAGTTTTCGGAAATGCTTGAGCGAACGAAGGTCTCTTTCCTTTCTAACCTTAAGTTTATATTTTTTGCTCTCACAGATTTTCTGGGGAACACGTACATGCTTAGATACGATTATAGGACCAATGATTATACATATTTTCATTTGGACCAAACGCAAAATCCAGTCTTTTAAGTGGCACAAAGTGTCGTTAGTTGATGTGTCGCGGCCACAATATAAGCTGGAGAAGAATAAGATTAATCTCACGGTTGGAAATGAAATCTGAAAAGATTTCAATCTCTCAGAAATTAATTCACGACAGTCATTACAAGGACTATTTGTTATCCAAATTCCTAAATCTAATACTGAATTTTCCTGCAAGTTTCTAGGAATATTCTCAGACGCAATATCTCTCAAAGCCATGGACTCCGCGTGTATTATTCTTTTAGTTTTTGTACACTTAAGTGGGACAATACTTGTGCCACTTTCTGATATAACAACTCCCTTTTCACTTCTATAACTAACTGATACCCAACAGTGAGTTGTTAGTCTTGATTTCGAAGTTCCCCAAAATTGGTGGAGCTCTTCGTTACTGTAATCTTTATTTGAGAACTTCCAAACAGTATCTGGTGTTTGTTGTATATTTGTTTGTTTGTTTGTATGTTGTTGTGTAGGATACATCTGTACAATATGTAAATCAATCATAAACAAACAAATAAACAAATACTCGCAAACCTGATTAGAAAATATTCCTGATAAATCAATCCAAAAAGATTTTAGAGCAATAAATGTGTTAGAAATAATCTTAGCATTTATAAGCGTATTAGCGCATACTATTAATTGTGGATAATTCGTGGTAGATGGTAGATGGCACAAAAAGTGCTTACAGCGAATTTACTTGTATTTGCGGCTTTGCATTACAATTATCAGTTGTTATCACTAGGCTAGAGCATGAAATACAGATAGACACAACAAGTGAATAAATAAGGAAAAAATTCTAAAATACGTTTGATAGAATAAAATTCAAATTGTTAGATGGCATTAAGAGCTGTTCAGAACCGAGCAGACTTTTTGGCTATTTTCGGGATAGAATATTCTGAGGGTAATTGGCAGAGTGTAGAATTCATTTCAGATGCGGGATAAACGGAGAAAAATGCTGGTATATTAGTGAAATCGTGCGGATTGATATTGTTTACACTTTGTTTGAAATGTTTGCTCCTAAAGGTTTTGATTTTCTTTTTTGGAGAAAATTTCTTCAAAAGCAGATTGAAATTTTGCAACAGGATTGGATCATTTTTTCTAAAATATCTAGAATCGACGGTTGTATTAAAAGGTCGGGGAACCATTTGAGAGACAACAATTGGGCATAGGGTAACAATAACTCCCATTTCTACTAATTCTTTGATCCATCTAGCTTGGTAGTCTAAGACTGTATTGATGGGACATTGAGATTGGGACTCAAGATAGAAATTTGAGAACAACAAAATGAAACGGAATGGTACCCCAGGTAATAACTCTTGAATATCTTTAATCCAATATGTAATACAAGCTTGACAATGGTCATGACATGGACTGTTATTAAGTCTAAGTACAAGTTCAATTACAGTAGAATCATCGGAAGGATCATAATTTTTCTTGAGATATTTTGGCAATCTGGGTCCAAGTTTTTCAAGTGCACGAACCTCTGCATGAGAGTTACCAGATATAGAACTTGCTGGTTTGGGATATTGTCCCCCAGAACTGGTCTTCAAGCATATAACTGCTCTACACACGGTCAATGGTGGCTTATATGCTAACCAAAAAAATCCCTTCTCTCGTTGAGTAAATTTGACAATTTCCTTCTTTTTCCGAAAAGATCCCATTTATTGCTAAAATCTAGCGGTTCCTTTAACAAGACCGGGGTCAAGGACGACAGCAGGGTACACAGGATCTATTGGAGCCTACGGGAGGGGGTCTACAAGTACATAAACATATTTGTACTTTGTGAATTCGTATATTACAGTACACAGTTATTATCACTACGTTTGAGTAGACCTTTCTCATTCTGACACCCCTCCTATAGGCTGCAATTGATCCTGTGGACTCTCAAGGGGTTCATGGAACCGCTGCGTTAGAATATGAATAATGTAATAGAAATAATATAATCAAATATACAAAAAGGTGAAAATGTCCCAAAAATGCCAACTTTGCATTCCAATTATCAGTTATTATCACTAGGTTAGAGCATGAATAATTTTTAGGAAATATTATAGAAATTATAAGAGCAACAATTATGAGAAATATAGCAGTGCGATCTAACACATTTAAGAGAGGATCGCTTATAGTACCTATGAATTGAGGGTTAATCTTTTGCGTGGTTTTTTGCGTACAATTGGAGTTGCAGTTTTTAGCACGAAATAGGAAAGATTTTCTTTATCATCAGGGTAAAAAGAAATAAACTGTGGTTTACGCCAAGTAAACAAACTCATTTTAATTGGTATTTGTTTACGAAATAGTCTGTTGCTTGTAAAAACTTTGAGAGTTGAATTTATCAATTCAATTTTCTTCAAAAGTTTCCTGAAGTCTCTGATACAACTTTTATCATATTTCTCAATCCCTGTTCCTAGTTTGTTGGGTAATCTTTTTGGTTTTGGAACCATTGTAGAAACAATAATTGGACAAATAATAACAACAAAACTTTCATTCACTAGTTTCATAATCCATCTACTTAGCCGATCTAAAGCTTCATCAATTCTGGCACCTTTCCCACAGTATAAATTAGTGAAATATAGAATTAATCGGAACTGAATATTCGATAAGTTTTCCTTTACTGCTATTATTTTTTTCAAAAGATGAAGTTGACATTCACGGCACGGGCTGTTGTTGAGAAGTATGTTAATGTCTATGACACTATCTAAATACTTATGTAACGATTTGTCAGAGAGCAATAGTCTACTAACAACATTTGTACCTCCTACTTCAGCATGACGTTTGACACTTGCTGTTGTTGAGCATGTAACTAACATTTTGTTGTGATTTCTTATCTTTAAAATAGTAGATATTCTACATATTGTTGTGGGTTGTTGTTTCGCAGTATAAGAATGCCAAAACTGATTTCTCTGAAAACTGGAAAAAGTAGAAATATTTGCAAACATATATTATCTGAATACAATATAATGGCTACATCCATATTCATATGCAAACTAATATAGCTTCGCCCATTCGTTATGCTTCATTAACTCATTAATAGCATTCAGAAAATGGATTTCCAAACACCTATGAATATCTGTATAGGCATATTTTAGTGGAGCAATATTGCATAACCGACACCTGCATAACCAAGAAGACCTTGAGCTTCGATTTATGCGAGTACCACTCTACACAAAATGTATTTACTTCCAAACAAAAGAGGAATAATATAATCTATATCATTTTGAGATCAATTATAATAGGTAAATAATATGAAGATGAAAAGAGTTACAAATTAGAAAAGTTTAGAAAGTAATTAACAAGTGAAACTTAGAGTTAGAAATGTTTAAAGTATCAAATTACTCAAAGAATTCCGACTCAATCTGTAGTTTAGAAAGGTGATGAGGTGCACCGTTGGGGCATAAAGAGATAAAATGAGGATTTTCCCAACCAAATAGTGACCTGTCAACTGGGTAGCTTTTTCGAAAGAATTCATGACTAGTGAAAACGGGAAATGGATACTTTTGAGAGTCAATACAGAACAGAATTTGCCTAAAATCGTCAATACAACTCTGACCTAAATAATTCGGAAGAATCATTTCATCAGCTTTGAATGGTTTTGGAACCATTGTATCGACAAAAAGCGGACAGACAATAACAATAATATCATTAGCAACTAATATTTGCATCCAATTGCAAAAATTCCTAACGCCTAATTCACACTTCTCATAGAAATTCGAGAAAAACAAAATAAATCGGAAATGAGCTTCAGCTAACATGCTCTTGATTTCAAGCAAAAGGCCTATGAGTGGATCTTGACACTCCGAGCAGGGGGAATTATTAATCCGAATAATAACATCTAAAACTGTAGAATTGTCGATCGAGACATCTTCTAAATATGTATATAGATTATCTGCTACAAATCTAAGTGTACTTAATTCAGCATGCAGTTGGTCAAAAGGTTTTGAATACCGTTCAAATACAACAGAGCCGTCCTTATTAGCACTGCTTCTTACACAAACCACTATTCTACATAAAGTGTTTGGTTTGTTGCATAGCCAAAACTGTTCCTTTTCAATATTTTCGAATTTAGTGATTTTATTTGGTAGCATCTATTAAGGTTGAAAAATATAGCTATTTATGAGATTAATGCAAAGTGTGAATAACATAAATATCAAAGATATCAGATAAGTAAATCATCGTAAATAATATGAATCGACAGAAATACGTGTGAATAAATAAGAGCAAATATAAATATAACTTTCAAAGTAAACAACAACAAATTAGGGAAATACTTTGGAAGTTTATTTGTAGGGAAAGAATGACTTGATTGTAAATCTCATATTTCTTGCGTTTCGCTGCTTAAACTTCCTAAATCGCTTTGAGGACATTTGGTTTCTTCTGATTCTAATTCTCAGTTTTGTCTTTATTTTAGGGGTGTCAGGTTTAGAACCTTCCTTAATATAATCAAGAATTTTCGGGGTTTTGATAGCAATTCTTGGATTGTTATGTTCGCGTTCTATTAAAGAAGAATATCTCGGAATTAATTGAGAATAGTAAGGATGATCTTTTTGATAAATAGAAATAATTAGAGAGTCTCTAGAAAGAACTTTCAATTTGATTTCCCGCCCGTTTCCAGTGAGGTTTGACACAGAAATTCCTGCGTCAAGCAAATTTATGAATCTTATGAACTTAACTTCTACTTGTCCATCTCGATTCTTCTCATATGCTGATAGTTTCCGGTGTACTTTACTCAAAATGATTGGGCCCGTTAGAACAGTAACTTTAATATTTAGTAATTTAATAATCCAATTTTTCAGGTTTACACGTGAACCAAGTTCACGATTAAAAAAGGAGAAAAATAGCGTAATACGGATTGAAATGCGAGGGACGCATTCCTGGAACATTTCAATATATTTAAAGATCTCGTCTCTGCAAGCGGAACAAGGGCTGTAGTTAAGACAAATACAAAATTCGAGGAAGATATATTTCCTGGATTTCCATTCTCTTAGTAACCTCCGAAAAATAGCGGATTTGATCGTCTCAAAAGCCACAACTTCGGCATGTTTTGCTCCACCAACCAAGTGGCAGTTCGCAAATGTAACCATACTACGCTTTACTCCAGTATAAGCAGTAATACCACAAACAGTTTGTGTTGGATCATTTATCCGAAATCGGTCAATTTCTAAAGGTGTGAAATTGCGGATAAAATGCATATGGAATATCCCGTAAAATGTAAGAATAACTTTTCTAGGAACAACTGCATATATCCAATATATACAACACGAGCTAATATACATACAGCTTCTGCCATACAAAGTCAGTAACCATAAAGCCCTCTCCATAGAAATAAATACTAAAGTTCCATATCTATCTCAAAGAGTATGTGTATACTCACACAACAATGGAATATTCAGAAGAAGAGAGGATTGGATTCTGGGATATAAATGGAACTAACACGTTTGTTTGGTGTCATATTATACTAATAACTAAAGATTATGAGAAGGAAATAGCTACTGATCATTTTACGCATGATTCATCCATTGACGATCGTTTCATGCGAATTATTGATCAAATACAAAATATCAACAAATATATACAAACAACAACAAACTGTATTATTGAATACAGAATTTGGATCAACAATTTTCCAAATGCGCTATTGCAAGATCAAATTAATGACACCTTATATCAAATAGGCGCCAAATATAAATTTGCAAAAATTCGATTTTCAATATTTTTCGCTAATACGGCTCATATGATGGTAAAGCGATTAGCTGATTGGTTGGCAGAACTGAAGATGAATGGTATTAGTGTCGTTGTTGGGCCTTTTTTAGTGTCACGAACAATTGTGCCACCTTCCGACACCTCAAAAGAAATGAAATTAACCAGAAGAAAAGAAGATAGCGTGCTTGTGAGGAAACTTTGGGCGACTTTAGTTTGTCTTTCCAAGAATCTGATTTCTGAAAAGGTTATTTTTATGAGTGAATATTCTGGCTATGATTATAGCTCGGATTATTTCGAAAAATCATTCAGTAAAGAGGAACTAGACACATTTCATGATACAGTGAAGGCTAGTGTGACACTTTTGGCGGGCAACGAGACACCGTATGGTGTTAAGAGGAATCTACAAATCGGTTTCCCGCCATTCTGTTTCATTTTCAAGCAAGAAGAACCGCAAGATTCCTTCTCAAAAAGTATTTCCTTTGAAACAACTTTAATGAAGTATACCAAGCAGAATTCAGCTTTCCAAAAAGTGAATGAAAATATTCAACAATTGTGTGCAGACTTTAAAATGACAAAATTAGAAATTAGGAAAGTATCTTTGTTACTAAATTTAGTATCAGAACAATCCAGGGTAGTTACAGAAAATTTATGGAATGTTATTGAAGAGATGCAAAATAAATATCCATATGGAAAAGGTGTGAAAAGTATCATAAAAGAGAGTATTATGAAAATACAAACTGCAACAAAGGACGTTACCATGGAAACACAGAAAAATGCAGAATATGAGATGCATAGATTGAACCAATCAAGTATCGAGTTGGATTATGCAATAAGAGAATTGAGCGGGAATATTAGCGCTTATTCTAAATATAGAATAAATTACGAGAATTTAATGAAAATTCTCGTAAAACTCGAAGCAAACTTTGAGGGAAATGATTTGTTACTAATTTTAGAAAAGGTGAATAATTTTAGCATACTTTCTGGTTGCTATGAAGCGAGTAAATATTTATCTAAACAACAGTTAGACACCAATAGAATGCAGACAAACGATATTGAGACAATTGAGAAAATGTTGTCCAGAGTATCTAAAGAGGTTGAATGGATAGTGACCCAATTGGAACTGAAACAAGAACAGATTTCCAAATCGGAACATGGTTACGTAATCAAGAGACAGGAATTTATGCAAATATTGCGAAAAAACGAAAATCTCAAGCATAAATTGCGATCTGAATTAGAAACAGCGAAAGGTGAAACTGCAAAAGGAGAACTGAACCAATTAGCAAGTTTCAGTTACAGTTTGAAGTGTGAAATCGGGACTAACAACATAACACCTTTTGAATATCAACAAACAACAACAAAGACATCAATAATATGTCCTCAAATACACACAGATATAGAAGCATATTTAGATACAATACAATATCCCAAGGAAGATTCTTCGAAAATAATCTCAAACTTAGCTGGAAATATTCAAAAAATAGAAATGAAACTTAACAAATTAGCGAAACTACTTTGCTTGGATAATTTTATGTAATCAATGCTTTGAAAGGTGTCACATTAACACGGTGGAACTTGCCAATAACTGTCACAAGGGAATGGGCGAAAGTGGCCATTTGTTGAGGTGACAAGTGGCTGTTGTAGCAGGTTCCACTTTATATTAATATGGGAATATATTGGGCATTAATCAGGGACAGGCAACCAAATTCGAATTGGTCAAGTTGCCCCATACAATAATTGGACCAACATCACGACTCTTATGGTTATATTTATAACTTAATTAGAGGTGATAATATGTATATAAAACAATGTGAGATAGCATTAAACAAAACACAAATATACATAATCAATCTTAACACCTAAATGCATTTACAAACGTCATCAAAGACCTTTATACGTCGGTGACTTGGGCGGTGGTAACTGAGCGGAGTTTCTTCTACCTCCAGCACCTAGACCGACAGCAGGGGATGAACTTCTGGACCCAGTAGCGTCACTGAAATCTGAGAAAAACGGTAATAATTCTAGAAACTTCTGTTTTGTAAGATTCTCGGTGAATATAGCTGGTTTTGATAATGAGGTAGAGTTACTCAATAGATGCACCATGTAACGCAAATAGCTCTGCAGCCGCTGTCGCCTTTCCTCCACCAGTTTCGCGTCCTTCCTTCCGATATTCTTCTTAGGAGGAAAATTGAATTTATCAATAGTTGGGACCTTTTTGCGTAATTGGTGGTGGAATTCGTGGAATTCAGTGTAGCGACGATAGACATTCCACTCGTCGTTATGGATACGGATATATATTTGATAAACATGAAAAGATTCTTCTCTTAGAAAAGCAGATGGTATCCATATCTTCACAATTTCGCGTTTTAGAATTCCTTCTGCCATAAACTCGTTGCTGTCTTGTTCTACCGCGCGCGGGCAATTAAAAGTAGGCAATTGTAGGCCTAACGATAACATTGTGTCTTGCATACATAATATTACTCTGTTTTTGAGAATCAAATCTTTGTGCAACCTTTCGTTCAATTCCATTAATTCGCCATACATATCAGAGAGCTGTAGTATCTTCTCGTTGTCCTGGTTGGCATATTCTTTGACACCCTGTGGGGTGTTAAGAGAGACCCCGCGGGAGACACCCATGGCCTCTTTGATCTCCATAGATTGTACTATACCCACGTACTTCTTAAGTTGACCCTTAAGGAGATCGTTCTCACGGGAGATTGATGATACCTTCATGGATAACTCCTCTTCTCTTCGCTTCATTTCAGATTTTTCTAATTCTATTTCATCTCGTAGCATTCCATTTATCCTCTGCTCACGATCTAGTTCGATTTGTTGTTGTTTATTCTTGTCACCTATCTTTTCATTTTGTTTACTAACAGTCACCATTAGCGCCTCAAGGTCTCCCCGTGACATTTCAGAAAGGGACTGGCTCGGCGCCAATCTTGTTGTGTCCTGAAAATTCGGTCGTTTTCCAACCGTAGAGGCCCCTAGAGCAACAGCTGTCGCATCGAGAGCTTCCTGTGTAGAAGCGTGCAATTGATTGCCTGGTGAGGTTGATAGTAGGCCTTCCAGTTTGTGGTTAGTATAAATAGAACTGAGGTGAGATATTTTGTAAGGAGAAGAGCTGAGTTCTCCAACAAACTTTGGAATCGATCCTGTTTGATCCTCTGAGTCTGAAGATCTGTCGGATAGATCAGGAGTAGGATTAGATTCTTCTGGAAACGTTTCCAAGAGTCCATTCCCATATCTGTCTGAATTTGAATGCGACACATTATTCACACCTTGAAAAGTATCCTGAATAGTTTGACTAGTAGGTGTCAAATCTGTGTCGGCAGTTATTGAACCACTCCATTCATCTATCTTATGTTTATGACGCTGTACAATCTCGCTTGTGTCTCCAAATCTAATTTTAGCCTTTCTACGTTTGCTGTCTCTCCGAACTATTTCCTGTACCGGTACATTTATGACCGGTTCAGGTGTGAAGTCCCCCTGTAAGAAATTTGAAGGTTGTGAAACAGAAGAGCTAGGGGTAGAGTAAGTAGAGATTTTCTCACTCTGTATAAGTGGGTCAGTTTTGTAAGTCAGCTGTCTATCAGCCACAACGACACTATTTGTTAGTAGTGGGCTAGATTTTCCGTTCATGGTATGTACCATTGAGTACTGTAGGGTGGGAGACTGTCTCCTCTCGTCACTACGAGGTGGGGTCCCTACTCTGGTATCTGGAAACACATTGAGCGCAAAAATGACAGATCCAAGCCCGGCAGCACTCGTGGGTATAACAGACGCTTTCTCTTCGTCTCGAATGAAAGCATGTTCATCGTAGTATCTAAGTACAAGTGGTCTATCAGAGAGTAAAGTTGTTAGAATAGTTTGAAGGTTACGCTCATTCAGTGCCACCTTAAGCCACACCATGCCCATATTTTCTTTAGAGAAGTCAATACTTCGTTCAGCTTGAACGACACTTTTCAATCTTTGGAATTGGAATTCGCTCAACACTTCTTTGACTACGGGCCAGAAAGAACCAGATTCTTCACGGCGTCCGAACGCTTGTTTGAGTTTCCCCGCCTTACGTCTGACCCCATGAGACAGACAACTATCAAAACTATTTAAAAGATTCGTTACCCTATGGTCCGTTTCTGTCGCGACCCCCTGGCCAGCTCCGAAATGTCTCTGACATTGTTTCACCGCGTCTAAGACAGAGGCTAGTATTAGCTCCCTAACTTGTCCATGTTTTGAGGTGTCAGTTTCTACCATTACATATGGAACTAATTATTCCAAGAGAAGTATTATATATATCTTCAATAATAATGAAGCTAATTACAACGGATAAAATGCATTGAATGCTCCAATGAGCTTCTCAATAGAAATTGTATAGAAAGAATAATTATTAAAAATAACCCATAACATTGCTGTAATATTCAGAATTATATTGTTTGAGTTAAGATTCTTATTTGCTTTATATAACTTCTACAGAACTTTCATAAAACTAAACTACAGGTAAGTTGAGCTTTATGCTCTGGGAGTCTTCCGGCACCCTTATCCTATAAAAATGAGTTTCTTATGTTTTTTTCTGTAGTTGCTACGTTATGGATTAGGTTGCATTTTGTCTTTACCCAGTACACTTAACTGTGGTCTCCTGATACCATGGGTGGGGGGTTATTGTTTTCTATCCGTTTTTACAGAGTTATATGATTGTTAATATTTTCCGTTTTGTGATACTTCACTGTAATGGCAAGAACTTTGTGGACACGTTATCTGGCAGCCCCTTACTTCTTATAGCTTGGAAGTATTTCCTTATACAGTAAACATTGGA
Source organism: Oopsacas minuta (assembly GCA_024704765.1). NCBI lineage: Eukaryota > Metazoa > Porifera > Hexactinellida > Lyssacinosida > Leucopsacidae > Oopsacas > Oopsacas minuta. Next base: position 164,289 of record JAKMXF010000312.1, on the reverse strand, counting down.
TTTAAATCATTTATTTATTAAACCGTCAAATAATTGGCTTAATGGGTTTCGCTCTGATGGGGACGAATCGATTTAACGACACTCGTTTGGGCAGGCTAAAAAGGTCGTTATATCCGATCTATCACTAAATGCGAGGAAGCTTTAAATATGCATAATACACCTGATGACATCCAAATTTATTCATGTTATACTATGTTGTATTATCTGTATCAAGCTCCTTGAAAATCTCGTATTTTTAGCAAAAGAAAAACGCTTCCTTTTGCCAACTCCGCTCGAATCCATGAAGATAAAATTTTAACATTCCATTGTTCGTACAATAGCTTTAAATATGCATTTTTGCAAGAAGTTAGGTGTTGATTCAAAACAGGGGAGGTTTTATTGGTTTATAATTAAACCAATATTATACCTTAATAATACATTAATTCGTACACTTTTCTGAAGTCCACAGTACAGACAGCCCAAAAGTAATGATATCCGATGGGATTTGCATGGGGCAGACAGAAAATATGTCGCTAAATTCAATGTGTCGTTATACCCGAGGTATAGTTTGTGCCAAATAATGTTGGGAGATTCTGGGCAAGCAAAATGAGTCGTTAATTCCAATGTTTACTGTACTCGATTACCTCTTATTAAATGGCCTTGAGCACTTACAAGCACCCATAATTGTGATTGCCTCACAATAGTTTGAGATGACATCAAAATGTATTTACCATATCTTTTAATAATGGTTAGTTATCTGTAAAGCTTGACAAAAATACGCTATCCATGGTTACTACAATAATTATCTCTAGAATGTACTAATATTAACATATCTTCTCTGAATGGATATAATGTACTCCAGCCAGTTTATACCACGTAGTTGAAATAATGAGAATATTCATGCGATGACGAAATAAGATGCAGAGTGTATGTTGTAGCTGAAACATGATGCCAGCTATCAGTAACCTAATCACTACCACCATAACAGAACTAAAATCAGAACTAGTAACTCATTTTTATAGGATAAGGGTGCCGGAAGACTCCCAGAGCATAAAGCTCAACTTACCTGTAGTTTAGTTTTATGAAAGTTTTGTAGAAGTTATATAAAGCAAATAAGAATCTTAACTCAAACAATATAATTCTGAATATTACAGCAATGTTATGGGTTATTTTTAATAATTATTCTTTCTATACAATTTATTAACAATTTTGAAATTGTTTGTTTACTATCATTAATAACTAGTAAACAAAATAGCAAACAAAATAGCAAACAAAATAGCAAACAAAATAGCAAACAAAATAGCAAACAAACTAGTAAACAAAATAGCAAACAAACTAGTAAACAAACTAGTAAACAAAATAGCAAACAAACTAGTAAACAAACTAGTAAACAAAATAGCAAACAAACTAGTAAACAAACTAGTAAACAAAATAGCAAACAAACTAGTAAACAAACTAGAATTTGGCTTTTACCTAGCCCAGTCGACCAGTCAGACTATTGATATGTTACAACATATTATAAGATATAATCACATACAACAACACATAATTGCTCCAACGAATATTTACATTATATTAATATTTATGTACTGCATTCACACCTTGACGTGACAATATATACAAATCACCAGCTGCCACAGTAACACTCACACATTCCATAAACTCCCCCGCGTTGTCAAGAGAATGTACCCAATTTCCTTTACGATCAAACACCTTGACTGAATCGCTTGCCTGATCCAAAATATAGAAATTACCCTCTTCATCTAAATCGAAACACTTAGGTGTTACAAGATCCCCTACAGGACTTGGTCCATAATTTGTACAAACTTTATCTATCATAGTCCCTTTCTTGTCGAAAACACAAACACACTTTTCAGCATAATGCAAAACGTAAATATTAGATTTATCGATTTTTATGTCGACAGGCTTGTTCAATAATTTATAAGCCAAACGCCGAAAACACGCGCCATTTGAGTTGAATATCGAAACACCATCATTGTTGGTGTCACACACGTAAATATGCTCAAATCCGCCTTCCCATTGGACACATATGGCTGTAGGATTGTCCAATTTGTGCGGGGTGGATCCCTTACCCCCGAACCTTTTCAATAGTCTCCCACTAAATTCGAAAATGTACACAAAATCGGTTTTTATGTCCGTAACATAAACCTTCCCTCTTGCAATGAATACACCGTATGGTCCCTTCATTGAGGTGTGATTTATGATATGTGTTTGTTGTCCATCAGGTGTGAAAATATGTACACCAGCTTGCTCGCTATCTGTGATTGCGAGGTATTTGGTTTCAGAGTCAATCGCTATTTTTTCCGGTACAACGTTAAGGAATGTTGAACTGAAAGGAGCGAATGAATTGATTGGCCTATTTTTCAGTCTATAATATGGCGCGTGTTCTGTTGTTATTGTTGCTAAGGTGTTAAACTTTGGCCATTCAATTTTGTTCCATTTTATTTGCAATATACACGGTTTGTCGACGAGAATATCAGATTTTCCTCTTAAAAGCAAACTTTCGACTTCCATACGAAACGAATCCCGCGGGCTAGAAACGCGCTCAATTTCGTTAATGGTATCCGCTCTTTTCCGCCGTTTTACCAATTTAACGCGGGCGTGTTTTAGTTCCAGTTTCAGTTTCATAATTAAGTTCTGCCTTAACACCTCGATTGCATTGTGTAATTCGTCACATTTTGTGTCAATGTCTTGTCGACAGATTGCGAATGTCTCTTCGATCAATTGCAGTTTTGCATCCAAATTTTGTTCCATTTTGTGATATTTTGTGAATGCCAATTAATTTATACGACTAGGTGTTATAATTTTAGCTATATGTATAACTGTTATACATATTCACAAAGTAATCATGAACGGCAATCAAATTTATATATCGAATTTCTCTGATTAATTCTGTAAGAGCTAATCTAATTAGCTGAGAATATTTCATATACAAAATGTAATTAGCACTATCTACGGATAAAATAGTGGCTCACTGTCCTACGCTTCTATGAGCGGTATTTGTGCTGTCCTACGCTTCTATGAACGGTATTTGTACTGTCCTACGCTTCTATGAGCGGTATTTGTGCTGTCCTACGCTTCTATGAGCGGTATTTGTGCTGTCCTACGCTTCTATGAGCGGTATTTGTGCTGTCCTACGCTTCTATGAATGGTATTTGTGCTGTCCTACGCTTCTATGAGCGGTATTTGTACTGTCCTACGCTTCTATGAACGGTATTTGTGCTGTCCTACGCTTCTATGAGCGGTATTTGTGCTGTCCTACGCTTCTATGAGCGGTATTTGTACTGTCCTACGCTTCTATGAGCGGTATTTGTGCTGTCCTACGCTTCTATGAGCGGTATTTGTACTGTCCTACGCTTCTATGAGCGGTATTTGTACTGTCCTACGCTTCTATGAACGGTATTTGTACTGTCCTACGCTTCTATGAGCGGTATTTGTGCTGTCCTACGCTTCTATGAGCGGTATTTGTACTGTCCTACGCTTCTATGAGCGGTATTTGTGCTGTCCTACGCTTCTATGAGCGGTATTTGTACTGTCCTACGCTTCTATGAGCGGTATTTGTGCTGTCCTACGCTTCTATGAGCGATATTTGTACTGTCCTACGCTTAGTATACAGGGTGACCATATGTCTTATTTACTGTGCGGCTAATACTGTTACATGGCATAGTGGCTCAGTTCTAAAATGGTTGATATATTCATGTTTTTGCTTTACTGTTCACACCTCAAGAGATTAATACACCAAATTTGGCATGTGTACTCGTAGTGACATCTAGTTGTGCACCTGACATTTGGAAATTTCTAATGTGTATATTTGCACACTTTTCACACCTTTGTATTTTAGCTCAATCAGATTGTAGGGTCTTACAATTAGTCATAAATGCTTAAAATTAGTTCTGATGGATGTTCATAATTTAATTAGCACTGTAATGTATTTGTATTGATCGTAGACTGCAATTTAATTGGTCAATACATTCCATTAATCCTCCCCTATACTCCAATAGGTCATGTGGACCCCCTGCTATCGTCCATAGACCCAAGTGGCGACCCAAATAACGTAAATATTGTAAAGGCAAGGCAATAGTAGTGTAATATTACAAGAATTTACTCACACACAACTCTTACTAAATCTACATTTCTAGACATTACTATGCAGATACTGGGGGGGCTATATACTCACTAATTAATACATCCATGGTTCAGGTTACTTTTGTTTTAGGATCCCGTGGAGATTATTATGCTCTTCGGTGTGTTCAAGGTTGGACCATAGATCATAAGTCAGTTTGCTCAGCATTTTCTTGTCCAATTTTCCGGTATTCTCTTTATCTAACTGCTCGTAAAGACTGTGAGTATGACAATCTGGATTTCCATTTGCACGGCCTAGAAGGAGCGATTCCTCTTTGTAAATCGATTCGTTTTCCTTCTTAGAAACCAACTCAAACATGACCTCGTTTCGTTTGACTAGGAGAGATTGCTCGCCCCTTCCTACTCTCGCTACTTCCTTTTCCATGAAGCTTGCAAAGTTCTTCACGAATTCTTCCTTGTGTTGATAAGTTGATGGATAAAACCCTAGTGCCGCTGCGTATTCGTATAGTACCTTGCGAACATTGAGGGCAACTTCAGGTTCAGGCTTAAGGGCTGTTTCATGGCTTTTTATCAAATTTTCGAAAAACACGAATGGTACATACCCTTTTTTGTCCTTGTCTAGTGCATCGAACATGTTACTAGCTTTTGCCCTCCATTTCTCGTCCTTGAGAAAGTCATCTGCAGTAGGAGTACCTATGGAATAAACAGATCACAATCAACTCCCATTATATCGAACAGGGATACCTCGAATACCCGCTAATATCAAGTCTTAACTTACATTTTGGTTGTTCTTGGACTTCTGCCATTATTCGATGTTGGATATAACAATAAAGAAATAGTTAGTGACTACTAGAAGCATTCGAATAGTTATTTATACCTTTTGTATCAATGGATATTCATTACTACACAGATAGTACCCCGCATCGCTCAGTGACTATGAATGCATTGCAGATTAGAACGTAGTTATGCTTATAAATTATGGATGCGGCATTAACTTGACAAACGAATTCAAATATTTGGCTACTGAACTAAAATTGAATTATTTCGGCAAACGGTTAAAACTATACGTCCTATATATTGGTATCATTTCAACATTTCCCTTTGTAGACTGTGGATTCATATACTCAGACATGTCAGGTACTTCACTACATCCACATATCCGCCCTCAGGCGTTGCGCCTTCTCAGCTATAACCCAGCTATAATTGAGTTCAGTTGGCTAGATAATACTATATTCGTTTAATTATTTTTGGACAAAAAATCATTCAATTGTCGAATATGGCTTTTAAGGTTGTCTAGAAATCTCCCCCTCCAAGTGAGGAGCGCATCAAAATGGCCCAGAGCAATATCCTAGGGCAGGGGTGCTCAAACTTTTAAATCTACGGGACACTTTAAAATTTTGGCTCCGCCTTACGGTCCACAAATCATAGATCGCATCTAGCTTTAGTTGATCAATTTGAAGCTATGCTATTAGACCTCATATTGCATTGACAATGTATTCTACTTGTAAATTCAGGTTATTGACTAAAATGATCATCTTTTAAACGGATTCGAATCATTTGATGTCTATTTTGAAATCAGCTTCTTTTCTAGCAAGTGGACAATAGTACTAAACCTAGATTTGGGGTATGCTGTCTACTGTTCATACTAGAATAACATTGCAGAATATCTCGTCATTTCAATGTAGGTTTTGCCTCCTAAGTTATACTAGTGAAGCTCTAACGATTGATAGAATTCCTAATGCAAACTAGAGTTACCAAATACTTTATTCATTCTAGGAATATTAAAGCATTTGTAGAATATTTGTAATTCTTCTATTTGGTGTTTAGAGTACACAATTATTATCTGAGGATTGAAGCACCTCAAATTACCGTATAATTATGTGAATAATGAAAACAAGCGAATTATCTGCGGGCCACAGCGAATGGTCTGGCGTGCCACGGTTTGAGCACCCTTGTCCTAGGGGTATAGCTACTAATCCAGGATCAATCCCCGCTCTAAAAGTGAGGAGTACCTGAAAATGACTTAGAACCAGTGGGAGTATAATTTCAACACCCATACCTATTCCATACAACAAATCAGTTACAGATCTCACGAATAGATCTTCCAAAGGTGACGCGTAGTAATCTAAAATTTGCTTTTAAGTTGGGAGTAATTCATTATTTTAACTTTGTCTGATCTAAGATCATGCGTCAAATATGGTAATTAAACTCCTATGAACTATGAAGCAATGAGGTAAATGATTTGTCTTGACACTCCCTCATGAATAGCTTAATGATGTTATCATGATTATGAAATAGATAGTCTAAAAATATCTAGAAATGATTTACTTATTGAGGTCATTCAAATGTGCGTAACGCACGCAATTCATCTCTCTGTACGTGTGCCACTCTCTTTTTGACCGGTTGTGATGCAAAATGAATGGGGCAGTCACACTTTGCATACTCCCTCCGGCTCCGCCTTGGTAGCGTTATCAATCATTCCCGGGATTCCACGTTTCCCCCCCTATATTTAACCCGTAATTAGTGTCTCTACCTCACAGTAAATTCCCTTTAGTAACTTTTGATGTAACTCTTATCCAAAAATATTTCAAAAATGGAAAACACTCGGCAAGCATGCATTATGGAACTTTTCACCTTATGATTAACACGCCATTACTTTCTGTGAGGTGTAAGTATGCTGGTGAATGCATTCCAAAAGTAAGATACGACTTCCGTTCTGTCACCACACAAGTAGTTTCTGTTTTTGAATTGTTTCACTCCAGTTATGGTTAGTAAGTTAACGAATAGGCATACTTGTGTTTACATATTTATTGAGATACATGTTGTTGTGAAAATACTTCCTTTACCATGTTGACGGTTTCCTTTCTTTTTCTTGTGACATTATCGGGGTTGAGTGCTGCAATTCTAACATTATCTCCAAGCCATTCGTATGAAGGGACACTCACCACAACAATTATCACTCCCTACTTCAATACCACCTCCAATACAACCTACGATATCACCACCTCATATGTTACTAATAATGCGTACTGGCATTACTCAAATACCAATGGCAGGGCAATAGTTGTAAGAGGGGGTGAGGAAGTACAGGATGGGGTGAAAACTGTCATCCGCAGGATCTACAGCCACCAAGATGATAGAACAATTTTTCACCTTCATAACGATACCTGTACAACCCAATCCAGTAATCTTGATGACGACTCATTAAAATTAATATTAGATCCATGGTGGTGGCTCGAATTTGCAAATGAAACTTCGCCAGGAACTTACGAGCTTTTCTACCCATCTTCAGTGTATAACTTTACTTTTTACTTAGAAGTTTGCCTCCGACGCCCTCTCATTTATAGAATTACATTGGAAGAGGATGAAATTTATGTACTACGTGAATTCGATTTAACTTACTATATTGACGGCGAACCAGATGTTGAATTGTTTAAAATATCTGATCAGTGTACGGAGGAACATGCAGCATGCAGCCAATGCATGAGTTCTGCTATTGGCCTTGAGAGTAATCTCGTAATGACGGTCTTAATTCTACTCGTTTTGCTACTTACTAGCTTTTAATTATCGTTTCGAAACTTATCTTAGGTCTTTCTATTTATGTATACTTTCTATTTATTTCTATTTATTTCTATTCCTTTACTAATATTAATATTTTTGTAGTTTATCTTACTTACCAACTCGTGTTATAATTCCTGGGATTAGAGGTGTGATAAAATTCCTTAAATTTCCAAGTTTTATATAATATAGGCGGAACCTTGATTGGTTTTAGTTCCCATTTCATTGTATATAAAGGATTTTGCTCGATCCCAACGATTTGAGGGTATTATTAGGGGACACATTTTGCATTTATTTACTTTGATTTCTTGTAAATCTCGGGAAAATATTGAATATTTGAATTTATCTACAGACGAGATTAAAACCCCGGGAAATAGTTAGAATGGGTTGGGAAGTATGAAAGGTGTCGCAATTGTGGCATGAATGTCATGATACACCTCTTACCAATAATTCACACATTTAGAGTTTATTTAGCACTTCAAAAATGGGGCAAAGTCAAACCCGATTGGACTTCGAATGGACCCAAACAAACCATCCACATACATATCGCACAAAGCAAATCCTAGCTAAGCACCCGGAGATCAAAAGCCTTATGGGTCTCTGTCCAAGCATAAGGTATTCGGTCTCTATCTTGGTTATAACTCAAATATTCGCGGCCTATTTAGCTTCTCATCTGTCTTATTTCTGGGTGGTTGTAATGGCCTACTGTTTTGGTGGTATTATTAATCACAGTCTCACTCTAGCTATTCATGACATCTCTCATAACATCGTGTTCGGTAATTTATACCCCTGGGCGAACCGTCTGTTTGGCATCTGGGCTAATCTCCCGGTATCTGTACCAATGTCTGTGTCCTTCAAGAAGTACCATGCAGAACATCATCGATTTCAAGGGACTGATTACTATGATTCGGACCTCCCTCTGGCTGTAGAGGCTAAACTATTCGGGTCAACTGTCGGGAAGGTCGTTTGGATGTTCCTACAACCATTTTTCTACATCGTTCGTCCCTTCTGGGTCCGGCCTAAAGGTCCAAATAGCTTTGAAATCCTAAACTTCTTCGTCCAGATTACATTCGATTTGGGTATTGTATACTTTTTCGGATTTAAGTCTCTTTTCTATTTGTTTATTGGTACCATGATCTGTATGGGATTGCACCCTATGACTGCCCATTTTATAGCAGAACATTATATGTTTGCTAAAGGCTACGAAACCTACTCGTATTACGGGTACTGGAATTATCTGGCGTTTAATGTCGGTTACCATATTGAGCACCATGATTTCCCTTATATACCAGGTTCTAGACTGCCACTTGTACGTGAAATGGCGCCTGAATTTTATGACCCCCTGCCACATCATTATTCCTGGTGGGAGGTGGTTTATGCCTGGATATTTGAGGACCATATGGGACCGTTTACCCGCGTAAAACGGCGACCAGACAAGAAAATTGTATCTTCGGAAAATAAAGAGAAAATCTTGAGAATTCCTAAAGCAGATAACTTGGAATCAGTTGCCAAGGCTGAGTAGCGTTTCTATGGTGATAGGATTTGTTTATTGGAATGTAGTATTTTATCGCGTATTTATTAGTTCTGTATCTAGTTATTAGGTGTTATGATTATATTTATCAGATTTTCTGTACAATTCATAGTATTACATGGGACAAATGTTGGACTCGTGGGAACACTTCAATAGATAATTCAATTAGTGTTTGGCTATCATACTTCATATGATATTTTTCACACCTTGAGCTAGACATGGCATCTCGATGGAGGGAGTGGGACATAGAATTCAAGGACAACTTGGTACCCAACGGACAATCTATAGTGTCAAAACAGTCCTATTTGGAACCAAAGAGAATTGACCAATCTAATTGCATGCATTACTATATCCCTAGTGCCCTGCTTAAAATAGTGGAATTAGAATCTAAAAATAGAATTAAGAATGACGTCATTTTGGTTTCAGATGTTAGTTCCGGTAAAAAGTATACATACACCAGGGATGGAGAGTTGCAATTGAAACCTCAGGTATTATGTTTGTTTGTTTGTTTGCTTGTTTGTTACTTTGTTTGCTATACTCTAGGATATAGATGAACACAGTATAAAGGACATGTATTCAGGGACTTCATCGTGCACTAGTTTAATAAGAGAATATACTCCAACTAATAACAAACAAATTAGACACTCGTCATGTCCTAATCTTGTTTTCTCAGAGTCAGTGACACAATCCATGCCACATTCCAGCCATATGGCAGGTGTTGATGTTGATATATGTGGTGAGGGGGTGGGGAGAGCCAAGCTACTCAAAGAACGTGCCATAAAAGCAACAGCACTTAAAGAACCTAATGTAAGTGTTGTTATTTACTTCCATTATTGTATACAAAATTGGTATAGGGGAATATAAGTAAAATACAAATATAACAAATATAACATTCGTGTTAACTACTTAGTGTCAATTCCTACTGTTTCTCACTTTTCAAAACATGAGCGGGTATATTGCAATGTTTGGGGGCTGTACAGGCTTCGACCGGATCATCCTCACTCGATATTCGTGTGAAAACATCCACTCCAACATTGGTAGAACCCCAAATGTCCCCCACAGCTGTTTGAGAAGTCAATAGCCAGGTTGTGTGTATGCAGACTTTACCGTTTGAATTTTCAAATATTTGACCGGACCATGCACACGTGCTGTTTGCCTTTTGGTAAGAGACAACCCAGCCTAAAGCCTGTCCGTCTCTGTCATAGGAACCAGTTAAGGGGTATGTGTAAACTGTCCCTACACCTGATTTGTAGACCCCCTTAAGGAACCCATTTTCTTTGGAATCGATTTTCATAATTGAGCCTAGTTCGTTCCTGTACTTTCCATTGATGTCTAATGATCCCTAAGGAATAATAATAAAATTTGTTTGTTTGTTTATTAGTTGAACTCACCAAGGGTTCAAGGATTCGTTTAGCGCCAATTGAAGCCATTCTTTTCAGGGAAACTGGGATGAAGCTATTTGTAGCAACCGATTTCTGAGTTAGGAATGTCAAATTGATTAATCTTGTGGCGCAATATCCTAGAAAAGGTGTGAAGTTATAATTACAGAATTAACTATGCTTCAAAAAGACAAATAATAACAAAATAATTCATATTTTAACCTTAAGAGTGTATAACTATGAAATTTGTATAAATATAATGGTTGCCTTTTAAAGTTGATAAATGAACACGTAGCATAAGTCTTGATAGATCGGATTTCTGATGACAAGGTACAAATTGTCCGGTGTCCCAATTATCGTGAATAAACATCGAATTCTTCAGATTGTCATTTGCTTTGAAGTCTAAATAAGTTGTTTGTTTGTATTTATTTATTTATTTACTTGTTTAGGTAACAGAACAGAAACCTATAGGCCGCGGCAGAGCCAAGTACAAACGTGTGAACTCATAATTAAGTCAGATAAGTTTGTAGATAAAATATAATTTTATCTACAAACTTCAATCAGTCAATTCACAAATATTTTACTGGGCAGGTACCGAAATTTGAATTATAATGGTTTCATGAGATATACTTTTGTGTTGTTGGAATGTGATCTTACTGGGCGCGATAGTGAAGAAAAACGCGGGCAATTGTGTAATTCGGCGGGATATAACTTATTAGTGTTAGTCTTGCCTTCAAAAAATGTGGGACATTTCATAATAATTGGCAAGTTTTGGCGGGACGGTGGCAAGTAATGGGCGCTAATCAATGAATATTTATAGCATAATTAGGTGTTGATTGATAAGTTTAATTGTTCTTGCATTCCAGGGCTTCTAGATTAAAATAGCATTTCTTAACTCTTTTGTTATTTAATAAAAACCTTTATTTGAGAAAAGTGACAATTGTAAACAGATTTATTATTTGTTAATTGTTTACAAGTGTCAAATACAAACAATTTAGATTAGAATTCCAGCCTCGATTTCTTTAGCAAATCCTCAAATCAGGTGTCATGGGAATTCTATGGGTACATATGGACTTCGAGTATATGAATATGTTAACACCTTTCATATCGAAGCTCAAAGGACCGTGATAATTACTTCGATATAGCCTATGGAATATATGTTACTTTGACGGTTTGGGATATTTGTATAATTTCACACCTCGATATATCCGTGTTAGATATAACTGGAGTTGACTGTAATAATAATAATAATAATAATAATAATAATAATAATAATAATAATAATAATAATAATAATAATAATAATAATAATAATAATAATAATAATAATAATAATATAATAATAATAATAATAATAATAATAATAATAATAATAATAATAATAATAATAATAATAATATAATATATAATAATAATAATAATAATAATAATAATAATAATAATAATAATAATAATAATAATAAATTCAGAATATTTAACTTAGAATTCTCAATACACAAATATGAATATCCGTATAATCAATAATTATGGCTGACATGAATGTATTCAGTATAAAACTAGGGATAATAAATATGCTCTCTTCAAGTGTCCAGGTTACTGTAATTCGTGTGCATAAGCTGTTTCAGGCCAAGTGAATACTGTCGGTGATAGAATATCGTTCTTCACTTCTGGTGAACTTCCCTCTTCTGAAGTATAACTGTTGTTTTTGGGGTGTGGGAACATTAAACGCGGGTCTTTTGGTTTAGAGTTATGTAGTAAATGTGCATATGATGAGGTGTCATATGGGAAATATGGGTAATAGGGATTCGGATAGTTTTGATGATAGAATTGCAGTGAGTTTGAATACAATGCACTATCCATATGATAAGGTGAAGCTATATCTTCTATTTGGGGGGTGTTATTGGTGGGGGAGATCTCTCCTGCTTGTCCGGCGAATAGATTCTGGTAGTATTCAGAAAATCTGCTTGAAGGTTCGCCGATATACATCCCCATTTCGTCAATCTCACCGTTTTCACCCGGGTTGCTCTGTGGCCGCTTAACCGGCCGTCTACGCCGTCTCTTATAGTTACCCTCTTCGAATATAACCTCATTTTTCATGTCCAGCGTCCAAAAATGCGATTTCCCCGATTTCCCTCCTTTAACTTGTAGTTTAATAAAACATTCGTGTAGCGACAGATTATGCCGTATGGAATTTTTCCATCCTTGGTTTTCCCTGAGATTGTAATACTCGAAGTTTTCCATAATATACTCGTAGATACCATTCAATGTAATTTGCTTATCTTCCTTGCTTTCTATTGCCATTGTTATCAATGCTACATAACTATATGGCGGTTTGATAGCAGAGCTCAATTTTGGTATAAACGGGTTTTCTGTGAGGTCTGTGACTTTTATCAGCCGAGCGGGTATTGTAGGAATTGGGACCTTTGGAACATTTTTGATGTTTTTCTGGAATTCAATGGTTTGGTCGATTGCTTGTCGTATTTCAGACTCCAGTTGGCACAATTCTTCTTGCGTGGTTGGGATTAATTTATTAGGTGGAGCAATCCGTAATTTTCCCTCTTCAATCTGTGTGTTTTGAAGTGGTTCTGCCATAATTAGCAATGCTATACGATTCTTGCTCTATTTATAATTGTAATCTACCTATTTGTCTATTGAGTTAGTTATTCCATTCAATTTTACCAATTCTTTCCTATTCAAATTAATTCCAATACCGCGTAACCCTTTATTTGTTAGGTTAGTTTAGGAATTCTCATTTATAAAACTTGGCGCCAAACCCATGGGGGCGATTGGCCTATCTTTGATCCTCCTAATGCAGAGATTGTCACATGTAAATTAAGTTAAGATGTTAGTTTTGCGATATAACTAAATTCAGGAAAATCTTCTGTTCCTTCGGCGAAATTCCAGTGTCCATATTACAGTCAATACTCCGTTGTATCGAAGCTCAAGGGGCCGTGATAATTATTTGGATATATGCTTTGAATATCTGTTATTAAATACGCGGGTATTTTGATATAACGGAAGTTGGTTGCATGTCTAAATTTAGTAACATAATTAGTATGGCATCTTACGATTTCGATATGGTTGAGAGAGGAATAGAAGATGAACCAGGGTTACCACGTCTAACGGTTAATAACATGATTAAAGAGATTCTTCCCGACACTAAAGTAGCAAAGGAATCCAAAGATCTGATAATAAACTGTTGCTCTGAATTCATTCACGTAGTGTCTACTGAAGCAAATGAACTTGCTGAAAAGTCTAAGAAGGCACATACACTTATTACCCCCGATCATGTAATACAATCTTTGAAGAATCTAGGATTCAATGAGTACGTGCAGGATGTGACACAAGCATACGCAGAATTCAAGGACACTTATAAGAAGAAAAAGTCTCAACCGAAGGTGGACACAAGTGGCAAGACCCAAGAGGAACTCCAGAGGGAACAAATGGAGATGTTTGAGAAAGCAAGGATGGAACATATTCAAAATGAGCAAGAAGAATATAATAAATTTTTACAGATGGCGAATCCGATGGGATCTGGAACTATGCCAGGTCATCCAGAGTTCCATCAACATATGCCACCTTATGTGCCACTTCCAGGGACACAATTTAACACCACACCCGAGGAGATGATTGAGGAGCAAACAGAATCATCTCGGAGCAGTGAGCGATCCGATTCGATATCGAGTGAGGAGAGAGCAGATTGAGTGAATGATTTATTTTGTTTATTAACAATGAATTATAATATTTCAAATATTTTACGTTGCTATGGTTACTAATTAGGTTTCCATTAGGATACATGGACCCCTCGAGGGTTCACGGGTGAAAAGGTTGGGAAGTACTTAATTAAGGGCCATCTCTCTTTAGCTTAAATATTCTATTGTATTATATTTTAACGCCTTTTTAAGATTGAATGTCACTATCGCCAAACCAATCCAATTCGAGAGAAATACGAATAGGACCTACATACCAAGCCTCTCTCCCTAGTTACCAGATAGATTATTCAAGAAAATCAAAATCAACACTATTATGGGCGCCACCTACAGACAACATTCCAGACATTACGATGGTAACGCAGGAATATTTCAAACTCGGATTTTCAAGGCAAATTATCTTAGAATCTGTTTTTAGAAATAATTATAATATCGAAAGTGTGAAACGCGAATTAACGATGGAATTAGAAAAGAGCGGGAAAAATTGGTCAACAGCTGATGAGAACAATTTTGAATTGGGCTTACAAGAATTTGGTAAAAATTTTGATTCCATCCAATCAGATTATTTATCACATATGCCACTTCCTAGAATAATTCAATATTATTATAAGTGGCGTTTAAATCGACCACTTTCTAAAGTGGACGTGAAACTTAAATGTTACCATGAAAATGTGATTAATATTGACACGAAGCCACTTTTGAATGTGGCAGTAGTTGGCGACACAATTAGCGACAACATTAGTGTCACTGTAGATGAAATAAAACAGGTGTTGTCTGATAAAAATGGTTCAGAAATGGAAGAACTAATTTCAAAATCGAAACAGAATAAAATGAAAATACAAACAAACACCTACACAATATATTCACTCAAAAACAAACTCAATTTTCAAGAAATAGAAAAGCTACGACCTGTCACATTCCAAACATCCAAAGATATCTCTAAGAAGAGAATTAAGAATTTAACTAATACCATTGGCAGTCCTAAACGTATGAAACATGAAAGCAATTGTTGATTATTGTTATGTGTATTTTGTTGTTGAAGTGTTAATATCTTAAAAATGAAGCATAAACAAACGCTATACTCTAGGGTCCCCGAATCACCATTGTCTCTACCCTAGGGCAGCCATGGGTGTCCACGGACGACAGCAGTCCTCCACAAACACCAAATTTGTATTACAGTAGCCAGAGGTGAAAAGTGTGAACACATTTTCTTGTTTATTTATTTGTTCATTAGCTATATGGCTTCACGTTATGATACAAACAAACCCAATAAACAAAAACAAGTTATAGATTTCCAAAAGAACTATCATCACATCTGTTCAGACATAAACAATTTGGAATTAGAAGAGCTAAAAATATTCCTCGAATCGCATTCCAAATCACCAAACGGTTGCATTGAAATCTTAAAAAAACGCGCCAAGAGTATCATCCCAAGACACATCACCGCGCCACCCAAGTCACAATTACCATATCTACTTGTATTAGATTTTGAATGTACTTGTGAAAGTCCCAAACCACTTGGATGGCAGCATGAAGTTATAGAATTTCCGATTTTATTATTGAACACACAAACCTTAAAAGTAGAAAAGGAGTTTCATTCATTTTGTAGGCCAATTTTGAACCCAAAATTGACTAAGTTTTGCGTGGATTATACAGGAATATCACAGGACAAAGTGGATACAGCTCCAACTTTTGTGGAACTCCTGCCACTTGTAGATAAATGGGTTTACGAGAATGTGGTGGCTAGAAAAGTGCCGTTCGCCTTCGCGACAGACGGTCCTTGGGATTTCTTCAAATTCTTGAGGCCACAGTGTGAATTTTCACACCTTGAATATCCGTGGTACGCCACAAAATGGGTTAACGTGAGGAAACATTTTTCTAGATACTACGGGTTGCGTGGAGGTATTAGTTATATGTTGGAATGTTTGGGACAGAAATTTATCGGAGAACCACATTCTGGGATTGATGACACCAGGAATATATGTTCAATCGTGGTACAGCTGTTGGAAGACGGAGCAAGTTTGTGTATTAACGATTCTCTATCAGCTAATAAACATGTGTAGATTTTTTAGTTGTAACGAATTTGGCGGGCGCGCTATCGTAATTGCGACACTTTTTGCCACCCTTCTAGCCACCTTCAAATTCGTTAAAGCAAATTCTCATATATTTAATAATAATATAAGAATTATTTGCTATAACAAATTCTCAATTTTATGAACTTGAAAAATTCTAAATATTATCAACAGCTGATCGTCTTGAGTGAGGTAGCTCGCTTTTGATATTTGTTTGTTTGTTTGTTTATTTTTCACTTTGTTGTTGTTGTTGTTGTTGTTGTTCTCTGGAGCCTCTTTTCCTGAATACAAAGGCCAAATACATTCCTAAAGTGCATTTTAATTTGTTAAAAATATTTTTACGAGGCAATAAATTGTGTCCTCATCTCCCCCAATATGACACCTTTCAATACTCACCCCCAGGGAGCGTTTAGAGGTCTAATCCACAAGTATGATGCATGATCCCTATTCTTACACCTGTGACAAAGTTCAGGGGAGGAGAGGACAGAATTTAAAGGGGTAACAGACCAATTATATCCCATTCTTCTTGACTAATAGAACCCTGAAATACAAATGAAATAAACACAATAAGAATATGTAAATACAAATAAGGCCACTGTTAATGAGAAACTTATTTCAGCTCCACACATGATGTCTATCTAAGCATGCGGGGGGGGTAGATGGCATTCCATTTCTAAGTGTTTATCTTACCATAAATACAAAGTGTCCAATTCATGGAAATTTCAATGATTCTACTCCTAATATGCTATTTAAGCTTGTTAGAGGAGGTCTGTGAAGATACAATCATCTATACTCAAGGGACCGTGATAACTACATCGATATGACCGATGGAATATATGTTGCTTCGACGGTTTGGGACCATATTTGTACAATTACAGGCTTCGATATAAGCTGGTATTTCAATAATTATGTCATGTGTGTTCTACATAACGGAAGGTGACTGTGTACAGTGGAGTCTCACAAAACGGACACTCCGAGAAGCAGACAGAAGCGATGTCCCCAATGTGTCTGTAATTTGGAGAATCTACCGTAGTTGAATTCCACTGATAAAATGGTGATCTAATGACACTTTTCATGTGGCGGGTAAACTTGATACGAGACGTGGAGGTGAAACAATTTTCCCATTAACAGTGATATAAAATAACAAATTACAAATACCGAATTCTTCTCAAATGCTTTCATCTTGAATGCTAGTTCCATAAACTTATCATCTTCCGCATATTCTTCAAATAAATCATAGAAATTGACACACCAGACACAATCCATGCCATATTCTGAAAGCATCCTAAAATGGTATTGGAACTAACTACTGGAACTAATTTTAAAGGTGTGAAAATTGTATATTTGCGCTTTAGAGGGTAGTTCGACAGACGACTGGCAAATGTGGCTGTTTGACATGCAGATGGCGTAATACATGCAGATGGCGTAATACCACAACGTATAATGGTGGCTAAATTAGCCACTTGGGACATCTCTGTCTACGCCACTCTGAATGCCACACGTTCTTAGCACATCTCCCTGAAGGAGCTGTACTAAATTACAGAGTGTAACCTCCACAAACGAGGTGTTAAGTACTCCGAAAAATGCTACACCGTCTGTGGGGATTCATTTGTATCGGACTAGGAATTAGCTCTGTTTTCACAGGCCCCGTTTGTGGAGGCGTATATACTAGTTAGATTAATAACAATAACAAATGGCGAAAAGAGACAATCCAAATCGAGAAGAGACAATAAAACAGCTAAAAGAACAAATCCGTGAAGTCCCTGATTTCCCTATTAAAGGAATTGCATTTCAAGATATATTCTCTCTTTTGAAATCGCCGGTTTTACTCAAAACTGTAATCAATCTGTTGATAGAAGATGCAAAGAGCTTTGGAACTAATGTCGATATTGTCCTGGGATTAGATGCAAGAGGATTCCTAATCGGACCATCGGTTGCTATGGCACTCAACGCAGGTTTTGTACCCGTAAGAAAAGGCGGGAAACTTCCAGGCGACACAATCAGCCACTCGTTTGAGAAAGAATATGGAAAAGACGTGTTTGAAATCCAAAAAGATTCGATTGAAAAGGGCCAGAACGTTCTCATAATCGATGACCTAATTGCAACCGGCGGGACAATGTTGGCCGCTTGTGAATTGGTTAAAGCTCTAGGCGGCAATCTGATTGGTTGTCAGTTAATGATAGAGCTTCCTAGTTTGAAGGGAATTGAGCGCGTAACTAAGGTATTCAAAGGAATTCCTTTTAAGGTGCTAATTAACTATTAAAGCTGTTTTTAGAATATTTATAGATCCACGTATATCCTTACTGTGTGATTTGTTATTATTTTCTTTGAATTAATACTGTTTGTTGACCATATTCAATATATTCATACAGTAGGGTTTGCCTATTAGAATATTTCTAAGTGACGAGAGTACATTTTGTATTGTGTCAGCTGTTACAAACCTTTTTCACCTGTGGGCACCCTTATACCAATTTTAACACATTCTGGGACCCTCTCATAAACTGCAATACAATTTTGAGGACCTTATGTCCCCCTTGGACTTCCTAGGGTTCAATAGACCCCAGGTTTGGAACGGCTGCTATATTCCCGGAAATTTCTGTGAGGAATATCATGAAATTTGCAAAGGTGTTAGTAAGCAAATCTCACTGCTTCATAACTTACTTAATTAACAGAGGAAGGTAGACTAGATACTCCCATGCATCCACTACTCCATCCAGTTTGAATAGGTATTTAGCTCCGAATAGAGGAAGATTGTCTATGCTCTGTTCAGGGTCTAGCTCTACGTGATAGAAACTATTACCGAAGCTTGGAGGTACTGTCCTTGATTCTCTTAGTCTTTGGCTAAACCAATCAAATTATATTCTCAATATGCATAACGAATAAATATTAATATTTTGTGGCATATCTTATTATTAACCACTTCAGCCAATTTCTTTTGTATTTGGCGTCGTGCTCATACTCTACAAATGCCCTCCCTACGACCGCCACTGTGCCCATAGGGTAAGGTGGCACATGAAACATTCACACCTTCCAAGGCTCTTGACATCTCCCCTCCCATATTTCACGCAACACTATTGGCTCAAATATTAAGATTTATAACTAACACTAAGACATTAGCATCTACTGTTGTACCAATGAGGTACCCTCCAGGTCTCAGGTCCTCACAGAGGTTGCGTAGCATCATGTGTGATTGCTCGAAACTCTCAAAGGCATAATGAATAGCGAATTGACAACTGGACATATGGAATTTGTGTTCGGTGTTATATAGTGTGCGGAGCTGTTGCTATAAATAGAATATTGTCTGATGGATGTTGGTTATAAGAACACCCTTAGGAGTAGCAATACTCTATGACCAATGCCCCTTCAGGATAGCTATGATACTATTAATAGTAACACTTACTCTTGTACAATCTGCTACGTGGAATTCTGCTGAGTAGTTAAGATGAAATTTAGCATATCTCTCATTACACTGTTCTATTGAAGAATCTGATAGATCTACAATAATAAACAATATACAACATACATACATACAAACAAACAAACAAACAAACAAGTAAATTACAATGAAACTTCTGGAAACTGAGTGAAAAATAAACAGAAAAAAATTCATAGTCGCATACAAGTGAACCTCAACAAATGTGGAAGCATTTTCATCTCCCTAGCACTGTGTTTGTGTAAGTTACGTAGTAACAAACAAACTTACCGACACATACAAGACTCCCAATCTTAGACTCCCCCCATTTCCTCAGATCTCCTCCCTTCCCACAAGCAAGGTCCAAAACCTCAGCACCATAGGGAATTCTTAAGAAGACTTGTATTAGCACGCTCTTCACCCAATTATTGAAATTTCTTAGTGTTACAATATCTGAGTGTACTCTCTGACTTAATTCTGCTTGTTTACCGGAATTCTCATCATAGAATTGTTTGACATCACTCGTGTTACCCTATAATTAATCCAGCATAAGGACAGATTATTGTCCCCCCCCTCTCTCCTATTCCTGGAGACAGAGGGGTCAAATCACGGACCCCTATCCTCATATACAGGACAAATTGTGTACTACAGCCTCATATATTCCAATAAATATTGTAGGTAATGGTGGGTTCTAACCTCTGGTTTAATCGGATAACCACCAAACTCAGAGTTGTTATCCACCACCAGTGCCACTTGTGCCACTTCAGATTCCTGAGACATAAGTTCCATTTTAATCTCCTCCTCAATCTGTTCTTGAGTAGTTTTCATTTGTGTTTTTTCATCAACATGAGGTGAAGTTAGTATTTCTGTCTGTATAGGTTCACATTCCATAGAGCTAATCTCGTCTCTAGGCTGTGAAGTAGGTGATGTGTATACTGGAACCTCTTGAGGGGACATGAGGGTTGGTTTCAGTTCCATATCAGAGGTGTCAGTCACTTCTTCCCATTCTGATTCGTCATTCTCACTAATCACCTAAAATTTTAAAAAGTTGACGAAACTGGGAAGGTGTGAAATACTTCCCCAGGGGGTACATACCTCCCCCTCACTCAGGTCCTCTTCAGACCGCTTTGGTACTTTCTTCACATATTTAACTTTTTTTGGTTTAATTTCAGTTTCTGGAATACTTTGATAAACCTCATTTTCATCTGGAGATATTGGTGTGAAACACTGATGGAATATGTCTTGTTCGGTTGAGAATACACCTGAAAATAGATTATAATCACATTCCAGTGGTGTTGTCATGTTGTCAGTTAGGACCAAGACATACACCTTTCTCATTGGCCGACAATAAATTGACTAAACACCTGCTTAATTAAATTAGCCGAATCTCCAATATACCTTGAAAGTCCTTTTCAAAATCATCCTCTACTCGGTTAGCAAATGCATCATATAGCTTCCCCCTGAATGGTTCATCCTCATCGGATAGAATATCCTCTAGAAACATGTTCTGTTGACCTAGTGAGGTGTTGGTATGTGGCTGTGTACTTGTGGTGGCATCTGTTGTGTCTTCTTTATAGAGTTTTATTGCTGGTTTTAACGGTTTTGATTGTTTCGGTTTGGGGCTTGACTTTTTAACTCGATTAGGACTAGATTCTAGGCCTATTAAAATCACAAATAAACAAACAAACAAACAAATAAACAACTTACCTAGAGGGTCTCTTTGATAGGGCTTTTTAGTAGCAAAAGTTATGACAGTGTCTGGTTCGGATTTGATTTCTTTCTTGTGTTTCCTGTTAGAGTCATGTTCCCTTGATTCATGAATCTGGTTCTTCAGATTAGCTATAAAATATAGAATCAAAATTGGTACTAATATTGGAATCAATGAATGTCCAATGCTAGCTGTTCCAAACCTTCACACCCTGTCCCCCTATGTCAATTTTAATATTTGGACCCCCTTCCATAGACTGCAACACAAATTTTGAGATACTGTGGACCCTTGGGAACCACTGTCCTACGGGGTTGGACCCTACCTATAGTATCAACCAATACTTTCCAGACAACACTCTCCTTCTTAGGGTCGACAAAATCCAGATACATTAAATTAAGCTTTTTCAGAGGTTCAGGCCTCGAGCATGGCTTCACTGCTCCCATAATTACTGTAGCTTGTTTCTTATCAGCAAGAGAGGCAGCTAGTTCCCATTCCTTTCGACATCTGTCGGAGTTAAGATATGTTTGACTTAAGCCTAGTAATATGATCGATGCTTCTTCCATGCTAGAGAATAGAAAGTGCAAAATAAACAACAAATAAACAAACAAACAAACAAACAAACAAACAAACGGATAAATAAACAAACAGATAAATAAACAAGCAAACAAACAAATAAATAAACAAACAGATAAATAAACAAACAAACAAACAAACAAACAGACAATAAACAAACAAACCTAGCTATTATAGCCTGTTGATTATAAGTATCACCATCAGGTCTGAAGTGATAACTAGCTACCACATGTACACTATGAGATTTAAGGTTACGTAGTTTCATTACTACTTTAACCTTAGCCCAAGTAAAATCAGCTGTTGAGTGAGACACAAATACGTGATACTGCTTCCTCCTTGATAATGAGGATCCTATTGGACATAAATATATTAATAGGGGTCAGGGGGGTCCAGAGGTGTTACCATGAGACTCTTTATGGTATCGCGTTGGGTTAGCGTATGCTCTTATTACTCCAGATCTGTACTGACTAGTGGCACTGCCATCTGAGCTCTTAACAGAAAGTCTTCTGTCTTTCCCTCTCTGATGGTGTCTATAATAGGACACAATTTTAGTAACTATATAGTAACCACTTTACATAACAACCGAAGCTGAGATTAGGAATGTGATAAATCTAGGAACAAATTCTATCTTCTAAGCGAAATCTCCACACAACTCTAAGAAGTGTGACAAATGTCTAGCCCCATCAGATTAGTGGGTTTGCCAATAGTGTACCCTCAATTCTGATTGCACGAGACATTTATCTGTGTCCCTCTGGTGTATAGGTGTCAATATACAATGCTCTACGACACATATGAACACAAAAGCAGGTATCTACAACCTATTGATATTACTCCTGTTTATACGCACTCTAGATTAAGCAAACAAATATGACCATCGACTACAGATGGGACCCTGACTGACCTTTTACTAGAAGTACTACTGACTACAGGTGGTGTAACAGGGGACCTGGGTGCTTGGTATGTTCTATCAATGATCTGTTCATTAGTAGTATCAGTCTGTAGCAGAGCAGTAGGTATAGGATTAGGTGACGATATGTTAAGCCTGTTACGTAGCATTTCTATTTTAGCTTCATTGTTCTTAGCTAGAGTCTCTGTATCACTGGGAGGGTCCTTGCGTTTATCACTATACAGGGATATAATCAGTGTTGTATTGTTTATTTGTTTATTTATTTATGTTTGTTTGTTTGTTTGTTTGTTTGTTTGCTTGTTTGATTGTATTCTTGCAAATTTTTCAACCTGAGGGAATACGAAACTAACCCAATAACAACAGGCTGTGTTTGTTGTTGTTGTTGTTGTTGTTTCGCTGAGTTAATTAGTTCCGTTATATTAGCATTTATAACATTTACAGTCTGCAATAGATGTACAGGATTCTGTAATATAGGCGTTGGAGGAGGTGCTGTTGTTGTTTGTGTTGTTATTGTGATATCAGGAAGTTGACCAAGGGGTACCTACAACAAGGTGTTCCATAGATTACAGAAATCTCTGATAAATATGTACATAGCTATACATTCTAATTGCCCCTCTCTGCCTCTAGGCATATGATGTACATCAAGTGTAACTGACCTGATTTGGGAACATTCCTGTTGGGAGCTGTGACAGGTCTATAGATTGGGCTTCTGGTTGTCTCCTAGGGTCCTTAGGGAACACGGAGGTCCCGGGTACCACTCCCATATAAGAGGTTTCCTAAATAACAAATGTGAATTATTCTAGGCCCCATTTTTACTTGCCAAAACACCTTACTTGTGGCATAATTGGCATTTGTTGGTGGAATGGTGGCATAGTTTGAGCGGGTACAGCTGTCACAATTTGCTGTTGAGGAATTTGGATCGGAGGTAGGCCTACTTGTGGATTAACCTGGATATTGATTGGCTCAGGTTGTAACTGAACTACACCTGTGTACCTCTGCTCACTCAATTCCTCCTGTTGACAATCTGATTGGTTAATATCCATCTTGTTACCTCGTAATTGCCGCTGAGCCACGGCCAATCTTTGCTCAGTTACGTTGCTATCCTGGGCTTGTGGAAGGTTGGGTAAATCGAGGCCTTTCAAAATTGAAAATAAGGCTTGATGTGCTCCGGAGTTAAGAGTATCTAAAAATAGATTTGTTTATACAACAAATATTGACAAAAATAAATTCACATACTCTGCAATCCTTGCATTTGAGGTTGTCCTGTCCCTGGCAACGTGGGTACCGTATTGGGATGCACGTGAACAGGTGGAGCTGATTGTATAACAATAGGTGTTGATGAGATTGTATTTGCTTGGGTGATTACATTCGTAGAAATCTGTGTTGCAGTTGGTATTTGATTAAATTGAAAATTTGTCTCCATAAATATTCTATAAATATCTTGAATTATATTACACAAAATTAAAGTCAAACCCTTAAATCTGATTGGGTAACTATTTTAGTATAATCAACTAATTAACACAATACTAATAATCTCTAATTCCTAATATTCATCCCTAACAACCAGTCTAGCTCTCTGGAATGTGCATACGTTTCAACCAGTTCTTGAACGGCCCCTTTTCTCCATGGTATTGGACATTGACACCATCCTTGGTCAGGGTCCTAGTCCTTATTCCTTCTTCGTACTCCTCTGGAGTGTATTTTGTGAACCCATGCTTGTTGGAGACCACTATCTTTTGGCGCCCTGAAAGTGACAAACAAAATATTTTGATGAAAATGGTCCCATCAATAATGCTTACCAGGAAATTTGAACTTTGCCCGCCTGAACGCCTCAATAGCGCTGCTCTCAAATGCTGGTTTAGTTCTTATAGACATCATGACCTGTCTTATATTCACGCGGGCTACTGTACCTATTGGTTTACCAAATGCTCCTCTCATCCCGGTCTGCAGTCTAGATTAGGCATATGATTAATCTTAACACCTATATACATCAAAAGTACGCGAACAACAAACAAACAAACACTTACCTGTCAGCTCCAGCACATGATAACATCTTATTAATCCTCAACACATGGAATGGGTGTAGTCTAATCCTCAAATGGAACTGATCTTTTCCGCAGTGCTTAACCATGTATTTATTAGCACAAATTCTCGCAGCTTCTAAAGCTTCAGAACTTATTTGCTCATATTCATCACTCAATAGATGGATACATAACGGGAATAAGGCTACAGGGGTCTTTTTAGCACCCATATCGTATATACGGATCTTTGCATCGGGTACCCCTCTGCAGTAACGGGACTTAGGGTAGGGTTTGTTCTTACAATACCGATAACACCTTGCTGGTCTCCTCCCCATTAATTCTAATTAGAAATACTATATACAAACAATCAACAATTACAATATCTCTTAAAACCGAAATTCCAATGTAACCATCTGGTATCCATTATGGCAGGTGGTTAAGAACACTTTGGGGGAAGGGACACGTTCCTGAAAAGGGGTCTAGGGGAGCTATAAGCCCCCAGGAGTGTCCAGGAGGGAACATCTGGTCCAGGAAAATATAAATTTTTGATTTGTGATCGAAGTAGATATTTTACATTTTTCTTGTTACCATGGTGATTTAAAATATGATGGCTCAGAGAATCCAAGTGTCACATGACACCTTTCCTCCATGAGACGAATAGGCACAATATAAAACTACATATTTGCATTTAATATAAATACAGTATCCAATAATTCAATTACAGCAGACTACACCTTATTCTATGTTTTTTGCGGCCTTGACTTAACAAGGTAACAGAAGTTGTCATTTTTATTTCAGCTTCCCTCTTGTTACCATTTTTCTTCACTGGTGAATTACTTGGACTGTTATATTCAGAAAGAGCGCTGGGATAGGATTTAGATTTGGGTGTCCCGGGACAAACCAACGTGTCAAATTGGCCCAATTGTGATTGTACCTTTATCACAATTGGGGACTCCATTCGTTGGAACCCTGGGTTGCATGTGCTAAGTGGCCGTGGCGGTCTCCTGGCTGGATCTGTACCAATCGCCCCCTGTAGATGGAGTTCTTTCCTAATATCTGGGTGTTTCTTGTTCTTATCATTTGATGATTTGCATTTTGGGAGTGTATTGTGATTCGAAATTTTGTAAAACGGACGTTTTCGCTTAGCGCTGGCCCTGGTGAGGTGAAGTTCATCGTCCATGTCACCTGAACTCATCCTGCGGATCGGGTTCTCACTCGGCAGTCTTCTTATCGGGAGATTGAGATCATCTCTAGACGGTATTAATCCTGGTCCAAATGCGATCTCTGTTAAGTTGGTTAAGTCCTCGTTATCAGAGCTAGCTATTAATCATATGATTAATTACATAAGTAACACCTAAATATTAGTTCTTGAACTATGTGACCCTATTGAGCGGTGTCTACTGTATGTAAATATGCAGAAATAGCCTCAAAAAGGTGTGAAAATATGCAACTAACCAGACAACTCATCCATGGAAACTTGCGGTAAATTGAGTGATGGAATGCTCTTGGCGTGATATCGGTTGGTACTCAAATTAGAATTGGTGCTGTGTCCTCTACACACGCTATCGTCACCTCCAGATAGGGTGTCTAAATCTGACTCTCCAATCTCAGGAATGCAGAAGTTTGTGCCCTCTGGGGGTAGACTTAATCTCCCTGCCACTTTGACATTGTCACGGACTGGTGAGGCATCTAAATGGCGACACATTTCAACACTTGTATATACATACGTCAATTCCAGTTTTGTCGAAGTGAAGCTAAATGCCAATTATAGTAATGATAATATTGTGATGGAATGTTGTATTTTAACGGTATATGACAGGGCTAACGGTTCCCTATGTCCCTCTGAAACCTACTTTTAGTTGGAGATCTAAAGCTGTTACTCTCCACAATTGACACCTCTTTAACAGGCTTAGCCCACATGTCTCTGTATGTATCATCTGGAGTGTTCTTCTGTCTAGTAGGTGGTACAGTGGGTATTAGTTCGAGGTTCCTCTTTCTTAGTACTCCTGTCTCAGCTGCTCCGTGCTTAGTCTCAAATACTGTAGGAAGAGTTGATTGACCTGCTGGAGAGGGGAAATCCATTTTTCTAAAGAAACAAGTAAATAATTACGACAAATAATAGCTAAGTGAATATTTAGGGAATTTTATTACAGTTTCCATCCTAGCAACGCTTATTTACCTTTGCAATACTCTTTCTACATCATCTTCAGATCCAGAAGAAGTTACGGACTCTTGGTATGTAACTTTCTTCTTTCTAATTGAAGAATTAAATGCCTGCTTTCTTCTCAGGAATTTTTCGGCCAGTATGTAGTATGTGGCAGATAAGTGGCTGTATGGATGTTCAACTAAATGTCTAAATATAGAATTATATCAAGGTGTCAATAATTGTGACAGGGAAAAGTGGCTGTTAAAGAACATCCTGGTTATAGAAAATGGACAATATGAACAACTAGGCAAGTGACAACACTCACTATAAGGCATTAATTGGTTTCAGTTGCAATTAGAGCAGGGAAAATATTTTGGACCATGGATGCTATTCGGAGTCTTATCCTAGCAACGATAACTCACTTAAGAATGCTGTCTTTGCTCCCAAAATTTCCTTCTTCCATCTGTTGTATAATTACGAGTTTGTCCTCTTTCGACAAGTCTCTGACTTTAGCTATTAATGGCATCTGTTTAGAAAGTGGCACGTCTTTTAACCAATCAGATGTTAGAATATCTGAGACAGTGCATCTATTGTGTACATCCCTGACTATCATTCTTTTTAACAATCTGAAAAATAAACAAAAACACGAATGTAAATACTTAACACCTACTATTCAGAGGATACATGTCAATCCACAAATGTGTGAAGTGGACAATTGGCAAGTGATTCATAAGTCCAATTTGAAGTGTGAAATACATGTCAAACCCAATTGGTATCACTTAGAAGCACACCATTTATAGGAATATAGCGGTTATAAGAACATCTTCGGGAACTGGACATAATGTTCTTATAACCGGTAAAAATTCAATGGAGTAAGATACAAAAGATTCGGTAAATCGAGTTATGATTCTTATATCGGCATTTACTGTATTTGATAACTCTGGAAATACCTTTTACAGGCAGCTGGTATGTAATCAGGTGTATAGTACTTCTCATCCATGATATTAATTAGAGTTTCATTATCATTACCAGCAGCAAATGGTGATCTTCCTACTAGCATCATGTATAGCAGTACTCCCATACTCCATACATCTAAATACAAGTAATAGAATATAGAGCGTGATAATTGTGTCGGATATAAGAGGTGGCAATAAGTCGTCCCCCTGTTGTCGTCCGTGAACCTCTAAAGGGTCCATGGAGAACAGGTTGGGAACCGTTGGACAATAGTAACATAATTTTCTGATCCAGCAATCCAAATTTGAATTAAAATGTTTCTAAAACAACAACAACAACAACAACAACTTACCAACTGCAGGACCATCGTAAGACTCTCCAAAGAATATCTCAGGAGCCGAATACTCCAGAGACCCACATAACGTCAACAACTTCTGTCCAGGCCTACAGTTAGCTGAAAGACCGAAATCAGTGAGTTTAACCAAATCGTGAGCGAAAAATACAATATTTTCTGGCTTCAAATCTCTATGTACAATATGTAAGTCATGGCAATACTTAATTGCATTCACAATCTGTAGGAAAATCTTCTTAGCGAACTCTAAGTCTTTCTTTTCTTTCATTCCCTGCGGATACTTCTTTTGGATAAAATCGTAGAGATCACCGCCTGTACCAAGCTCTAGGATGAGGTATAGTCTGTTGTTGGTGTCTATAACCTAATTCGATTAGTTGATAGGATTACTGGGGAGTATAAAAGGATTGGAATAGGTGCATTTGTAATTTTAGGAAATTTATGGACTATGGATACCAAAAATGAAATGTTACTATAGAAAGATTTGGAAGTGTCATAATATATATATTGCTAATCACCTGATATAATGTTACAACATTAGTATGCTTAACAAGCTTCATACACTGTACTTCCTGTACCAGCTGTTCCTTAGCCTCCTTAGCATCAGATCTGTTATACAGCTTAGTCTTGTCAATAACCTTAACTGCTACTCTCTGACCTGTGAACACGTGTCTGGCGCGTTTAACTACACCAAAATGTCCTTCTCCTAGAGGTTAAGAATGCATTACTGATTATGTATTATTGGACTATGGATATAGGGAATTAATTGGAACTATCAGAGTATTACAGGCTGATATTCTATTGGTCAATGAATGTACAAGTTATTTAGAGGTGGTTATGCGACTAGCTTTGGGGAAACACTGGTTGCATATATGTTTGTCACTTGGCTGCGATTCGGGCATCATGGCCCGTTGGAATGTGGCGAAATTGTCCCCCTTTTGGATGGTATATCAATTTACACGTCAATTAACGTGCCGCTGAATGACGCGGTTAGAATATCTACCTGCGTTAAGGCACTATGCATAGGGTAGACGTGTATAAGCGAGAGAGGCCCACTCAATCCCAAAAATACTGTGGGAAACGCTGGGGTCAACTCCTGTTATACAGAAGCTCAAGGAACCATATTGTACAATTCAGACTTCGCTATAACAGGAGTTGACTATCCGTAAACAATAATAACAATAATCACCTATAGTATCTTCCAGATCATAGCATCCAGCTATTGACTTCATTTTATCGTAAGACGTAGGAATCGACTGACTCCTCTTACTCAAAATTCTATCATCAGACATTCGTTGTTATGCGAATACCCTCGTAAATGTGAAGAAGATAAAATGTGTCGTCAAATGGCACAGGTTATCTCATTAGGTGGCTGACAGCTATTATTATAAAATTACAAACATTGTCAGTGAAATATTGAATTTATAGAATTTGCTATTTTTGATTAAAAATCAGATTTTAAGCATATATAAATACAAATAATGATTATTGTCAAAAAGGTGTCTAGACAGTAAACAAGTATATACATAATCTATAGTTCTGGTTACGATTAAGTTGTGGACGATTCTGCTAGGTGTCATTCTGGTGTGCCACTTTTGAAAGTGGTCTTTTCAAAAGTCATATCATCAAATAAACATCAACAAATATTTCAATAAATAATGCTTGCTAGGTGTGAAATTATTCAAATGTATTAACAACAAGTTTGACCTGTGAATATACAAGTGGGTTATAACCGTGATACGACACATATTGGTTCATACATGATTGCACAAGCGAAGTGTTAAATGTGTCCGTGTGGCTTGAAGTGGTACTGATTAGGATTGGCGGATGTTTTATAAGGTGTGATATGTGAAAATTCAAAGAAATAAATTCACATTCTAAATTAGAAATTGGGATATATTTTGTAAAGTGACTGTCATAACTTTTATGATAAAAAGCAGGGGAAATCGAAACCATGGAGAATCGATTATTCCCGGTGTTGTCATAAACCCATTGGTCCTTGGTGGTGTCCCAGAAGTGTGAAGCGGCAGTAAATCCAACCAATCGATCAGGAAATTGGCGCCATATGTAGAATCCAAAATTCAAATCTTTGTAGTCTGGAATTCCGTAAAAATCTAAATTTAGAATTGCGTCGGTTTTGAAATGAAAATATTTCAAATCGTATTTTGACAAAATTTGGATTTTTATAGAATCTTCAAATCGAAATTTTTGATTTGTCACTAATATAATTTGATATAAATTTTCACATTTTTGAAGAGTTAACACCTTTTCTGAGAGTTTTGCTCCTGTCACAGTTTCGTAAATATTTACTACAGCTGTAAACAGATTGTTATTGTTTTTATAGACATATTCCATTTGGTTGAAAATAGCGCCAGGAGGAAAATTCCATTGATGGTAGCTACGAGAAAAGTGTGAATATATTCTATCTTTCAAAATCTCTAAAATTGTAGAAATGTATTTTCTTGTTGAAGAGAAATATGTTTCCCAAATAAATTGGGCTTGTAGACGCATAGCTAGAAGTTGATTGGCTGAAACTGAATGAATTTCAGCTGGAACCTAAGTAAATTCGAAAAACAAATAAACAAACAAACAAACAAACAAACAAACAAACAAACCTGGAATAGATTTCTTTCATCAATATTTATTGCAGTCAATTTCCAATCAATTACATCACTAAATGGCATAACATAGCTATTAGATAGCGACACAGGAATGCAACCAAACTGTAGAGACTCCAAAAACCGGAATGACCCCAATCTCCTCCCTCTGGGGACAAGACAAAAGGAACTGTTAATCATTAAATCAACAAATTCGTACTCCGTGTAAACATTATTATCATTTTCACATAACCTGTCTTCGTATTTATACCAATTCGCACCATGGATACAGGTAGTGAGTAACACTATGTCACGATTATTGTGGATGTTACTAAGCGCATTTCTAGCAACCGAACCAACACCCCACACATACCTCTTGCCCTTAAATGACAACAGGTATTTCCTCTGGACAGGGTACAAGTTATTTAGGACCCTTAAGGCCCCTGGGTGTCTGTCTGTCAGTTTGAAATCTTTCGGCAAGAGAGGAGAAGAAATATCAAAACCTCTACGATTGAAATTATCCGAAACGGAGGCTTTGATTAAAATAGCCCGCCCAAATTCTAAATTTAGACTTGACAAACTATGTGAATAAGTTGGAAAAGTTCCCGAGAAAAAATTGAATACCAAATGATTCATTCCATTATTCCAAAACGGTAGTGATGTTAGTGTGTATCTGAAACCATGGCTGTAGTCTGTAGACAGAGGATCTCTGTCTAGTGTGTCGTAAGGTGGCAGGAATACACAAGCTGTTGTCGGGTCTGTTGTCAAGTATTGTGACTCTGATACCACCTAGGTAGTAAACAACAATAAACAATTTGTACACAAATTTTACAAAACAAATTACCTTCAAAATCTTTGCATATAGTGGTGATATTTTGGCGCTAAAAACAGGTTTATATACATATACGCTAAACCCATTAAGACATCTACTCATATTGAAACACGTATTCATATTGCATTCCTGTGAGTTATCATCGTTACCATGGATATGTACTTGATTTGGTAATAATAATTTCAAATAAGTTTGTTTAGCTGTAATTTCATTTATTTCCAAACTGGAACTATGATCTAGTATAGTTCCAATTCTGTCTGGCTTCTTCACCACACCCTCATAGGTGTTATGTACATATACTACCCGTAGAGGTGTGAAAATATACCATAGCAGCCATACTACAGTCAGGAATGTGAAGATTATTGGAACAGCAAATATTCTAATTTTTGTTTTCATAGTCTAAATATAGATTTATAGTTATATAACCCAGAGGACTTTACCCCTTCCCCTTAGAACTGCCACCAAATAATTAATTAGTTCAATAAGGAACTATATATCATAAATTGTCCAAGTATTAATTACGTGTAATAAAGCGTAATTCCGAAACTGAACAGAATATCAGCTATAACTAAACTAAACAATTGATTGGGTATCATAAGCCAATCAGGTATGAGCGTTCAGTAGGCCTATATCCCTAACTACTGAGAAAGTATAAAAGCTCTCATTCAGGTTGTTGGATAGTATGAAGTGAGAGGAGGTGGGGGTCCTCTGGGTCTTGGGGGTCCGTAAGGTTGGTAATTCTGTGCTGGAGGGTAGGTGCTAGAAATGCTAAATAAATAAATTATGTGAAGTGACAAATATCTAGACAAGTGGTTCTCAACCTGAGGTCTATGGAACCTTGGTGGTCCAGTCGCTATATATAACTTACTTATATTGTGGTGCCATGTACCTAGGTGCAGGTGGATACCCTCTCCTTGGATTAGGAGACCTGTAATGTCCTCCCATGTACCTGCCTCCATACGAGTCTGAATACCCATAACCAGACCCGTAATCTGAGTACTCTCCTCCATAGCCTAAAGGTGGTAAATAGCTAATAAACAATAAACAAATATTTAATATTCACATACCAGAATAAACAGGAGACCTGTCTCTATCTCTTCTACCCCCGTAATCATCATTGCGATACACATCTCTTCTGTTATTCATTCGACGACTCCTGGAGTGTGACTTTGATTGCTGACAAAAAATGATAAAAACACAATAAACAAATCAATAAGTACACATACCTCAATCTCTAGATTTACACCCATGAACCTGTACCCATTGAGTGCTGCAAGAGCAGCAGCAGCCTCTTCACCATTTGAGAAGTGCTGAAACAACAATAAAATATCATAAAAAAAACAAAAACAAACAAACAAACAAACAAACAAACAAACAAACAAAATAAGCCATGATTCAATTCCTGCCCAATCAGATTCGATTGTAGAGTTCTAAATAGATTTCCTAAACGTATAATTATCAAGAACGTACAACGAAAGCGTAGGAGCGAATAATAGCACACTCAGTGACGGTCCCGTATGTCGCGAAAAGGTCGTTGAGCTCTTTCGAGGTTACTGCCTCCGGAATCCGTTTGACGTAGAGCTTAGTTGGTATCACGCCGCCAGGCCCGGAAGGCCTTGGTCGATCGCCTCGGGAGACTGTAGAATTTTCGAAATTCTCCGGTTCAGTTATGATCGGGGCTGCTTCGAAGTCATTTTGTGCCATCGTACGTAGATCTGTTATCGTGCGGATCGTTTAGCTAGTCGAACGTACGATAGAATGAATAATTAGTAATCAGAATACAATCTAGGGTATCGAATAAGCGAAGGGAGCCAGAGGTGAAATCTGACAAAACAAAAACAGTTCTACAAATGTTAATTCGGCGTTCCCTCAAACTAGCATGTCTTTTCCGT
This sequence comes from Oopsacas minuta, assembly GCA_024704765.1. Lineage (NCBI taxonomy): Eukaryota > Metazoa > Porifera > Hexactinellida > Lyssacinosida > Leucopsacidae > Oopsacas > Oopsacas minuta. Next base: position 130,565 of record JAKMXF010000312.1, on the reverse strand, counting down.
TTCTTGGGATGAAGTCAATAGTTTAATATGCAAGTAAAATATTCCAATAAATCAGGACCAATCTAAATACGGTCCTGTTTACCAAAGCTCAAGGGACCGTGATAATTCCTTCGTTATAACCGATGAAAAATATTTTACTCTGACGGTTTGGGGCCATATTTGTATAATCTCACACTTCGATATAAGCGGGTATTCTATGTTCGTGTTTGGGATAGCGGGGGGTGATTGTAAGTAATTTATCGAGCGACAAGCAAGACGAAATATTATGGGAAGATTTTACCCCTTTACATGTTTTCCAGTTACTGTAATGTGAATAAGAGATACAAACACATCTTATGAATAGTGGGAAAAATGAAAATAAACTCAAAAGAGGTATTTATAGGTTAGATATATAGGCCTAAACACACTAAAAAGAAAAACAGCTGTCTCTCGACTTGTCAGCCAATAGAATTAGTCCTCGTAATCATAGTAGGAAGGGTCCTCGTAATCATAGTAGGAGGAAGGATCCACTGGGACATAGTCATCAGTTGGAGCAATCTCATCATATATCATCTCGGTGTCGTAAATAATTTCATCGATAATCTGATCAGTGTTGTCATAATTATCGTAGTAATCGTAAGGGGGGTCTATGACGTAATCAATTGGGTAGTCGTAGTCGTAGCCATAATAATCATTGTAGTGATAACGGTAGTACCTCATAACAGCGGATCCGATGAAGAAGAGGATTATCATGAGGCTAAGAATTACAGCTATGGCAATTACAATCCCAGACACAACTCGTGAGTAATTGCTCATGCGTGTGGCTTCTTGGGCCTTGCCATGTTCACGTTTCACGTATGCAAACACGACCATTATTATTGGGATGATACCTAGGGCCGAGCAGCAACAATACGAGATGACAGCGAGGGTTAAGGAGATCGCGATTGAGTGTCTGGGAACTTGTGGTCCATAGGTAGTGGTGTGGATATGGCTCTGCGGCTCCTTGGTTACTAGCTGAACCTTATCAAGGCCGGTTTCTACGTGGAGAGGCTTATAGGACATAATTTGAGATGTTGGACAAATATAATGAATTACAGCAGTCCTGATTTATTTATATTATCCTAATAGGTATATACTTGGTTAGATTCTATTAGATAGTAGTATATGCTCTAATTAGATTATGAGATCATATGTGTATTTAGGAATTTACCCTTAGGTAAGATTCTATTTTTAGCTATACTGTGATCCACGGTGTTTACTGTAATATATATACAGTCAACTCCGGTTAATCGGACCACTTTTGTCCAGAGTAAAGTGGTCCGATTATCCGGAGTGTCCGATTAACCGAAAGATGTTAAATATTAATCCTGGATTAGATTAGATTCCGTCCAGGAGAAAATGGTCCGATTAACCGAATTGTCCGATTAACCAGTGGTCCGATTAACCGGAGTCGACTGTATTATAAATTGTGTATGGCAGGTGGATTAGCTTTCCCATCTTTCTTGTGTATGATTAGGTTATGAAATGCGTATATGCTCTACAAACGAATACATCCAGGCTAACAGCAATGAGAAATAACTTGTTTTGAATCACAAGATGATAATTTAATTAGTAGTATCAAGATATATAGATGAATGAAATGAATATAATATAGCATAAATATACATAAACAACAACAATTTATATCATACAGCTGGTTGCATGTCTCTTTTCTTCCTTGTCCTTTGGGCCTGGGGGGCCATCTTGGATATTTGGAAACACACCAATAATATAAACAAGTTGAAACAAGAATTTGAAGCTCAAGTAAATAACAATAACAATATTTAGAATATAGAAATAAGAGAAATAATATGGTCCGGCTACTAATGTTTCGATATACAATCGTGAGAATATTATCGCTGCAACATTTATACCAACAACAAACACGATCAACACCTCTGATACTATTAATAGCACAATGGCAGCCTTCTGTATGCAGTCATTGCCAGTTATGACGAAAGCGGAACCAAGCACACCAAATGTGATTAATAACATGTATAATACCACAGTTAGCACCATGGCAACGCACAGGAATGTTAGATAACCGGATGAGGCATTATCTTCTGAGTCAACAGCGATTGATATCCCGCCAAAAAATGTTCCAACTATGGCACTATAAATGACCAAAATAACACCTAAGACTTGATTAATAATATTTATAACCCCAACAATTAGTGATTGAATGACATCCATTTTTCAGCGAATATTTTACATCATAAATGTGTGTATTTATATAAGCAATCTTTACACCTTTTTACACGAGTATGATTAGCAAAGGTGATGGAATAATGAGATAATATATTGTGATTGTATTTATGTATTACATGGCATAGCATGATGGGTCATTTGATGGCACATACGATATTCTATAAGAATTCATGTATTTAGTAATTATTGTCTCAGAGTAGAATAAAATAGTTTCAGCAGGAGGAAGCCTCACAAATAAAACCGTATTTTGATTGTGCTGATATTTTGACCATAGGTATTTTCAGAAATCTGCAGAAGAGCGATGTTTGACAAGTAGCAAGAGTGAGTATTCAGTTTACATAATTTTCCCTAACTTTTCTTAATTAATACTCTTATTGATTTTGATTTGTAGTAACTTTCCCCTTTCTACTCATTGTTCCTATTTACGCTCTCTCACTGTTAATTATTCTTATACTATTGGAATGTTGTTGTTGTATTCCCTTCGCCAAAATATCTAACCTTACTTTATGATGCAAAAACCTTTCTTATCAATATTCTTAGAAGATTTGAGAATATGTATGAATATACCAAATATGTAGATATATCATTTTTGTGTGATACAGTTGCGCATTTAGTAATACACACTACTATCGGATTTCTAAATAATTCGCGTATAAGTGTAACCACAATTCTCCAAGTGCGCTGCAGATGGAAGATATATGCTACTGTCACGTCTGGAAAATCTCAGAAGTTAAAAGTAAGACAAATAATAATATTTACTCAAATTAATGAACTGGGAAATGACAGAACTCCATCAAATAATGTAAGCCTCAAAAGCACTCGTCTTGCCCAATCAGATCCTTGTGTTTGTAAACACTAGTAGGCTTGTATACTTTTGGTATAAATAGGAGGACAAATTGAAAAAGCTTTTTTGTTGTTGGATACATCTGTAGTTCATTTAACTGTTATTTGATTGGTCCTTCTTAATGACGTAATCTGATAGGTTAAATAGGTAATTTATACTGTACAGCTGATTATAATACTATTACACATCATAGTAGCTCAGTTATAATTCTAAGCTATATAATATGTTATACGTGATCTATTCTATCGTATATCTCGAAATATCAGATTTTGACATTTTAGAGTTGTATAAATCACATAATAATCAAGTATTATATAATTTGGTTATCTAAGCTGATATTTCTTATTAACAATTCGAGGACTTCTGTTTTAATGCAAAATATTTACTGCAGAATTAGCCTAATAGAAGTTACGTCACCAAAAATTGTAGATTGAGCGTATATGCGTATTATAAATACGAAATACGTCTCATTAAAAGAAGTATTAAACAACTTAGATAAAATGATAGACTTAATACTCAGATATATGTATGTAAGTATGTATGTATGGTGTTCCCTCTCCTGTTCGCACCTTTAGAGATTAAGACACCAAATTTGGTATTTGCACTCGTAGTAACATCTAGATGTGCACCTGACATTTGTGTATCCATACGGTAGAACTCGGATAAGACATACTCCCTGAGGAATCAATAATTAAACGTATGAGTGGAAGTACGTCTTATCCGAACACTTTTCCTATGCAATTAATAGTAGAGGAAATCCTTTTTGATTAAACTACAAACCGAAAGTACATACCAACTGAGTTCTACAGCATCTGTTTACTCCTCCAGCATGGCCTATTCTTATTCCTAAGATTCACAAGACTACGAACTTATAATTGGTATCCGCAAATTTCAATTAGAGATTCTGAAAGCCTTTTAGCAACCAAGTACGAATCTGAATATGTAGATACATCATGTCGCTGAGGATATCTATTTTGTTCAACGAGGACAATATCCAAATATTAATCCTACACAAGCTATTTAATACATCAAATCTCAACACATTGTGAATATGAATAAATGTATTGGCTCGGTCTTGACTTGTGATGTAGTTTCATCGCGAGACACAGCAAAAGTATAAAAGTAGTCCAATTATTAGAATTCCAACATTTCTTATCACAGTTACCATACATCAATATTTTCTGATATTTTTGTCATTGTGATATGAAAACAAATATTATATTTGGATTCTTGTTAATTCTGCTTCTTCAGGTAGCACCTGTACATTTACAAGGTAAGTATAACGTAGTTAGAAATATATCATTAGGGGCCGTTCAAACGTCACGTAACGCTAACAAGGGGAAGCGGGGTGTGTGCAAAGTGGGGAGCCCCACTCTTTTTTGCATCACATTTGGGTAACGGGTGTCTATGTATTGAATTCTACGGTATACATCATTAGCCTTTTATATTGTTACTGATGTCCAAGTTGGGATCCTGTAACTTACACATCATACAATCCTCGTTTAATAATATCCAACTGTTAATAGTATACAGATAAAATTGAATTTTAATAATCATATCCGAACAACACAAGCGAGGAAGCTATCTTCTTCACTATTTGGATTATCCAGGGGTATATTAACTACAGGGATCATATATGGCGCCATGGATGGTCCGCTCGGGCCTACATTGGGGGATTAAATATAGCAGGACAGGTCCAATTAATCGAATATTATATAAATAAATAAATAATAAAGAAATTTTCAGTAAAGATATAACAATTCATTCCTCTAGTCCCGACCCAAGGATGTAGTCGTATCTATAATGGAGAGAAATGTTTCAACTACAGATATACGGGTGGAGACTGGAATCAGGCTAAAGCAGCATGTGCGACGGATGAGGAGACTATTGCTTCAGTAACTTCAAGTAGAGAAAATGATTTGATTTACGACAAGATGATCGAGGAATCAGTTACCAACTGTTGGATCGGGTTAAGTGACCAATTCACTGAAAATGTATTTTTCTGGGAAGACGGCAGTCCAGTAAACTATACCAACTGGGGTTTTGGTCAACCAAGAGAGGAATCAGGAAATGAAGACTGCGCACAAATAACTGGGAATTCTAAGTGGTTTGATGTACCGTGTGGTGATACAATAGGTTGTCATTTCTGTAGCTCACCAGGTAATCATTATGATAAATTGAATATATGTTACAAATAATTCATTACCCGTACTATATTTCTAGTGTCTCCATTCGGTGTAATGTATGCTACTGGTGAAAGTGAAGCACTGCCAGACGATTCTATATTCACTGAAAATGCCCAACTATACTGTGTATCAGAGTTATTATCGGGCCTACCATCTATCACCTGGAGTTATGTTGACCTCGGAGGTGAAATTACTGACATAGGCGAATTCACAGCCGATACTCGAGGAGTTGATACTGAAACACTAGACATAACAGCCCCTGGCTTCTACATGTGTAGCGTCACTCAAGAAGGTGGTATAGAAAGAATTTATACTGTAGCTTTATTGGAACCAGCGATATATCCAGGTACATATTGCAATAATTATCAAAATGTAAATATTTGTATGTAATTGTGTTGCAAGGAAATTAGAAATGCAATAGAACATGGTAATAACAGTATAGCGCTAAAGGCTGCTGTTATAGAGAGTGCCACTGTTTTGTAGACTAATGAAATGAATATGAATAGCTGACATAAATTCTTAATATATTACTCTTTAGTTGATCCATTTGGACAAGCGATAGGATCATATCTGTTCCAGCCTTTGGCAGAGAATACAGTATTTACTGTCAGTACAACTCTCTACTGTGTAACGAATACTATACACACACAACAGACTGTTTGGAAATACACAAATCTAGATAGCATCAGCACATACCTAGATTCTGATACAGGTTCCAGCACAGGAGTTAGTGTATTGAGGGCCAGTATAACCAATCCAGGCTCCTACAGCTGTATAGTAACACTGAATGATGGAAGCGAGCAGATATATACTGTAGGACTATTTCCCAGGACATATCAAGGTATTAAGTTTACTAAATCTGTAATAGAATGGGTTACACAAATTATTTCTATTTGTAATTTGTAAATTTTTCGAAAATGTTACAGAACCAATGGAGTGCGATTCATGAATTACGTTCGTACAATGTGCATTAGAGGAGATTCAATACACTAATCCTGATTACACCCGGCCTCAAAATGTTAATGATGTTATAGAAAGATTATTACTGTCTAAAAGGCTGCAAATTCAATCTCAAAATGTTATTAGTCTTATTGTCTGCATTTCAATTAGTTTCTTGGAAATAGGTACTAATAATTTTACAATAGATATGTTTAAAATCATGAATAATCTGAATTAGGCGCATAAAATAGGAATAGGATCGATAAAAGATTCCGTATTAGCCGCATATCCGTATACGAGCAATTGACTGTTGTTTATTCCAAATAGTGCTGAAAGAAGGATGTGATATAATTACAGAAAATGGAAAATGCTTAGAAAAGAATATTGGTGCTACTTCAATTGATAGGGCAGAAGCTCAATCAAATTGTGAAGGAAAAGGATTCAATCTAGCTTCTATATCTTCACATGCAGAACAGTTATTTATTGATAGTTTCACTACAACCCCTACAAAATGTTGGATTGGTTTGGATACAATTGACAATAGTGATGTATATAGCTGGATTGATGGCAGTTCCATAACCTATTTAAACTGGGATGAGACTCTATCATTTTCAGGTGACTGTGCGTATACAGAAGATGGCGTATGGATAGACTTATTTTGTGAAGCTAATACATTTGGTTGTCATCACTGCAGTACTCAAGGTAATAACTATTATCATATTATGAATTAATATTCAGAATTAGATAAGATAGTGTATTATTAATGTAAATACATTTAGTGAGTCAATTCGGAAAACTTGTTGATGCAGATAGATATACAGTAGTAGAGGACAATTCCATTCTCACTGCTACCACAATGCTTCAGTGTATAACAGAGGACACTAAAACAATCGTCAGACAGTTTAAGCATATAAGTGGCCAACCTCCAGATAGTCCACCTCCTTCTACTACGCCCCCGTTAGGGACTGAAACGGTGGAAATTAACATTGGTTCCCCTGGCTACTATTCCTGTGAAGTATTTCAAGATGATGATGTCCAAAAAGTGTATACTGTAGCACTTCTGGATCCATCCATTCATACAGGTATGAAACTTAATTAATGCACATATGTTACTGACAAATCGTTAACTTTCTGGAATATTTCAAGTATAAATACAGTATTTCCCTGAATATGCTGGGGTTTGTATTCACAAGTCTTGGCCCTGACGCTTTTTCAGGGAAATACGGTTACGTATATTTCAGCCAAGTTTGAATAGTGGAACCAATTCTAACTGTATCTAATTGTTAGTTGCTGAAGCCTCAAACTCCTACACTTACACTATTGACATAGACAGAGGAGAAGCATTCCTATTCTGCCACAAATGGGACAACTCTGTACCATTTGAGGACTATAAATGGAGAAAATCTGGTGCTACATTTGTCAGGGAAAATCCCTTAAGCCTAAACAGCTTTTTTGTAAATCAAAACAGTTACCAGATGGAATGTTTTGATACATCGTCAGGAACTGTAATACATGATGTTGATATCCTCATCCAAGGTTTGTGTAACAAAGAAGTGATGGTGGACAATTGGACATATACATACATTCATAAATAAAAACAAGATACAAATACAAATAATATACTACAAATACAAATAAAGTGTGATTATAATATCATAAATGTTTCTGAATAGGTCCACCTGTCATAACTCTGGATACAGGAGTTATTACAACATACGATCTGCTCCCTGGAGCTGTGAACGAAGTTTATGTGAATTTACAGTCACCAGATTTGGTACTTAGCATGAATATAGTCGGGAAATGGCAGAAGCCTGACGGCAGTTATGTAACAGAGAGGGATATTACATTTGAGAATTTTGGGTTATCTGATGCTGGATTATACAGATACTATGTTACGAATTTGGAAATGGAACAAACACTAGCAATACAGATCTTGGTTAAAAGTTTGTGAAGCATAAGATAGGTAAATTCCGTTATTACCAAATTCAATTTTCTTTAGTTTATCAATTTGGAATGAAACTCAGCCCATTTATATATGAACCATTGGAAGACAATTCATTAGTTACAGATTATACTGAATTCTACTGTATGAGCGGATATCCACAAATACCAGTGAGGTGGTTCTTAACACGTGATGGTATTCGTGAGGATGTAACTTATGACGCTGGAATAGATGATGTAGGTGTTAGCATATTCGCCACAAATGTTGGAAACCCCGTATTGTACGTCACCTGTGAATCTGTTCAGGCTGACGGTTCCATTATGAGACATACGATTTGGTTTGTGGATACAGGAGAGACTACAGGTTTGTTGATATTCTGAAAGAACTGTTATATCTATATTGGGTCCAAAGATATACTTGAAACATTTTTGGTTTTCTAGTTGTTGAAGCTTCAGATTCTTACACATACACCCAGGACATAGATTCTGAATATAGTTCCTTATTATGTCACAAAGCTGACAACTCAGTTCCATTTGAATACACTATTTGGAGAGAATTGGGTACAAACTATGAAATGGAGAATCCATTATATATCAACAATCTGGAAATAGATGGAAAGAAGCACAAAATGCAATGTCTGGACTCACGTAACAATGAGGAGATATTGATTATCGACCTAATACTGCAAAGTTTGTTGCAATAATAATAATTATTATTATTCTATGCAATAATTATCAGTTCAATAATGACGGCAAATAGCTCATCATGTTTTCGTCATATTGCTGTGATTCAAAATATACTACTCTATTTACAAGTTGAATCCAGAACAACGTTAAATATATTGACACAATTATGAACATATTCAGGAGCGGCTCGCAAACGGTCAGGCTATGGCCTCAAGCCAATGGTGTGACCGCTATTTAGCACCTTCAGCTGCCCTTGATGTTACTATACTGCACCATGGGAAGTTGATAATAATTAATACGCAGTAGGCGCGTACTAATTAGCCATATGATGTATGAATTAACCTTTGACAACCGTGGCTATCACGTGCATATATACTACGGTTAAGAGAAATAGCAGGATGGTTTATTATTGTTTTGATCGATCCTACATATATTATTACTACATGCATGCATATATACATATATTTTCGCTTCCTCCTTAACTATGACGGAACATGACGCTCAACGTATGTAAAGTGGAAATGTTATGAAATATTTTTCAATAACTTTAAGAGAATATTATTTAATAATTGCACATCTTTTCATAGGTCCTCGTGCCCTCACACTTGACTCAGGTTCTGTTACTACATACTTTGATCCCTCTATCTCTTCTCAAATAAATTATAAAACTCCGAACGTTACCATAAGTGCGGATCTATTTGGGACATGGAAACTACCAGATGATAGTTATGTGACAGAGAGTTCTATAACAATTCCATCTTTTGAGGTGTATAATGAGGGAATTTATGAATTCTATGTAACAACCTGGGATAAGCAATCAAATTTGGTTTTTGATATAACGCTTCGAGGTAGGCCAATATACATTACGAAGATGATATTATTATATCATACATAATTACATTAAAGCAGCGATTCCCAACCTTTTCACCAGTGGACCCCTTCCCATAGACTGCAATAGATCCTGTGGATCCCTACTCTTTTCTGTGGACCACAAAGGGGTCCATACACCCTAGGTTGGGAACCGCTGCATTAGAGTTTCAGACCATTAATCAAATTCATATTTTAGTCTATCCATTTGGACAAAAGATACAAGATACTTACACAAATTTGGTAACAGAGACGATTTTGACAACTAGCACGATTCTATACTGCAAAGCACCTTTGACTTCAACGCTAGAATGGAACTACAAAGAAACAACTAGTAGTACTAATACACGCACAGCAGCTGACGTAGACCCAGTAACTGGTATCAGTTTATTTGAAGTTAGCATTGAGGATTCTGGAATATATTATTGTGTAGATAATTTTGTTGATGATACAGGGCTATATATATACAATATAGGAGTTTTTGATCCATCAAGATATACAGGTATTTGTAAATGTATTTCGGATAGCATCACATATATTCAATGTATTTTTGTGCATTCACTTCAGAATGGATTGACTTTTACAGTTTTACCATTACCTCACTTTTTATGCTGGTTATTTTGTCACCAGTGTATTTAATTAACGGATTATTTATCCTCAAAATACTCTTTACAGTGTAAACTAATAGGCTTTTGACTGTAATAATACATTCGGATATTTAGGCTTTATTCCTTGTGTAAAGAAATTAACTAAAACCCTGATTCTACTTTATTTGTATAGTTATTGGTGAGTCAACAGACTTCACATACACAACTGGAGTTGATAGCGACAATACTTTCCTATTTTGTTCACAGGACGGTTTTGAACTATTTGCTTTCAGAATCTTAATTGGTCCATCTAATACTCCTGACTCGAATCCAATAAATATTGGAAGTATTTCTTCTAATGATATGTTTGTTGAGATTAAATGTGATTATCTAGCATCTACAACCTACCGTGCTATCGTCTATAAGCAAGGTATGTCATAATATAACAGTATAAGTTTGGTTCAGAGAGTTTGTTAAGTATATCATAGTCTCTAGTGTCGTTTATAACTTACATTCACATAATTTATTGATATATCACTTCTATTCAACAGGCCCACCTGTCATAACACTAGATACAGGATCCCCTATAAATTATGAAGATCTTATACCTGACATTAACACAGCATATTTGCAAGTCAATGAGCAAGCAATGCTATCTGTTAATCTAATGGTGGGGAGATGGCAACTACCAGATGGTAGCTTCATTGAAGATACAACCATTACATTCCCTACTTTTGAGACATCCAATCAGGGATTGTACAAATTCTTTGTAATCTCTTGGGAGAATGAACATAAACTAGCAATTCAGATCTTACTCAAAGGTAAGCAATTAATATATCGCTTCAATTCATCGATATTAATCTATTCAAATCTCTTATAGTGTATCCATTTGGAGAAATCGATGCTTCAAATACACACCAATCCATAGAGGATAACTCTATCTTGATTTCTAGCAAAACTCTGTATTGCATTACAGAGACTAGTGTATATAATCCACAGGTATCATGGAGTTATACAGATCTTGACAACTATTGTACATCTAGACCTTCTGAAACAGACCCAATCACTGGGATAAGCTATTTGTCAATAAGCACAGAGGAGTCAGGCTACTACAGCTGTGTAGTTGCTCAAGACAGCGGTACAATTACTACACATATCATCGCTCTTCTGGACCCGTCTGTGTATACAGGTATGTTGTTTGTAATAGATTATACAAAATATTCAAGTTTAAGCCATAACTCGAATTTTGATATACGAATTCTATTTCACTCACAGTTGCTGAATCTTCGTCTACCTACAAATATACAGAGGGAGTAGACAGTGAGGAAACATCCCTGTTCTGTCATAAGTCTGACAATACAGCTGAATTTAGAGACGTATTTTGGAGGGAGCGAGGTACAACTGATGTCTCACGAAACCCCATGCACATAGGCGGACTAGCTGCATACAGAAATGAATACTTTGCAGAGTGTATAGATAGTTCTAACAATCAGACTATACTTGTAGTTGATATAATGCTACAAGGTTTGTAACTACATTTCCGAAAGATTTGGTATTGCATTATATCTTGTGTCTGAGGTTACGTATTAGAGCAGATACGATTTGGAAATATCTATCGTGTATTTTTCAGGTCCACCAGTGATAACATTCGATGATGGAACTGTCGAATATCTCACATCACTCTTTCCTGATCAAAACAGTGCTTATGTGAAATTAAACTCTAAAGTAGCATTGACAGCTAATATTGTTGGGAGATGGAAGACAGTAGATGGCACCTTTCTACCAGAGAACTCACCCATAACTGTAAATGAGTTCGATTTCTTAGATCAGGGATTACACGAGTTCCGTGTGATCGACTGGAAGGGAAATGAAGTAATCGCTTTTCAGATTTACATTCGAGGTAGCACTTCAGTGATTGTATGTTTCTTCATATGTTAATGCATGTTATGTGAAAATGTGAAGTGAAGTCTTCAGACCCACTGCCAGTGCCATATTTACCATTAGGCTAAGTAGGCTATAGCCTTCGGGCCACTTATAAAAAGGGTCGTTCTTAGAGACTAAAATTTATAAATTAGAAATATAATTGCAATTCGAACTTAAGAAGTTGAACTCCCTATCAAAATCTCTATTTGCTTGATTTAGTGGTTCTAATCAGTTCTAGAAAAGTATACATTCTTCTTTGGTGTGATTCCAAAATTCAATTCAGTTCATTTTATACATTGTTTACTTTTGAAATAAGTTATATTAACCATCATGCCACTTCAGGTCAGTCATTTATTCCCACCCAATATTGACAGAAATCCCTGCACTGTAAAAATATGGCACTTTCTAGTTTGTAAAATAATTGAAATTTGGGGGGCACCGACCAATGTCGACCATGTTTCGGCCCACTTGTATGGTCCAGCCTTCGGGCCACTCCAGGGTAAATCCGGCCCCGCCCACTGGTGACTAGAAATGCAACTGGTGTGACACTTCGTTCTTGGATAGTAACAAAATATAGTCAAAATGGAATTGCTATTAATCGAATAATCCAAATATTCACTACAGTATTTATTATGTCTACTTTCTCTTTTAGTACACGAGTTTGGAGCACTTACTCCTTCATCTATTATATTAGAAGATTATTCCATTATAACTACTGATTCGGAAGTCTACTGCACATCACAGAAACCACCAATCTGGAGATATCAGGATTTTGATGGTGATGAGGAAACAAATGATGTCAGAGCACCACTCAGATCATTCTCAATAGCTGTATCACAATATCACAGCTGTGATGTAATACAGTCTCGTAGAATCACCACATATACATTTGTACTTCTCGATCCTTCTATTTATACAGGTAACTATGATAATTGGGTGCATGTCCTACTCAATACTTGTTGTAACATTCAATTATCCAATCAACCATTTAGCGAGAATGTAATAATTATCTACTTTTCTATTCTTTAGTTGTTGAGGCTGCAGAATCATTAACATACACTGTCAAGATAGACAGAATGATTGCTTTCCTATTCTGTCACAAACCTGACAACTCTGTTCCCTTTGGAGAGATCGGTTGGAGAGAGATGGATACAGATGAGAGAAAGCAGAACCCTCTAAACATTGCAGACATTCCTGACGACGGACACATTCACACAATGGAATGTTTAGATGCATTGGATGATACTCCAATATTCAATGTACACATCCTCATTCAAGGTTGGTGCATTAGAGTTATATCATTAGTGTATCAGTATTGTAATTATCCTATTCATGAACAGGCCCACCTGTCATAACACTGAACGCAGGATCTGTGGTATCCTACCCTCTGCTCCCTGGTGACACCAATTCAGCTTATCTTGACCTACTCTCACAGAATGTCGTCCTATCTGTAAATCTAGTCGGGAGATGGCGACTACCAGATTACTCTTGGGTTACAGCTAGTTCAATCACATTCCCTACTTTTCTACTATCTGATCAGGGCTTGTACGAGTTCTATGTTAAAGATTTGGATAATGTGGAAACACTAGCTATTCAGATCGATCTTACAGGTATTGTTTCTAACCTTGTAATTGAAATACATTGACAAAACATATACGTGTTCTAACCTTCTCTATAATATTTAGTGAATCAATTTGGAGAGAAGATTGATTCGACAACATATGGACTATTATCAACAAATTCTATCTTGACTGCAAACACAGATCTCTACTGTTTGAATGGAGCAGTTACCTGGAGCTACAGAGATCTAGCTGGTAGTAGTACTACTGCTAAAACTGGTACAATTGATGCCACAACAGGAGCTAATGTATTGTCAGTGGACATAGACAATCCAGGTTACTACAGCTGTGAAGTGACACAACAACCAGATGGTATCAGCAACACATACACTGTAGCTATTCTGGATACAACTCTCTTACAAGGTTACACATCAGTCAATTCATTGTTTTGTATATTTCTATTTAAATATTTTCATTTTAGTCATTGAGACATCTGAATCCTACCTATACACCCTCGGAGTAGATAATGATATATTTCTATTCTGTCACACACCTGACAACTCCATCTCATCAGCTGACATGGTTTGGATGAAGAGTGAGTCATTTCCTATTTTCAAGAATCCTCTAGATGTATTAGAAGTAGGAAATCTGTTCAAATACACAGACACCTATCTAATGGAATGTCTAGATCAAACTTGTAGTGATAATATTCTGAGTGCAGAAATCTCTATGCAAGGTTTGTTCTGTTGATTAAACATATGAATTTAGTCACTTTTCATTATAATTAATTCCTAATAATGATATTCCATTTCCTATCACTTCACAGGACCACCTGTCATAAGCGTGGATACGGGGACAGTACAAACATTCGAGTCACTCACTTCTAACGGAAACACAGCTTATATTATCGTTGAGACACAGAACGTAGTAATGACAGCCAATCTTGTTGGGAAGTGGCAGAGACCTGATGACACTCATATCCCTGACAATTCAATTAGTTTCTTATCCTTTGATGAGTCAGATGTAGGAGTATACAAGTTCTATGTGACAGATTGGTACAATAAACAGAAGCTAGCTATTCAAATCCAACTCTCTCTTTCTCGTGAGTAATGTTAATGTAATCACTTCCTCAGTTAATATATAACAAATTACAAAATCTTGAATTGTTTTCTGTTCTCTCTAGCAACCTATTCACAAGCTGTAACTAATCTGACAGCTGTGACATCTAGTGACACCTCCATCCTGGTTACCTGGGGTTTGTTAGCAGAACAGACTCCCCTCTCTGATGAGAAATTCTCAATATATTACGGATATGACGATGTCTATTACTTAGCTGGTACCACTGAGAGTCTGTACTTCAGCATAACTGGCTTAACTCTTAACTTCAACTATACTATCCGTGTCGATCTTCAGTTTGCATATTCTACAGTGACATATTCTGAGACTGTGTACCACTCCCTCATGCCTGTAGTATTATCCACACCAGCAGCTTTTCAGAGCGATTCTCTGGCCTTTCTTACCCAGGAAAAGTTCCTTATTGCAATTATCGTCCTTCTGTTACTCATAATTATTGGGTTATTCATTACTGCTTGTCTTTCAGCATTCTGTGTGAAGAGATATCTTTCAAAGAAGGCAAGAAATGCGAATCCTTCAAAGGTTGATGAAAACGAGACTTATGCATTGGAGAAAATTCCTGATAATTAAACAACTAGTCCTAATAAGTCTAGCACTCTACCTATACGTAATACCCCTATTTACTCTACTTCTTTAAAGTCATTTGCACTTTCTACCTTTTGTATATTCTTTTTCTAATGAATTTCATTAGTTAGGTATTCTTGTTGGTATTATTGTTATTATTATTATCCTTTTGATGTGTTTTGAATTCAAGTTAATACTCCTTTCACAAGTTTATTCTACAGTAGACTTAATCAGGGGAATACGCTATTTATACAATATTAATTATCCTGTTTCTAATGTATATTCAATTAGTGTTAGCGATCACTCTGGGTCAATGCAATGCAATACCTTTGTGTGATCAGTGGATACAAGTTTTAGTATATATGTGAATATTTGTATTATCAATGTTTAAGAGATAATTAATACTTTGTTACATATCATAACCGGTATGTCGAATTGTAAACAGCAACAAGAATGGATATATTTAGATAATACAATACAATAATAATTCCTAAACCGAGCAATATATTGATAAATTATTATTTAAGGCTTGTCGTGTTATATTTGAGTCTCACTCATAAACACCTCATCTACTTCAACTTTTTCTTCTTGTTGTACTTCATAAAGATGCAAAAGAATAAGATAAACAGCAATAAACAGGAAATATAAACCGTACACGACAGCTGCAATTATGTCTAATACAAGTTTCGGACTGTTAATATCAAGAACTGAACTTGCTATGCTAAACCCTACACACAGCAGAAGTACACATTCTGAAAATGTCAATAGTAATTTCGAAAATATTTGAGTTCTTTCTAGATCAATCATGGAACTAAAGGACCCTATGATGATAAACATAAGCGCTAAGGTCTGTAGAAAAGACGTGACAATTCCCTCAACTCCCATATACACATACGAGTCATGATTTATAATAGTAGAAGCATTGGGATGACTGAGAAATTCGTAAAGTTGGCTAACACCTAAGATTGACTTGTACATGACAATCTGAGTACTTAATCCAGCCCAAAATATTGCGACTATTCCAAATACGATGATCTGTACTCTGGGATTAAACGCCATAGATTTATATTGTCGAGTTGCATAAAATTCGCGTTTTATATAATTCAATATTTTATGATTCTGTGACTACAATTATTAGAGATATGGTTGTGCACTGATAACAATAGACATGTGCAATACTCCAATATTTGTAATGTATTTGAATCATTCAATGTTGATAGACACTGTAATCACATGCGTGATACCTTCAAACAAAGAGATTCTATTCATTCTACGATAGAAATATGCCTCAATGAAATGCATTAATAATGTATTATCATAAGATTACACACATATTAAGAACATCAATATCTTCACAAGGGAACGCGAATATTTATGTGTCAAGTATGCGAGTAAATAAAGTCACTTCAACATATCAACAAAAATATAACAACAACGAAAATGGATTGCATAAGACCTTATAACCAATGATTAACAAGGAGAGGAATAAAAACTTCACAAACACCAAGAAATAATCTACCCAACAATAACAAAGTGGTATAATGATAAATTCGGACAAACAAAAAGAATATACAAAAGGTAGAAAGTTCAAATGACTTTAAAGAAGTAGAGTAGATAGGGGTATTACGTATAAGTAGAGTAGATAGGGGTATTACGTATAAGTAGAGTAAATAGGGGTATTACGTATAAGTAGAGTAGATAGGGGTATTACGTATAAGTAGAGTAGATAGGGGTATTACGTATAAGTAGAGTAGATAGGGGTATTACGTATAAGTAGAGTAGATAGGGGTATTACGTATAAGTAGAGTAGATAGGGGTATTACGTATAAGTAGAGTGCTAGACTCTATTAGGAATAATTGTCTAATTATCAGGAACTTTCTCCAATGAATAAGTCTCGTTTTCGTCAACCTTTGAAGGATACGCATCTGATTGAGCGGGGCAGTTGCCAATATTTACAGAGCTCTCATTATTTGTTTGAAAATATATTATATCAGTTAAATTTGAGGAAAGAAGTTATTATTTTTAACCAGAAAATGCAAATATTAATAAATACAAATTTGATTATCAGAAAGGGTAAACTAGATATTGTCATCCATCCAACTTCGTCCTCTGGACAAAAATATTCCAATAATCAAATAACATGTGAGATAGGAAGTAAAAATAAGAAGCTATCGCTATGTAGACAATTATTCGCTCTGCTTCTTATCGATAATAGCATGCTAGTATAATATTAGCACCTCTTTGAAATACAAATAGTGTTATATCACCAAAGGCACTGAATTTTAACACAATCTTGTAATATCTATATAAATGAGTATATGCAGATGGTGGAAAATATGTGTATTATTCTGTTTGGATATTTTGGTTAAGGTGTATTAGAAATCAGCTGATCCATCGAATATAATACATTACAACATATAAATCGAGGCAAGTAGAAATAGATATTTAATAGAGAATAAATTCACACAATATTTGGAGGTGATATATTATAAATTCTAACTGAATAATCTGCACTAGAAGTTGCCAGCTGATAATTTCTATGCATTCCAATTGTTGATTCTGGTCTCCATGCAATACAGGTTACCATAGCAGCATGATACTCATCAAGAAATTTTACGATATTCAGATCCTTGGTCTCTTCACAAAAAGTTACAATTAAGATTTTCCCATTTTCAAGGCCAACTGCAAGAATGTGTCGTTTAGAAAAATGACAAAATTGAAGTGCTGTAACCGCCTCTTCAAGTGTTAATGGTTTCTGACTGACACAATCCCATTTTGAATCGACAACCTCACCCCAAACAATAATTTTCATATCTCGGCTGCCTGTAGCGAAATAAACATCATCCATGGTCCAAGAACAGTCCCATATAATTCTAGTATGCTTCATAACAGACAGTTTTGAATGAGAAATTAGTTCAAACTGCATTCCATTGCGTTTCCATAGCGACCATGTTCTATCACGTGAAACTGCTAGCAGCAATTGAGAATTATTTGAAAATGCTAATTTGGAAATGGTGAGTGTATGGAATGAAAGTGTCTGTATTTGAGACCACTTCTCAACCGACCACAATATAACACCTGCCTGATCTGGTTTAGAAGCTTTACAGGCGGATGCCACTATTGTGCCATCTCTACTGGTGGCGAGGGCGTACACTTCAAAGGTGTGGCCATATAGCTTCCTCTCTTCTGGCCATAAAGTGTGTTGCAATAAAGTTTCTTCCAAAGGGGGAGAGGACAGATTGAAAGGTGTGAATTGTGGCGCGTTTTTGAAGTCATCAAAGGTGTTTTCTTTTGTTTGTTGTGTCACATTAAAAACAGCTTTGTTAGACAGACCTAAAGCTGGAACATTAGCGCCAAGTGGCACATTAAGTGGCCTGGAAATTGATTGGTTAGTTAGGTGTTTGAAATTATCAATGAATGTCAGAGGTGAGCTAAATACTCTAACCACTTTCTCATCAGCAGCCGACACATACATTGTGTCAGATATGGCACAACACCTAACTAGATCGTATCCATGTATTTGAGTGCGTGCCAATTCATGCCACTCTTCACACCATTCAGCCCAAAGTCTTGCAGTTTGATCGGAAGAAACTGAGATGAAATATTTTCCAGATGGGGACCAACTCAAATCACTGACAGTCCCAAAATGTCCTCCTACTATAGGTCTGCCCTCCCATTTATCAGACACATATTCCCAGAGGTGTAGTGCCCCCTGGTACCCATGCGACACAATTTTAACACCTCCAGGTCCAAATCTAGCTCCGTATAATCCTAAAGTGTTTCCACCAACTTCTCCTGCTCGCATCGATTCTTCCCACACACCATCTGTGCCACTTGGAGACCACACAGCCACTGTACGATCCATAGAAGCTGTCAACAGTTTTAAACTGGAACTAATACTGGAACTAACAGGAGCCCATGATACACTATAGCACCAGTCCTCATGGCATTGTAATACCGTCTCTAGCTGTATTTTGTATGACTTCAATACTCCTATAGATGTATTAATTGTTTGTTTATTAGTTTGTTTGTATATATTTTTGTTTACTACCTGAGCTAGAAGAGGTGTGGAAAACAATCTCTTTCATCTTCAACTCAGCTGATTCTTCACACTCAATTACAAGATTAAGGCGCCATATTCTCACATAACAATCCTGAGAAGCGGTTGCTAAGTACTGACCATCAGATGTCTCACAAAATTCAACATTCCTAATCCAATCTTCGTGTCCAAGCAAATCACAAATTTTAGTCAAATCAGAAATATTATACAAATGGACTTTACCATTATCACTACCGCAAGCTAGAATTGGAACCAATTCAGTTCCAGTTCCAATATATGTTATATCAACACCTAATACGTAATTGTAGCCAAAATCTATTCGGTGTATTTCCTCAAAAGTGGCATTTGACACCTTCAAATCTCTTCTAAAAATAGCAACTTCTGAACAAGCAGCTGTTATTAAATGTGAGACTAAACCAGTCATCCTAGCAGAGATACTATTAATAGAATTCTCGCCTAAAATAAAAGTTTGTGTACATTTTAGCGGAGAATTCTCCCACACCCTGATCCCCCCTCCAGTAGTACCAGTTACCAACAAAACTAGAGGTGTTGTTGTTGTTGTTTTTGTATTGGGATAACTCAACCATCTCAAACAGCTGATATTTGAAGTATGACCCGTTAACACCTGATGGGTAGAAAAGTTACCATTTGATTGGCTGAGAATGTGTATATTGCAATTGGAACCAAAAGCTATGAGATCATTGGTTAAGTCCCAATCCAATATTTGTGGCGATGGGTTTGAATTTGAAGCGCAAAATTTCATATTCGCATTCCAATCTTGAGATTCCGTTGCCATCAACAGTACTAATATTAGATTAACAAAAGTTTATGGATTGTTCTGAAGCCATATGATAATCTAAGGGTGGAAAATGGTTTCTAACACCTATCTGAGATTGTAAATTGATTGGTTGAGGGAGATATATGTATACACAAAGTGATTAATTACAAGAATCAAACAAACAAATAATTCAAAATAAACGCTGTATCCTTCTTCCTATATACAACCCCAGGAGCAACACAATAGAATGTGTAAACAAAAGTAAACAAATTCTCTGTTTGTTTACAACAAATTTTTGTTCAGGAGGTGAGGTATTTGCACGGGGCAAGTTGTCGCCTCCGAGGTTACTTGTCCCACTCATGGTGCTTGATATTGTATCGTTAGAAGCTGGAAGATTGGTCCGTGGGAAGACAGGATCTGAAGAGTAAACAAACGTAAATAAAGCCAGAAATAAAGATAAACAACAACAACTAACGAGCTAATGTCTCTTCAGTCTCTAAATCAGAATCTTCACTAGAAGCCTCAGCTATTTGAGCTTGTAGAATTTCTATGTTCTGTTCAGCTGTAGGATTGGAACACATATCTATTTTTAGATTTATACCATCATTAAGCACATATCTTATTGCCAATTTGGTAACCAAAGAGGGCAAACAGTTCAGTAACTTTTGAGACTTTGTACTCAAAGGTGTGAAAATATGAATAATCCCCTAATAGGTATGAAATAAGTCCCAATAAGCACCCAAAGGAACTCGTAATTTCTTAAAATATAATATACACATAATATTCAATAATTGCTATACTAAATATATCCTCTATCCTCTAATACACTGTTACCATGGTTACTAATACATTGTTCTATGATATCTAAAGCAGACCCTAGTCTTCTGTCTATAGCTGATAAATGTTCCTCATTTAATACAGGGCTAATTGGGTCTGTTAACAAAGAGTTTGTTAAGCGGATTGTGAGACTAGGTTTCCTGGAAACTGTTAGGAGCGTTTGGTATGTTGAGTTACGAATCATGCAAAGTTGTTGAAGTGGTTTTAGAAGGATAAAATCGTCCCTGAAGGGATTCCCAAAACTCTTTCCGTTGTCAAGAAGGAGAATACGATTTGATTCGGAATTTTGTGAAAACATCTCAAAACTATAATCATCACCCCGATAAACAACAAACAAACAAACAAACAAACAAACTCACTGGTGTCTATCCATATTTCCGATCAGAAAATCAAACACTGCTATATCAATGAGGTCCAATAGTGCAGGTCCAGTATAGAACAGAGGGCCACGTAACAGTTCTCTCCTACAGTCCTTGTTCCAACAAGGGTTCTTGAATTTCATAATTGTGTATCTGTCAGGAATCCAGAGTGACAGAGATCCTTCTAGAATATTCCCTAACGACACATCACACATTAAAGTGGATAATTTGTGACAGTGTAACCTCCACTAAAGGGGGAACGAGGTAGCATATTTCGGCGCTCCTGTCACTCCATTTAATTGCTTAAACCGTACTTATCTACTTCTGAGTCAGGTGTTAATATCACACAAAGGAAACACCATTCTAACTTACCATTAGCACATACTGGATCGTCTTTACTACAGTAATAGCATACACCATACAGACACATATTAGAAGTACGAGGATTTCTGTATATTGTATCAGATAGAGATCTATCAGATTTGTGTAGTAATTCTTCTAAGTTTAATCTCTTCCCGACTACTGGAGGTACTCTTGTTATTCCTAAAATATTTGTCAAGTTTGTTTGGTTAATTTCAAATTTGGTAGTATGTATGTATCTTAATAAAAGGTGACGAATGTATCGCACAATCAGATTAGAGGGTTTCCCCAGTGGAGGCTAATATACACTAGCACAACAACCTAGTATCCTAGCCAAATGGAATGCAGCTATCTCTCCATTATGCCTATCTGCTCCTTTATTTCCTCTCTCCTCTATTACGAAGTCTCTGTCGTATCTCATTGGTCTAAACACGGCCTTCTGTCCTCCTTGGAGGACCAATGAAATCTTCAGCTGAGATCCACCAACAGCAGGACTAGCACTTATAATCTCTGATTTTGCTAGTAATTTTATTAGTGAGGACATTGTATGGGAATTGGACTGCTCCAAGGTGTATAAGGTACCATCTGTTTGCACCCATTGGTCCCATGTCTCCCATAATGCTGTAACACCTATAAAATATATTATTATACAACAGTTACATAATTCACACATCAGAAAAGTTACCTAAAACCTCATCAGATTCTAGAAAAATATTTTGAAATTTGAAAGGTTCAGAGATGAGAGGTATATCTGAATACTTTGCATTCCATAAGGCACGCAGCGTTGTTAGGATAAATAATAACAGAATCAAACTACAAAACAAAACTACGCGAAGCTTAGTTTTCATCTTAAAACACTCAATTATTTAATAATTCAATATTCTATACATTTAACGTAAATGCATATTTATTGTATTTGTGGCTTGCGACACATTATAAACCAATTTGAATATTTTACGGTTGTTAATAAGACGCTTTTCAATAAAGAATACTATGGATAATGCCAGTTCGTGACCTTCATGACACCCCTAAGCACCTAGATAACCCCCTGATAAGATTCTTGTAAATGTATGAACGAGTGTCTACCACTTCACACCCTTTGAAAACTTCATAACAAAAGACATCAATAACTAATAGGAAATATGTTAACGAACATACTACTGCTATCTAATACAACTCTAATAACGTTCAAATTATCACCAAAGAATTGTCCAACTAATCTGGCATGTCATCACTCATGGGGCTTGGACCTGCACCCATACCCCCCATAGGACCTGCCCCCATGCCCCCCGTGGGACCTGCTCCCATGCCCCCCATGCCCCCTAGGCCTCCTATTTTTTCTTGCATTTTTTGCATTGCTTTCATAACTCTAGGATTGTTGGCATATTTAGAAAGTTTCGAAGGATCGGAGGCACAATCTTGGAAAGCTTCCATCACTTCTTTGTCTTGCATAAGTTCCATCAATTCTGGGTCGTTAAATATGTCATTCATGCCAGGTGGCATACCTCCTCCTCCTCCTGGCGGGCCACCACCCATGCCACTTGGGTAACCACCCGCTCCAGATGGCATTGATTTCATTCTTTCTTCCTCAGCTTTCTTATCCTAAAAATGGCGTGTATAAACTTCATTGATTCTTCGCTAATCGATCCTCTAAAATGACCTCATGGTCCAAAATATTGTCACCTATTAGGGAAAACTCGCGTTTGTCCAGGAATGTGAAAATTGAAATCGAAAGTATCTCATTTTCTATTCGGATACAGGGAGTGTATTCCGCATGTGACAATGGTTGCTATTTGTTGTTATTTATCAGAATTCAAACAAATGATAAATATTATAAATAATAATACCGCGTCATATTGTCTTTTTGCTCTCTTAACTCTCTTCTTTCTCATATATGTTTCCTTCTCTCTAGACTTCCTCTCCTGCTTTTGAGTATGCTCTCTTATTCTATCAGATTTAGTCTTTATTTCTTTAAGCCATTCATTTGCCTAATTATACATAATTCACTTAAGAGGTGTTAATAACATTACACATTCTGAATACAGTACAGCGGATATTATAAGAACACCCTTGGGAGTAGCAATTTATGTGCTTAGAACCGGTATAGTATACAGGAATATATGAGAACCGTTTTCCAGAGATAGTGCGTATATCTGGTATGTTCTCTGCGGGTAACTAGAGATACCAGAGCGAGGAGGCAAGGATGGGATATTTGCCTCAATATAATGGCGATTACGATGAGGCTACGCACGAAATAGCGAGAGGAAGCTGCTTCCTCTGCCTCAATAGGTTCTTATAACCAGCATCTCCTGTATATTTTTTCATTCAATCGCGCCTGTAGGCACGCGAATACTCGGCTAGGACTTCCATACCGTATATGTATTACAAATTATAACTCACATCTTCATCATAGTCTAGCTTGAGAGCTGTCTGTAAATCTTTAGCAGATTCTGCCCAGTGTCCTAGCATAGCATGAGCCCTTCCACGCCATTTATAACCCTGTGCTGAATCAGGATTCAAATTGATTGCCTAGATTTAACAATATAAATGTTGTTGTTGTTGTTGTTGTTGTTGTTGTTTGTTTGTTTGTTTGTTTGTTTGTAGAATATATTATTAGATAAATAGTGCTTGTTTTGATAGCTTCAGGTATAAGACTATGGATTCATACACCCCGGGGATATCAGATAACTTATTTATTAATGATAATGATAAACAAAAATATATACAAAATAAAAGCTAATAAAATGTAAACAAACAAGTAAACAAACAATCACTTGAGTTGTGAATAACTCTTCTCTCCCCCGATACGAGATCGAGCAGCAGGAATGTATGCAAATGAAAACAAGACTCCATCTTTAAACAAAAATGGGAAATCTTTCCAAAAAGACAGATTTGGAATCACTTCAAGACCTCTTGCCCCTTTCCAAAATACCATCAACAACACGCCAACAACTATATACGTGATTGTGGCTAAAAATAGAACTAATAGGACTAAAATAAACAGAGCTGGGATGTCAGGACCACCACCACCACCTGAAGGTGTTGGGTTAGCATTCGGACATATTTTAGCAGTAGTCATTTCTATATCATATGTCTTAGTAGTAAACTCGCCTAAGAACACTAGCGTATCTTGAGTACTCTTGGGTTCACAAATAATTTTTACATTGGATTCACGATCATCTGTTCCCCCCGTGTACATGAATTTAATATAAGGTTTGTCGCCATCGCCAACTGCTTCTATCACCTGAAAGGTATTCGTTTCCCCTATTGAGTGATACAATCCGTCAGCCGCACTATACTGACATATTGTAGAAGCTGTTGTACAGCCACCCTCCCAATTTTTATCAACACCACAAGGGTAATATCTATACGTGTTCTTGTCACTTCCCAATGTCTCAACGTAACTTTCTTTGTTGAATCTCTTCCCGTGTAAGCTCATGATCCCAACCCCCTTAAGGTCACAGGAACACGCCGTTTCAGTGGAACAGTTGACATTAGCACTATTGGCTAGGGGGACAAGAATTAGCATAAGAATAATACAATACATTTGAATTATAACTATTCTTCTGTAATTCCAGTTTATATATTAACTGAAGCATACTCTGATGTGGATTGTGTTACAGCCATGTGACACCTAATAAGGTTAGGCAATATATCAAATGATATTAACAGCTCATAGACAGAGTAATTATACGAATATATAACGGTATCAGAAATACGTACCGGATACTCCGTATATTACAGACACCAGTTAATCTGGTCACTTGACCAGAAACAGAACCAAACAAAAGGTGTTAAATTACTGGAAACGAGGTGATAAATAAAGCGAATCCCTAGTCCCATGAAAATGAACCTCCATAAAGGAGGAACAGGGTAGCAATTTCGGAGTACCTGACACCATGTCTGTGGAGGTTACACTACGTATTACGATTTCCTCAATCAACATATACAAAATAGGTTCCAATTGGAACTAAATGAGTATAATTAGAATAATAATCTATTCGATGAGATAATATTAAAATAGATTTGAAATTTAATATACCAAAAAACCTAATAAATAGTCCAATACAGTCTAATCGAATATTTAAATGTTTGGTATTTTTCAAATCATTGTGTTACTATTAATAGCTGCACAATCATACGCTAGCAACGAAAACTGTACATTGGAATCCGCGTGTACATGTAATCTTAAATCAGCTGGGCTATTGAATCTGGCGGGTAGCGGAGGTGGATTGGACTATATAGAGATCACATCAGGGGTCTACACGTATAGATATTATCCATGCGGGGTTAAAGCTGATTGGGGTGGAGTTTGTACCATCGAAAACCACCCAGCTGTCTGCCAACAAACCAGGGACGGTGAATATTACGTCCTCGGTAAGTCTAATAGTTACGAGATAACTAGAGCTGTTGCCAAGGGGGACAATACATATTTCGATTTTCTATTCCAAGATGGGACCTCAGATTTTATTAATGGAAGAAGGAATGCTACCGTTAGAGTTATGTGTGATATTAGAGGGTCTCATGAGTTGAAATTCATCTCAGAGAGTCCTATAATAAACTACAATTTTGTATTTATGACACCTAAAGCTTGTTTGTATAAACAACCCGACGCCCCAATAGGTAATATATTATTCATTGTTCTCATGGTGACGCTACCAGTTGGATTGATACTATACTTAGGCATTGGTGTTGGAATTATGGCATGCAAAGGAGAACGAAGATTGGGACTGATCCCGAATATCGGTTTCTGGATAATAGCACCGTTCCTATTTTTTGATGGTTTTTTGTTTGTATTTTCTTGTATACCTTTTGTTAGAAAATATTTGAAGAAAACAATTGAAGAAGATTATGAGAAAATGCCCAGCTAAATATTAGTTTATAAATATATTGTAATCATATGTGTATTTTAGTTAATTTATAATATCAACAACAACAACAAAATACTTTACAAACTGCGTCAGAATAGAGGTGATATATTGGGGCAAAACTTAACTGTATTTAACTTGAAGTTATACGCATGCGTGGGATATTCACCCATAAATTGCAATTTATCAACAGAACTCGCTGGGTCACAAATAATTTCCACAGTTGATGCCCTTCCCTTAGTTCCACCATAGTAACTAAAACTAACATATGGCATGTGTTTATCACTCACTGCCTGTGATATAACATATCTAACAGCTGTTCCCAGAGAGAAGTACCCCTCGTCTCCAGTGTACTGGCAGGTTGTGTCCCCTTTCTTACAGTCTCCGTTACCCCATGGACCACCAGCACCACAAGGATAATATCTATACCTGAACCCATCAAATCCAAATGATTCTACGTATGTTTGGTTGTTATGGAACTTAACACCTGTTAGGTTCATATTCCCCACTCCCTTGAGGTTACAGGAACACGGGGTCTGAGAGGAGCAGTTATAATTAGCACCATTGGCTAGGGGGACAAGAATTAGTATAAGAATAATACAATACATTTGAATTGTAACTTTTCTTCTGTAATTTGAGTTTATATATATTAACTGAAGCATACTCTGATGTGGATTGTGTTACAGCCATGTGACATCAGAGTGACACACATGGTTAGATAAGTCAGACCATGTCCTGACCACTTTGGCCTAGGGCAATTCAACTGTATGACCGGCATGCCACTATTTAACACCTCCCACCACACTTGCACACGTTTGGTTTCTAACAACTTAAATAACATCTTTGCGGTTTGTTGCTTAGTTTCGCTACGAGGCAAATGGTATTTAGAATTCTGTTGATTTAATAAGCTGTGATTGTAAAGAAGGCCATTTGGGTATAGTGCAATACTAAAGTCGTGATGGTATAGTTCTAAATATAGAACACGTGATAGGGTATTGAGTATCCATTAGGGACATATATATTGTTTGAGAGTGTATTAGCACACAAATGAATTATTTTGGAATAATACTAACAGTGTGTCTGCTTAACACTGTATTCACTCAGGAGGTTAAAAAAGTGAGAGATTGTGTCTGGGCCACTTCTGACCTCACACTTGACCTGACAGATTTGTATTTTTTCGAATATTTCAATCATAACAACCCAGGAACTTTCAGGTATTATCCTTGCAAAGTGTACTCTAATTGGGACCCGAGTGTATGCACGATCGGAAACAACCCTGCTCTCTGTCAGAAGTATCAAGGTCCTACTCACTTAATTGGTAATCAAAGTCAGCTGGTTGTCACCTTAGTGAAACCGTACACTTTCGAATTGATGTACTTTGGAGGAAATAATAATAGAAAAGGGATAGTCACCATTACATGCTTCCAAGATGATGACGTATTCTACTTTGATTATGAAGTATTTCCAATATATCATTTTAGCATGAGTGTTAAGACTGCATGTAAAACTTATGGGAGGGTTGGAGAATACCAGACAGACAGCCGCAAGGAATTATAATAATTTACCAGATGGTATCTAAGTTTGATACCCTTATTATTTGTTGTTTGTTTGTTTACTTGTTATTAGTAAAATTAATATATATACAAGAATTAAGCATTAGAATATCTCCACACATATTCTTGGATTAGAAATGTTCACCACGGAGATTATAGTCATTCAATTCTCAAAATAATGTTAAGATAATCCAAATCATGGAATAGTGTAGTATAGTTCTAAATATAGAACACGTGATAGGGTATTGAGTATCCATTAGGGACATATATATTGTATGAAAGTGTATTAGGACACAAATGAATTATTTTGGAATAATACTAACAGTGTGTCTGCTTAACACTGTATTCACTCAGGAGGTTAAAAAAGTGGGAGATTGTGTCTGGGCCACTTCTGACCTCACACTTGACCTGAGAGACTTTGGATTTTTAGAATACGACGATGATTTTAGCCAAGCTACATACAGATATTATCCCTGTAAGATAAACTCTGATTGGAGTCAATATGGTTGTACCGCTGATAACAAGCCGGCACTCTGCCAGAAAAACCACCAAGACGGGTCCATTTACATTGTAGGTAAGCTCAACACAGTAAGCGTTAAGTCACTCACAAAGGACACTTTTGAGTTGTCTTACGAGGGAGGCTTTTCGGGTAGAGAGGGGAAGGTGACTCTAAGTTGTTTCCAAAATTCAGATGAATTCAAGTTTGATTATGAGGTCTATCCTACTTACTTCTTTTCTATGAGTGTAGAGAATGCTTGTAAGAGTGGGGGAATCCCCGGGGGGTCTACAGGAGGGGATGATGGAGGGTTCGCGTTATTCATAATCCTAGTGCTCGCGTCTATCTTCGCCGTGACAACGTATATTGTAGGAGGAATGCTGTTTATGTATTTGCATAAGAAAGAGAGAGGAATTGGATTAATACCAAATCTAGCTTTCTGGAAAGATTCCCCATTTCTATTCAGAGACGGATTCTTGTTTACTTTCTCATTTATCCCGCAGGTCAGAGAGTACATGAAGGATCACATCAAAGAAGATTACTCCAAAGTACCCAGTTAATATTGTTTGTATTTACTTGTTTGTTTGTATTGTCATTATTAAAGTACTAAGTAATTGTTGTACATATATTTCACTTTGAAACGGTCAAGGTTGCAATGCTCTCCTTTGATAGACCCTTGGATTTGAGACATACAAAGTCTTAATGACTTCCTCCATATCTATAAATAACCAGAAGGCATATTTTAACACCTCCCTTAATTAATCATATGACAGAAATTCTAAGAAAATAGCACATTTTCTACTGAATTAATAACTAAGAATAGAAGTATAGTTCTAAATATAGAACACAAGATAGGGTATTGAGTATCCATTAGGGACATATATATTGTATGAGAGTGTATTAGCACACAAATGAATTATTTTGGAATAATACTAACAGTGTGTCTGCTTAACACTGTATTCACTCAGGAGGTTAAAAAAGTGGGAGATTGTGTCTGGGCCACTTCTGACCTCACACTTGACCTGAGAGGAATTGATTTCGTACAGGACTTCGATGACAATAACCCAGCCACCTACAGGTATTATCCTTGCAAGATAGAGTCGAATTGGGATGATACAGAGTGTACTGTCAGTAAGCAGACAGCTCTCTGCCAGGAGTATGGGGGAAGTAATTATCTAATTGGTAGACTAAATCAAGTTAGCGTTAACTTGATCAAGGAAAATACTTTTGAGTTGATTTACAGCGGAGGTAGCAACAGTCGAACCGGAACAGTAACGTTAACCTGCTTCCAGAATTCGGACAGTTTTGCGTTCGTTCGAGAAGAAAATTACCCTATTAATTATTACTTCAGTATGAGCGTGAGTACTGCTTGCAAAAATGGAGTGCCCGGGGGGTCTACAGGAGGGGATGATGGAGGATTCGTGTTGTTCATAATCCTAGTGCTCGCGTCTATCTTCGCCGTGACAACGTATATTGTAGGAGGAATGCTGTTTATGTATTTGCATAAGAAAGAGAGAGGAATTGGATTAATACCAAATCTAGCTTTCTGGAAAGATTCCCCATTTCTATTCAGAGACGGATTCTTGTTTACTTTCTCATTTATCCCGCAGGTCAGAGAGTACATGAAGGATCACATCAAAGAAGATTACTCCAAAGTACCCAGTTAATATTGTTTGTATTTACTTGTTTGTTTGTATTGTCATTATTATAACATTATTTATTATTATTAAGTTATGAAAGGAGACCTGAGTGCTCGTGCCATGGTGAGCAACATATATGCCCAGTCAGACCTCAGGGACTCCTTGAAGGCACAATGGTATTGGTATTTGTCGCATTTAACAGTAAAACTATTACTATAATAATAATAATACAAACAACAAGTAAATACAAACTATATTAACTGGGTACTTTGGAGTAACCCTCTTTAATGTGATCCTTCATGTACTCTCTGACCTGCGGGATAAATGAGAAAGTAAACAGGAATCCGTCTCTGAATAGAAATGGGGAATCTTTCCAGAAAGCTAGATTTGGTATTAATCCAATTCCTCTCTCTTTCTTATGCAAATACATAAACAGCATTCCTCCTACAATATACGTTGTCACGGCGAAGATAGACACGAGCACTAGGATTATGAATAACGCGAATCCTCCATCATCCCCTCCTGTAGACCCCCCGGGCACTCCATTTTTGCAAGCAGTACTCACGCTCATACTGAAGTAATATCTAAAAGGGTCACTTTCTTCTCGAACGAACGCAAAACTGTCCGAATTCTGGAAGCAGGTTAACGTTACTGTTCCGGTTCGACTCTTGCTACCTCCGCTATACTTTAACTCAAAAGTATTTTCCTTAATTAACTTAACGCTAACTTGATTTAGTCTCCCAATTAGATATTTACTTCCATGATACTCCTGGCAGAGAGCTGTCTGCTTACTGACAGTACACTCTGTATCATCCCAATTCGACTCTATCTTGCAAGGATAATACCTGTAGGTGGCTGGGTTATTGTCATCGAAGTCCTGTACGAAATCAATTCCTCTCAGGTCAAGTGTGAGGTCAGAAGTGGCCCAGACACAATCTCCCACTTTTTTAACCTCCTGAGTGAATACAGTGTTAAGCAGACACACTGTTAGTATTATTCCAAAATAATTCATTTGTGTGCTAATACACTCTCATACAATATATATGTCCCTAATGGATACTCAATACCCTATCACGTGTTCTATATTATAGAACTATACTTCTATTCTTAGTTATTAATTCAGTAGAAAATGTGCTATTTTCTTAGAATTTCTGTCATATGATTAATTAAGGGAGGTGTTAAAATATGCCTTCTGGTTATTTATAGATATGGAGGAAGTCATTAAGACTTTGTATGTCTCAAATCAAAGGAGAGCATTGCAACCTTGACCGTTTCAAAGTGAAATATATGTACAACATGTAATTACTACTCTAATAATAACAATACAAACAACAAGTAAATACAAACAATATTAACTGGGTACTTTGGAGTAATCCTCTTTAATGTGATCCTTCATGTACTCTCTGACCTGCGGGATAAATGAGAAAGTAAACAAGAATCCGTCTCTGAATAGAAATGGGGAATCTTTCCAGAAAGCTAGATTTGGTATTAATCCAATTCCTCTCTCTTTCTTATGCAAATACATAAACAGCATTCCTCCTACAATATACGTTGTCACGGCGAAGATAGACGCGAGCACTAGGATTATGAATAACGCGAACCCTCCATCATCTCCTCCTGTAGACCCCCCGGGGTATCCCTCACTCTTACAAGCATTCTCTACACTCATAGAAAAGAAATAAGTAGGATACTCCTCATAATCAAACTTGAATTCATCTGAATTTTGGAAACAACTTAGAGTGACAACTCCTTTTCTACCATCATTACCATCAGTATATGTTAATTCAAATGTGTCCTTCGACACTATTTTCACACTTGCAGTTTCTTGCTTACCGACTATATATGTCACAGCCTCATAGTTCTCCTGGCAAAGTGCGGGTTTATTTCGAATAGCACAGTTATCAGGATCCCAATCAGCGTTAATGGTACATGGGTAATACCTGTAGGTAGCTACTCCTGAAGGGTTATCGTATTCCAAAAATCCAAAGTCTCTCAGGTCAAGTGTGAGGTCAGAAGTGGCCCAGACACAATCTCCCACTTTTTTAACCTCCTGAGTGAATACAGTGTTAAGCAGGCACACTGTTAGTATTATTCCTAAATAATTCATTTGTGTGCTAATACACTCTCAAACAATATATATGTCCCTAATGGATACTCAATACCCTATCACGTGTTCTATATTTAGAACTATACTACACTATATTGTATCAGTAAGAATTTGGTGTCGCTATGGCCGAATGGTGTGTGTCAGGCTGCCACATATTATGCCACTTCAAATTCCTAAAAATATGAGAAATACCGTGATGAAAAAGGTGTGAAGATTATATCCTCAGTAAATCACCTGCCCTAGGTGCAAATCGCCCCTTTAATGTACTCATATGCATATATTCATGACAATAAGACAGGTATATATTTTGAAGATAGCCTTCCCTACACCTATTATAAATTTCATATATTCAACAATGCAAATATTCACGTGATTATCAGCTGGTTGATTCACATTGTGGATGGGAATAGTATAAATATCTAACAGAGAATTGTGCGTACAATATTCAAGTTATATGTGAATTTGTTGTTTGTGTTTATTGAGAAAGGTAAACAAAACTACTATACGATCTGTTAATGCGATTAGAAGAATTATTGCTCACATAATGTCTAGCTTATCCATGGTTCAGTAATACAAAGCAAATCGTGCGTACAGATTAATAGCGAAGCTTCTATCATGACCTGATAGAAATTCAGTGTTACCTCCACAGATTTATCTATACGCACGATTTGCTTGCATTACTGAACCATGGATAAGCTAGGCCAGTCAGGGACGCCCAAAATACTACCGCGTTTATGAAAGATCATCTGTAAGGGACTAGGAATTCGCTAAAGCTATTTTACCCGCTCGGGGGAGGTTTGATTAGATAATAACAGTAGATTATTTGGACCACACATGTTCCTACAATCCCACAGACACTCAAGGTACACATTCCTATATTTCCTGTTTAATATATAACTTGACATAACAAATAACAAAGTATAAATAGCATACAAAAGGTGTAAAATCCTCAAATGTGTTTTTTTAAGACCAGCTGTTTCAATTGATAGCATTCATCTGATTTTGCTGAGTTCGCACGTTCGAATGATTTGTAAGATACAATATTGGTTTTTGTCTCAAAGAATAGTGTCAATATCTTTGAGTATAACATCCAAGTTAGTGTCCAAAACAGCAACCCAAAGTTCAAAATTGTAGCCAAAATGACGTAAAATATTGCAAGTGGCACTCCAAGCATTGAGTATAGAGGCACAAGACATATGTGGAATAGGAAATGGAGCGAGGTGTTATGTACTCTTAATATATGTGAATATTCTCTGCCTCTTAAAAGGGTGATAATTAATATGGCGCTTAAAGTACACACAAATAATATAGTTATCAAAAGACAAATAATCCAAGTTATGAGATAAGCAAGGAATAGGATTAGTAGGATTTGAATTGGCTCTTGAAGGTGTGAAAATATCAACATTTCATATATCAAAAAAATAAAACTGTATTGAATTTACGTGTTTTTGTGTATTTAAACTTGGATAATAACTCACAAACAATTTTTCCCTCACATTTATATAGGGATACCCACGCACCGTTTGAATGAGTTTATGTAACATAACTATTAGGAAGCTGGGGTCTTGT
Source organism: Oopsacas minuta (assembly GCA_024704765.1). Lineage (NCBI taxonomy): Eukaryota > Metazoa > Porifera > Hexactinellida > Lyssacinosida > Leucopsacidae > Oopsacas > Oopsacas minuta. The sequence continues at coordinate 96,480 of JAKMXF010000312.1, read as the reverse complement.
GTTTGTCAAATATAGATATATCAGTTGTATTATCAAAGGGTTGAATCCACTGATTAGCTGGACAAATATGTAATACTATGCGTGACAGGGGAAGTAGAACACATAGGATAGTAATGACAAGATATTGTAAATTATTCTTAAAAGAGGAATAACCAATTGAGCCTGGATGTAACCAACAGATACACTTTTGTAACATTTTAAGATTAGAATAGCTTTTCCAAATATTTAATAAGACGATTAAATCGCAATTAGATTGGGTTAGATATTCGTCACCTCTCTGAGAGGTGTTTTAAGATATTAATTAGATATTTAAAATCTCGAATATTTACAGTAAACTCCTGTTATATCAAAGGGGCCCTGATACCCACTTTAATATATCTGATGGGATATATGTTACTTTGACGGTTTGTGACCATATTTGTACAATTAAGACTTCACTATATCCGTGTTTCATCTAACAGGAGTTGACTGCATTTTGCAGCTGGATACATTCTTGTATGTTTATAGATGCAGATAACAACATTGATACTATTTATAGTTTGCATACAAACTGTATTGAGTGAGGTTTGTAGGCGAATTAACAGCTGTTCTTGTGTCTATAAATCTCGCGAGAAGGTGGATCTATCAAAACTGAGAGGAAAATATTTCATAGCGCATCATCACATGAATGGAACATATTTGGAATATAAGTAAGTTCATGTTTTGGACTATGGATAATACAATTCTATAGAAATACAGTCGACTTCTGTTTTCTGTATTTTAGAGTATATTATAAACCAATCAGTTTCTCAGATAGGCATAACAAACCATGACGTAATTTGTACAATTATTTGAACGAATATAATGTGAGCCTATATTACGTACTGGGTGAACCCTCAAATCTAATTGGGCTAGGAAATTACTACCATATGAAATTCTGTATTGCTGACATCTTTTCGAACAGTACGCGTCGTCCCAAAGTTCTAGGAGCAATAGATTATTCGAAAACTCCATCACTAAAATACGACAAGAATCACGGGATTATAATTGGTATAATATTAGGAATTAATTGGCAATTCCATAGCAATTATTATAATAGTTCGAAATAATAATTATTTTGCAATTTTGTATACGAATCAATTGATTGAATTAATAATAATTGTCTGTGAATTACACACTCATTATTGTTGTTATTATTGTCTTCATAGGTATTATCCTTGCGCAATTTTAGCAGATTGGAACACTAAAGTATGTACAAAGAATAGCAAAGCAAGTTTATGTCTCAAAGAGACAATAACAAAAGTAGAGAAGTATTATGTAATTGCTACACAAACAAACGTAGAATTCAATATAATATCAAATACGACACATTTCACAACAAGTGTGATATACACAAACAGAGATATAATTGTGACTGTGGAGGCAATTTGTACAAGTGGCATAGAGAGACAGGGCGACACATTTTCAATTCTGTCATATGATGAAAAAAAGTTAAAATTCAGATTAGTGACTGAGAACGCTTGTCCAATCAAATTACGACATTTTACCATTGAGAATGAACCGGTGTTATTCATTCTATTAGTTGTCCTAGGGGGTACATTCCTATTGGTCTATTTTATTGGTGGGTTTTTATGCCAAATATGTGTGAGAGGAGCACGAGGTGTTGAAATAATTCCTAATGTTAGTTTTTGGAGAGAAACACCTTATTTGTTTAAAGATGGATTTTTGTTTGTATTTTCTTGTTATTCTCCTTTTAGGAGTGAGTTATCTAGTGTTATATGATTGTTGTTGTGTTGTTGTGTTGTTTATTATTATTTATTATTATTTATTTGCTCTTAGTAAAATGATAATTGAATCAAAGATATATTATTATGTATAAATGGAGGGAACTTGTTGTTTTGTTTGTTTTGTTTGTTTGTTTACTTATTTGTGAATTTATTTGTAAGAAAAAAACCTTAAACATTCCACATGCTAACTATTATTATTATTAAATTAAAATAAACAATACACAAATAAATGCAATTACTCAATAACTGTCAACAGATCAACATCACTAATGGTAATGACTATTAATAGAATTATAGCTATTGTTGTTGTTGTTGTTGTTGTTGTTGTTGTTGTTTTGACCGTTTACATATTCTTCCTCAGCACGAAGGGCATGGTACTCAACCGTCCGTCTCCCAATCGCATTTCTACAAAACGGGAAACAAGAACACACACACAAAAATCCGTCAATGAACAGACCTATGGGATAGGAACATCCCTCTAATGGTCCATAGGTCTTTCCCTTTCCTCTGTACTTATTCACAAATCTGATTACAAAATATAAGAAGAATAGACTAAGGAACAAAGTGATAAGTCCAACGAGACCATACCAGTGTCCCAATCTCGTTATGTCGAACTGAAAAATTGGAGGAGGCGATTTAGTGGGTTTACCAGGTGGCTTGGTGGGTGGCTTGGTAGTAGGTTTAATGGCAGGTTTAGTGGTTGGTTTGGTGGTTGGTTTGGTTGTGGGTTTGGTCGGAGTGTTAGGTGTGAAACAGGCAGCTTTTGAAGTGAGACGTAGCTCTACATTCCGTCCCTGTACCTCCAAAACTTCGAGACCCTCTGGCTCTTTACCTTCTTTAGGACAAGCAAGATATAGTTCCGTCTTCCGCTCATTGTCTTTCGACACAAATTTAGCGATGGTGACACTATAATCCTGGCTGTTTGGTACCAGAAACGAGACACTGTCCTCCTGTCCCCAGTCCAGCACCAGGTTAGTTTTCTGGTCCAACTGACAGACAGCATTGTCGTCCGATTTGCTACAACTAGCGGTCATGCTCTCCGTTTGGTTACACGGGAAATACCTGTACATAATCTGATCTTTTATAGTAGTGAAAACTTGTGAAGAAATGCTTGACAGATCAACAATGCCTTTGGAATGCTGGCATTTACAATTCGTTATTTTTTTGCATTCCTCTTTGTTTGCTATAGCAACGGTGAGGAGAGATAGGTATGCGAGTATTCTGAATATTTTCATAGTGATAATATATGAAGTTTTTTGCATAAAATTTAGTGAGTTTTGGGTATTTATAGCCGTTTGGAAGTGTCAGATAATGTTGTGTACAATAAAGGGTAAATTCAAAGATCATGTAGTATGTCAAATATTTGTGGTTGCTTAGTTACGAGTAGAAGCCATAGGAATTGAGTTTGTAGGTAGAAAAGCATGAATTTGATAGGCTGAGAATTTTCGATGTTTGTTTTTGAGTTCTTTTTACTTTACGCATTATTTGTTTGTGTTTACGGCGGTAAGGAAGAGTGTAAACGCCTATCGAGTTGTAAATGCCAGCATTCCAAAGGTACAGTTGACCTTAGCAACCTAGAAGGACTACAATTCACTGCGGAAAATGGCACTAAAAATTTTTCGTATTTTCCTTGCAAACAATCCTTCGATTTGCCTGGTTGTATGAAATCAGATGATAATGCTATTTGTGTCACAAGTGGCAGTGGTAGCTACTCAATGGGTACTCAAAAATCTGTCAAGTTTATAGTTCCAAATACAGAGGATTACGGCACAATTATGGCACAGTTTCAATTCACACCTCAAGGTGAAAAACCTACCAAACACTCAGAATTGTATATAAAGTGTCAACATGGCGAAACAGCGACACAATTCAAATTCGACGGATTGCAAAATAACAATGTGGTATTGCAATTAACCACTAAACAGGGGTGTTATATTATTACAGCTGGCATTTGGGGCAATTGGTACATCCTAGTTGGAGTGATAGTTCTAATAATAGCCACATTCCTTATACTCTACTCCATAGCAACAGTTTGTAAGTACAAGCAGAGTGTCAGAGGACTAAAATTGATAAATCATACGGACCACTTAAGAAGTGTGGCCAGATTAATTCTTGACGGATTCAGAACCTCTCTATCTTGTTTCCCTTATATGAGACAGAACATAGGTGTTGATGGCACAAGTGGTTATCAGACTATTTATGATGCTGAGAGTAACCGTAACTATGATTAGAATATTTGTTATTAAAATATATGATATGTATCTAACCTTCAGATAATTCCATAAATGGTGTATTGTCACCTCTAGTCGGATACTGTTGGGACCTTACCTCTCAATAATTGACCCTATGGGTCTTGTTAAGTGGTCAAATCCACAAGTAGGACATATGATACAGCCACCAGGAATGCAGACCACCTGGCCAGAAATGGGACCATACAAACATCCAATAATCGAGTTAAAATGGGCCAAGGTAGTCCCGAATTGGCCCAATTATACTAAATGGTACCAATAATACAAAACAAATAACTGAACCCACAGGATAAGTTGTTGGATAATTTCTCTTGTTCGTCTTCAGTAATGTTATTATTTGTTTGTTATTATTTGTTAAATTTGCTTACAAATCCTGACGAATACTGGATAATACTAGTATAACATTACACAATATATGCTATTGAAATTATACATTAATTAGTTCCATAATATAGTATAATGTAATGCTATTAATAGGAACTAATAATATTAAACTAAAGGATATTTTGTGTAAATATTATTCTGCGAATATTTGTTTAATATTGCGATTGAACTTTTGAATAATTACATATTACATAGCATGAATCATAGCATTATATTCACCAACTCCCTAACGTACTTCTGTGACGTGTTATGTCCCAGTTTCCATGGTTACCTCGTTGGTATTTGCACACCCTCAGTGAGGGGCTAGCATTCAAGTAGCAGGGTAACTAATCGAATTAAAGTGACACATTTCAATAGAATACACAATTACCTCGGTGGTGTCCTTGATAGCAGCATTAGGTCTGGACAGCTTGATGTATAAACTAGCTCTCTTAGAGTAGAGTAGAGCAGAGCTAGGGTTCAGTTTAATAGCCTCTGTGAAGATGGCAACTGCACCCTCTATGTCACCATCTGATGCCCTGGACATAGCGTCTGACCGTAGCTCTGTTGCCTTCTCCATGTCCTCCTCACTTACCTAACAATTAACCAAATGAACAAGCAAACAAACAAACAAACAACCAAAGTCTTTTGAGCGATTGGAATGCTACTTTCTTGGAGATATTTGGGTGTAAATAAATCTGTCGCTCTGGTTACAAGGGTGCAGATCGCATGAAAAATGGACGCTCTAATGGGACTATGGATCATGAAGAGGGTCACTTTTCGTAAATTCCAATTACATCAAATTGTATCCATGATATTTATAAAAGGTGTCAGCAGATACACCCATCGAGCTATCAGGTTACTGGATACAACTGTCCGCCATTTATGATAAATGACCTCTTGAGTATCCATGGTCCCTTGACTAATCCCTCACCTCTTTATTATGGTCCCCCATCTCTTGGTTCTGAATAATATCCTCCTCTACAACACCTGTCATGTCTAGATCCAGATCTGATTCAGGAGACTCCTCATACTCTGATGAGCTCTCAACAACTGGCGGCTAAAAGTAGAGAAATCTATTAATAGTAACAACTAGACCAATCAAGTGTGAGGGTTTACTTGATTGAATATACACTACAGATCCTAACCAATCAATTGCTAGCCTTTTAACCTTATGATATACATTCTTATATGCCATTATTGTAACTAAGGAATGCTTACAGTTGCTTCTTCTTTTTTAGGAGACTCTTGAGTGGGTATTTTAGTCGGCCCCTTAGGGGGTGAGGAGGTCTCCATATGTTCCTCTTTAGTTGGTTCCGGTACTGGTTCTGGTTCTGGGATTGTGGCGCCTAACTTCAGCAGCCACTCTTTGAAGAATCCCATCTCAGGTAGCTGTAAGATCTCAGGTTTGGCAGTTACCACTTTAACGAACTGTCTGAGTAGTGCCACTTGTGTGGCATCCATTTTATGTGACATATGGATCTAACACCTAACTGAGCATTAACAAAACTAGTTAAAAACCTTAAATTGCAACTGGAACCTATTCGAAAAGGTGTTAAAATGGGTATAAATAGGCCCAGAATATAGTTCAAATACCTATAGCCAGTTATTGTTGTCAATATAGCCCTGACAATGACCATATATGGATATATGAGTATAAAATTAGATTTACTAATAATGGACTACACAACAACTAGAGGTTCAATCTTCCTAGCATAACAACACGTAAACAAATAATAACAACAACAAATAAACAACAAACAACAACAAACGTAAGTATTAGTATGATATCCACAACTGAAGAATAGTTCAGTAATTAGTCCCTTCGGGTGGTTGTGGCATTTTAGAGTTTGATTTTTCACCCATCGTTCTAAATAAACAAACAAACAAATAAGTAAACAAACAATGTATACGTGTTGACAGCTGAGTATATACCTTTTGATTTCTAGCAAGATTTGTTTGATAGTATACTCTTTTCTCCAATGAAATATAACTGGAAAATATTTGGGATCCAACTACATAGAAACTTGTTTATTAAAGGGCGTGAAATACTAATAAACAAGACACACAACAATCTCTACATGTATGTAAATACAGTCACCTCCTGGCATATCGAAGTGTGAAAACGTACAAATATGGTCACAGACCGTCAAAGTAACATAAACTCCATCGGTCATATTTAGGTGATTATCACGGTGCTTGAGCTAAGATATGACAGGAATTGACTGTAATTAAATAAACACAAACAACCTCAAATAATGTATAAATATTTACAAAACAAAACTCACAAATCCATCGTGTGAGTTAACACCATTCATATTAATCTTAGATATAAATCTGACTACAGGAGGTTTGCCCGGGTAATCCTCCGCACAGGTGACCTTAATGGTGTAGAATCTGTTCTCATATGTAGACTAAAATAAATACCATAACAACAGATAAGGTAAATAGGAATGTGAGTATGATTATTAGATAATATATGAATTGATCTATAAGATTTGAGGGTTCATTGTTAATTGAATATAATAATTATAACACCTATGTGAGAATGGAAATTGATTGGTCGAGGTATAAATCAATTACTAACCTTTGGGGGACCTATTACATTACATGTCCAATGGGTGAGAGACATGTCATCAGCATTCTCTAAGCCCCATGAGACAGTTCCATCTCCTCCTCCCTTTTGCCCTTCTTCTAGTTCCTCCAATAAGCGGAAGTTTCTTGGTACTAAATATAGAACACTATATGTATAAATGCGCCAATTAATCTGTCCCTAACAACCATCAGAACTCAAATATGTAAGTTATACTACTCCTGGTGAATTGTTACTATAAGTAGCTTACCTATCACTTCATTAGTAGCCATTATGTGTGTGTGAAGCTAATGCATAAGATAATTGTATTAGGTAACCATGGATACGATAATTGTATTAGGTAACCATGGATACGATAAATGTATTAGGTAACCATGGATACAATAGAGTAGAGAAAGGGGAGCTGTGTTAGAGAGGATACATTAAGGGTTCCATTAGTGGCAGGACATGCCATTTTGAGTGTCTCGTTTGTGGCAGTGAGGTCACATTTGCGGACATAAAGTGGAAATCGGCGCCAAAAATTCCAAAAACACGAAATGTGTCCGAATTTTTCCCTCAAGTTCACTGACTCATAAAATGCTAAATATGAATCCCTACACATTCAGCATGCCATTAAACTGCCACTTATGCCATTTCTTAATGTCCGCCTGTCTCAAAACAAAATAAAATGTTTAATAAACAATTTTTGAACAAAATAAGTGATAATAAATTTGCATATTATTATTATTATTGTTATTGATAATATCGACTATTAAGTGCAAATAAGCCACAAATGGCAATCGTAATCTTGAGTGCAATACCGGAAATTGTAAACAATACAAGTACACACCCAAACACCACCAAAACACCACCAAAAGGTGTGAAAACAGCGTTGTATTGAATCAATAAAACTATTCTAGAAATCTCTAAAGGTAGTAAACAAACATCTAAAAGCGAAGAGCCAATCAGAATGCAACTTGATAATTTCAAAGTGGCTTGTACCATCAAATTCGTGTAAATGGCGCCTAAAATAGCTAAGCCTATTGAGGTAACTATAAGCAATAGCGTAACGATGTAACTGGTAGTTAGGAATGTATCTGTATTGACAGGAACTGTTACATTGCTTGGTATAATCTTGAGAGGTGCTGGATAAAGTGTGCCGCTTATAATAGCATGTAACAGTGCGATTGGGAGGATTAACAGCTGATGGAGGATGAGAAAGCGCGCCAAAAATCTTAACACCTTAGTCTTGTCAGTTGGTCGTGATTGTGAAGGGATTACCATATTCTAAAAATAGTATAATTAGGCCCGATTCTACTGAAACTAAAAGTAAATAATTGTGAAGTATATGAAACCAAATATTGGTTCATACACCGTAGTTATCTTCCATATAAGGGCATGTTCTAATAACCCAATTGGGACCCCTCCTGTACTCCCTTGGTCTCACATCCCAAATTTTGTTTGAAATCCAAAATAAAATGAAAGAGGGGGTTTCAAAATAAATATATTCACACAAATGAGTTTATCAGTATCTAGGTGTGTAGGTGATTATGTCATCCACATTCCATGCCACATCTGTCGCTCTCTCATCCGATTGGCTCTTAGAAATAAGGTTCCAAGCAATAAGTGACACCACAACACTCGCTAAAATGAGAGGCGCTTCAAAAATATGATTAACAGACAGGAAGTATGCAGTAACACCTGAATCCATTGAAATATTTATAAGCCAGAATACTGATAATCCTAGTTCACATACCACAATCACACTCCCTAGTATCCAAAATGGGGCGGCGAGTAACACAATAATGCTCTTATATTTGATGAATTTCCCTCTGAAGTGGACACAATCTGATACAAGTGATAATAAGGTTATTGGTGTAATTATAGTGGCAGACAGGAGACCCCCCAGAGATTGGAATGTTATCGGATGGGTTGTTTGGTACAGAACTGAAACTGTGAGTAGGGAGCTTGATGAGATCAGGAGTGTACCCTTAAGGATCAGGGAAGCTGCTGCTAAGAACTGAAGGCGAGTTATCTCCCTCCTTATTGAGCGAGTTTCCTGTGACGGCCAAACGTCCACTTCAACAAATCCACTTGACATATATGGCTAATTACGTGACGAATTCCTGAATAATAAACATGTAAACAACAACAAATATTCTCACAGAATACCGTAAGCTGATATTCTATTGGTTGATTGTAAGCCTATCTGAGGCTGTAATTTGATTGGTGAGAGGAAATTAACAGAATTCTATTTTTAGCAAATCAGCTGGGACCATGGGGTAACAAAAGTGTCTCATTGGCCCAATTATATCCCTGGTGGCACAATAAATATGACACAATTAGCACCAGAAGATGGCTACGATTCTATTTATGCAATTAGAAGTGAGCTAAGCAAATACTACAGTCATATTTCTAGAAAATGACCAGTAAGGAATATGTATGTACAGAATGTGTATATAAAGATGGTATAAGGAATAGTAAATATACATATGGCAGAGACACAAGTTATTTCACACCTCTTAGCGTTTGGTATCATATCCATAATGCTAAATTCATTCCTACTCATGCCGCTAGCGGGACTGAACCTTACAGGAGCTATATTATACTTCGTGTATTCAGGGTTAGGACAAGAGGTTCCTTTTACATTATCAGCGGGTGCTGTGTATATTGCATTCTTCCTGTTTAGTGTCGTATTCGCTGTCGTAACGCTAATCGGATCGGCGCTTGGATTCATGTATCAGGACCATGTGAGGAAGATTGGACTCAAAATGTTGATCATAACAAATTCGGTATTGTTTCTATTCTTTGGCGCCAATTTTGTTGTGATGATAGCTGGATTTATAGTGGGGGGTGTCAGCAATGCTCTGTTGTATATTCCTGTAGCAGTAGCCCCAGGAATATGTTTGTGTCAGTGCGGTCTGTTTGGGTATGGAAGTTTCTATATTTGTATGATTTGTAAGAGTTTTGATTGGAAGAGAGATGACAGAAAACCAGCGTGATTATTTGTTTGTTGTTGTTGTTGTGTTTGTAAGTAAATATGCTGTTTATATTATTAAAATAAAATTGAGTATTCATTACGTAGCGGATAGCAGTGGGAGATTATCCAGTTGGTAGAATTATAGGAAATGTTATTGCGAAATTGTTCTAGAATATTCTATATTATGAAAGCATTTTACATCAAATTTGAATTCAAATTAATGGAAAAATTAGCCAAAGATAAACACGATTAGAGTACAATTATGATAGACCCTTATTATGACCCCATTGGACCAAATTGGATCCATTAAATATAGTGAATTGTTAACCTCTCAATTAATCTAATTATCAGAGATAATTAGTATGATATAAATAAATAACAAATAATAACAACAAACATAATTCAATAAACACAATAATATTTATTAAAAGCCTTTGGATAACGGTTGAACTGTAACAGGACTGTCTGGAATATCATATACAGAACTGTTAGGGTGTTTGGATACAACAGGATCAGGACTGTCTGAATGTACCGATTCTACAGCAACAGGGACAACAAGACTGTCTGGAATATCATATACAGAACTGTTAGGGTGTTTGGATACAACAGGATCAGGACTGTCTGAATGTACCGATTCTACAGCAACAGGGACAGCAGGACTGTCTGGAATATCATATACAGAACTGTTAGGGTGTTTGGATACAACAGGATCAGGACTGTCTGAATGTACCGATTCTACAGCAACAGGGACAACAAGACTGTCTGGAATATCATAAACAGGACTGTTAGGGTGTTTGGATACAGCAGGATCAGGATCAGGATCAGGATCAGGACTGTCTGAATGTACCAATTCTACAGCAACAGGGACAACAGGACTGTCTGGAGTATGATAAACAGGACAGTCTGGAATATCATAAACAGGACTGTCTGGAGTATGATAAACAGGACTGTCTGGAATATCATAAACAGGACTGTTAGGGTGTTTGGATACAACAGGATCAGGATCAGGATCAGGACTGTCTGAATGTACCGATTCTATAGCAACAGGGACAACAGGACTGTCTGGAGTATGATAAACAGGACTGTTAGGGTGTTTGGAGACAACAGGATCAGGATCAGGACTGTCTGAAAGTACAGATTCTACAGCAACAGGGACAACAGGGCTGTCTGAATGTACCGATTCTACAACAACAGGGACAGCAGGACTGTCTGGAAGTGTTTGTGGTATCCAAGCAGGTATCTCATAATATACCGGTTGTATAACATGTATCTCTACAGGATTATCTCTCCCAATGTTTTGGTTGGAAAACAATATGTCCCTTTCTAGAAATGCCGGTTGTATAGCACGTATCTCTACAGGATTATCTCTCTCAATGTTTTGGTTGGAAAACAACATGTCCTTCTCTATAAGTGTTGGACATATAGCATGTTTCTGTGTATATGTCGATTTGATAACGGGTGTAGGTTTCTGTGTATTTGTCGATGTTATAACGGGTGTAGGCTTCTGTAGACGTTTATTTTTTGCTGGGACTCTAGCAAGTATCTCTGCATATAATGGTAGTTCACTACGTTCAAAAGGCAACTCAGAACGTCTCTCTCGACATTTTATTTTTCTACCGCACTGACCCACACAGCTTAGACCGAAGCATATCAAAATCAGAATATTTATAATAATCGAACATGCCAGAGCCAACAACGTCACATTGGTAACTAGTGATCTTACACTAGAGCTAAGTGCCACTATTAACAGGATGATATCCATCACTAGATGGATAACTACGAATACATTTGTAATTCCCAGACACGTTAAGCTTTTGTTGATATTGTCAGATATTAACACAAAGCACGCACAACAGGAAAGACAAGAAACAACAAGAGGAAGTGGAGTAATCATAAAATACACAACCGCCGCGAAAATGCAAACCCCTTTATTCTCATTAGGACAACTTGTACCAACTAGATAAGATAGAGCTGAATAAACATACACAAGAGTGAAAGCTGAACAATACTTACAGCATACAAAAGATATTACTTTTCCGAAGCATCGCTGTCCTATTTCACCCATATTCCACTGAGATAATATTCCCAAGTTTGAGTTCCATTCTATTATATATTTATTGCAATCTGATCTACATACTAAACTAAGGAAATGATAAATATTGTATTACACGGGTTACTCCATGAATTGTTAGAATAATCTCCTAGGGGATATTATATTCTAGCACAACTAAAGTGGTAATAAACTAGCTTCACGAACAGCTCGATTGGTCCAGAGTATACAGACCAATTCCATATTCTACTCATAGAAAATCTAAAATTCTATACAGTTAGAAATTATACATGTACACAAGGAAAGTATTCATTAATTATAAGAGGGAAATCTAACATAATATTAACAACAACAACAACAACAACAGCAACAACAACAACAAACATAAGTCGGTAAACACCTTCACTATACCCATCAAGCACACAGTACGTGTGATGCAATTATACATACAGGCTGGCGGAAGCAAATTTAGTGTTCATAGCTGCCCCATACTAATTGGTGTTAGAACTTATTTGTTATAGAGGTACAATCATAACACAAGAGGAGAGGTTCCATATATCCCAATTGGAATATGATATATGTATGATATGATTAATAATATATCACATGGTAGAGTATGTATTGAGTATGAATATATATCCTAATACTATCTGTAATGTTAGATAAACTGAAAATAATATTATGACAGAAGTAAGATTCATCAAACATCTCTTAATATTAGGAATAATATCATTGGTAATAAATGCGCTGTTTTTATTAAATATTCTGGCGATTAATATAACAGCAGCTGTCTTCTATGGTTTAGTATCCGCTATTATTATTATTATAATAATAATCCTGTAATCAGAACTAACGGCTTCTATTTATTCGGAACAATTGGACATTCAGTAAACATCATAAATAGTTTCATAACTATAATAGTAACCATGATAGGGTCCTGTTTTGGATTCATGGAACAGAGGAAACACAGGATAATTGGCCTCTGCTTGTTAATCATCTCAGGTATATCTCAATTCATAATTCTTATTTATTATATTATTATGTTAATAGGTGGTTTCGTTAACTTCTCCTCTTACCCATATGGGTATGTATTAATATCTCCCTCATTAATGCCTTTTATGTGTGTTATTCAGTCTATATTATGTATAATTAACACATTGTATATAGCAGTAATACTGGTCAGTATTCGTTATACAATACCTGCTTAAACATACATATATACACAATCTCTCTGTAATTGTATTTATAATATATTCTATTTCCCTGTTACTTACTTTATTGTTTGTATTATTCTTATATATTTATTGATATTAAACATATTATTCATTACTTTCAAAGTCTAGTTGTTCAAAAATGGGTACAATTATTGTCAGGTGATAAGATCACGGGGTTTTGAGGGTGCATTAAATATCAGATCAGGTGGTCTCTACAATTTCTAAATAGCTACAAGAGGAGAGGTTCCATATATCCCAAATGGAAAATGATATATGTATGATATGATTAATAGTATATCACATGGTAGAGTATGTATTGAGTATGAATATATATCCTAACAGTATCTGTAATGTTAGATAAACTGAAAAGAATATTATGACAGAAGTAAGATTCATCAAACATCTCTTAATATGTGGAATAATATCATTGGTAATAAATGCGCTGTTTTTATTAAATATTCTGGCGATTAATATAACAGCAGCTGTCTTCAATGGTTTTTTTCTTCTTGGTGGCGGTTTCTATATATTCGGAGTACTTGGACATTCAATAAACACCATAATCAGTTTGATAACTATAATAGTAACCATGATAGGGTCTTGTTTGGGATTCATGGAACAGAGGAAACACAGGATAATTGGCCTCTGCTTGTTAATCATCTCAGGTATATCTCAATTCATAATTCTTATTTATTATATTATTATGTTAATAGGTGGTTTTGTTAATTTTTTCTCCTCTTACCCATATGGGTTATTATTAATACCTCCATCATTAATGCCTTTCCTGTGTGTTATTCAGTTAGTATTATTGGTATTTAACAGATGGTATATAGCATTAATACTGGGTAGTATTCGTCATACAATACCTGCTTAATCACAACCTCTCTGTAATTGTATTTATAATATATTCTATTTCCCTGTTACTTACTTTATTGTTTGTATTATTCTTATATATTTATTGATATTAAACATATCATTCATTACTTTGAAAGTCTAGTTGAACAAAAAATGGGTACAATTATTGTCAGGTGATAAGATCACGGGATTTTGAGGGTGCATTAAATGGCACATCAAGTAGTCTACAATTACAGCTACAAGAGGAGAGGTTCCATATCCAGGTAGGAATGTGATCAATATATTATCAGTTTCTGTAGATGATAAATAATATATCATATGGTTACTCTATGAATCGTCTATTTATTTATATATTGAAAGTAATACTCCATTTATGGCGGAAGTACGATTCATTAAGAAGCTATTCGTATTAGGAATAATATCTTTGTTACTAAATTCATTGCTCGTAACAACCATTGTGTTGATTAATGTGTCAGCAGCTGTGTTTCCATGGTTTCTTAGAAAACTGAGTGTGTACTGATTATAAGAACACCCTTATGAGTAGCAGTCCATGTTCATATAACCGGTATAAATATACTGGAATATATGAGGTCAGGTTTCCAAAGGATAGTGCTTATAACTGGTATACGATTCGAAGAGGTAGGTCGCTTGAAAGAGGGGTAAATAAGTTTTGTAAGAACTAGCCCCTCTGTACAGTTTATAAATTACTTATGAGGCCAGGAGGTTCACGATAAACTACCTTGACATTTATACATTCCTTGCCACCCTTACGGTTGCTAACATAATAATAATAATAATAAGGGAAAATCATTAGTAAACAAGTGTTGTAAAGAAGATAAATATTGAAAATGTAAGTAACTATAGTGACAGAAAGAATGTATGGAATGTTAGTAAATATAGTAACAGAAAGAATGTGTGGAATGTTAGTACCATCCGGCACCCTTCATCCTCAACAGCTGGGTAAGGAACACATGGTACCAGAATTGTATAAACGCTAGGCAGATCGCAACAATAGCTGCAACATACATACCAAACACGTAAGGGAGGGTCTCTCCGAAATCATTCGAGTACCAGAAAATGATCACTAAGATATCAATGACAATTATCATCCCGAGGAGACAAGTGGGGAACAGGAGAAGGAACCCGGCGATACAATGAGTCATCCTATCATGTTTGAGTATTAGGACAGACGCGATAGTGGATATTATGGCGGCGAGGAGATAGCCCAAAAAGAAGAACATAGGGGCTGTTATTATGTAGTTGGTCTGTTGGAACGCTAGAGTAGACCCCAAGCCAGATTGTGCGAGGAATACTATAGAGAACGCGAGGTGTAGGAATCCCACTATTACACCAGGGATAAACGAGAAGACATTTATTGTAGCGCATATTTTGAGGAGTAGGCTCGGTCCCTTCAGGTCCTGTTTAGAGTCCATTTAAAGCAGAACAATCAACAACAATAAATACAGTATAAGAACAAACAAACACTCTCAGTGAATATTCTCTGTTATATGGAGATAGCAGTGCCTATTGGTATTAACACTAAAGTGATAATTATGGTTCTAATATACGTTAATGCATTTTTGAGGCTACAGTTAGAGAGATTGATTGCATAGGAAATATATTTGTATTTATTATCAAATAAAATATTCTGTATTAGGTGTTAACTGTAAGTAAACAAATTGTTTAGACATAAACAAGGATTTGTGTATATCTACAATGGACACCAAGAGGTGACAAACTATCTACAAATGACATTCCTAGTCCCATGTCTGTTGCTAGGAATATACATTATAAACAACAACGAATGAAAATAAAATATAATTTTAGAAACTTAACACAAACATTTGTAAATATAAGTGATAAAATGTTATAAATAATTCGTAAACAAATAAACATATAAGTTCTACTCCTCTAGTTCAATATTGCTGATAGATAGACGCAGAAGTATAGTAAACAACAAGGTAAACAGTATAACAACAACAAGACTAACACCTCCAATTATATGAAGTATATAGAAGTATTCCTTAAGAGGATCGTCAGTGAAAAATTCTGAAGTGAAGAAAAGTGTTATAACAACAAATGTTGTCAACAACAACAACACATAAATAGCGAAGGGGATGAAAATAATAACTCCAGAGGTCTTGAGGCCCGAATTGGACCCAGATAGGACCAATATGCTAATAATTATTGAAAGAGTTCCTGCTAGAACTACCCCGATACAAAATACAAGTGGTTGGATAGTTTGGAAATCAGCTGTTTCTGTCAAGGTGTAATAAATAGAGAATGTTCCATAGAAGAATGCGAGTATAAACATTATTACGTTTATTAGTATGTTAACTATTGGAACTGAAACTAACAGGTGACGTGTTTTGCTCCCTAGACTGTAGTAGTTGTCCATAACTAACGATACGTAAATACAAATATGAACTAATTTGTTGTTTGCTTAAAGGTGTTTGTAAACAAGAAGTATAATCATAGAGGGTGAAAATAAGGTGTCATGTATGGCATGGGTATTATTTGTACCCCCCAGGCGCTAATCCAGCCCCCTACAGTCCATAATTGTACAAATAAACGACTACATATTAATGTAAGTATAACACAATAATATAGCAGAGATTAAATAATACTACATTCTATAACCAGAAATGGTTACTAAGCTACAGCTGTGACACTTAAGGTGTTACAATAGCAGAGTCAATAAACAGAAGAGTAGAATGACACACAAACTGAGGTGTGAAAATGTTGTCGCGTGGCTGACAGTAATATTAGGGAGACTACAAGAAAACCCAAAGGTGGACCCGGGTACAAACATGTCTCCTTGGGTGTATAGGGGCATAAATGGTACCATATAGTCCCCAATCTTGTGTCCAGGATTCTGTAGAGGGAAGGTTGGGTATCCTTCATCAGGATGTGACTGCATCCATTCCTCAAACATACAGTCAAGTGTTAAGTGATGGAATATGAAGACAGGATCGTTAGGAGAGGCTGCCACATCCTCAAGGTGTCCTTTCTTGGTTAGTTCAAGAGTCAGTGCAGAGGTTAAATCACCTACCCCCAAGATGAAGTGGATCTAAAGGGCGACACAATTAACACCTATAAAGTGGCTACTTATGGTATAAAATGTGGCAGGATTATTTACGAATATCAACGTAGTTACATAATACTGACCTTGGAATGCATATTAGCTTTGAAGGTTACACCAAGAGAGTCACAGGTGGTATCAGACCCTGATAGTCCCAGACACTGACACAATCTATCATCCCCACATTCTGATAGAGATAGAGTACCCACCAAGAAATCGACTACAGCCCTGTATCCCCCTATGGTCAGAATGTTATAAGGCGGGAAATCGTACGAGTCCTCATTTAAAGCCTTGTCTACATCTGCAATTGTAGCCCAGTCAGGGTTAGAAATGTCACATGGGTTTGTTCCAGTGAAGGGACACCTCTGAAGAGGACCGGTTGAGTTCCTGGGGTCACAAATATCGAATAGGGTGAGCCAACAGATTGTGTCCCAACCGTCTCCAATAACTGTACCATTCACCCGGGGGTAACCTCCAACATTATATGTGGCGCCTATTCTCTCCTCTGTGAATAGATCATTGGTCGTGATACCAGAACTATTCAGTATTTCTACGCGCCAATCCCAATATGCGAACCTAAATAGAACATTAATAATATATGGAATATAAATAGGAACTAATCGATTAGTTCCTATTTATTGAGGTGTTGGTAAGTGCTACAAACTTGAAAATTGGCATAGGTGTGAAAAGTGGAATAACCTAAGACATGATAGAATATCTAAGCAAAATATTCACATATCTCTTAGAAAAAGTGACAATTGTGTCGCTCTATGAGGGTTTGCATAAGCTGATATTCTATTGGGCATATATTCATAATTCATAACCTGAAGGTGTGATAATTTGGATCTCCCATTTGTTTCAACATTCCTTGTATTTCCCACTCAAACCACAAGGTGTGATATCTGTGCCATGTGGTGAATCCTGGAGCCGAATGTGCATAATCTCTCAGATCCGGTAAACCTATTAAACCAGAACTAAATTAATAAAGAAGGGTGCAGTCATGGCTACAATCCCTGCCCCGTTGGATCTAAATGGACTATCAAGAGGTACGTACCGGGGGTCTATTTATGCCCTTCAGAATCCCAAATTTGTGAAAATATTAATAATTCTAATTCAAGTGGTGATCTACCTTCCAGATGTGCCAATTTTCACACCAATCAGACATACACTCAACCCTGCTTATATCTACACATATGTCATCAGTTATATGGAACTAATTATCACGGTCCCTAAACTGGAACTATAGATATAACATGAACTGACTATACTAAGGTGTTAACGTACTTGCTAGTGAGTCCTTAGCTGCATAATGATGCATCCATACGTACAGACCGTAGAGACTAGCATTAGTTGTCTCCAGTATTTCTGTTCCTGGTACTTCCTCTTTGAGTACTACTTGGTACCCTGAATCATACTCTCGCGTCAGTCTAAGCACCCTGTTGAATTCGTCCCATTCTGCAGGGGTGTATGACCCAACTTCTCTCCGAGGGGTGACATCAATCCGGCTACAATCAGACCCGTAGTAGCCTATCTTACATCTGCTACAATCAATACCTCCGTATCCCCCGTTACAACTACACATCTGGGTGTAGTAATGGGGCCAGTTGTCCCTCACATGACTCGACCCACTGTCATAACCTGAGAGGGACAGTGACACACAGGCCCCACGACCAGCTGATTCTCCACACACACCATCCGAGGTGTCAGGACAACAAATAGAATTACCTAAACTATTCGCATCGGAACATACCGTGGGTATCTGACCGTAGGTGTGAAGTGGCAGTAATACAAGAACCACTATCAGTAATACCTTCATAACAACAATAATAACACGAATACATATCAGAGATACGTCCTGGCATTTATAGCAAGTATAAGACTACTATATTCACACCTTTAAGAATGATATGATTAGTTCCATATCCTATTCGTGTGTGGATAGTATTGCATACGTGAAGAATACGGTTTTATCTGTTCAATGATAATTAACAGTTAAGTTAATTTGGATAATTGAGTTACAAATTTGATGTGAAAGAGTGAGGTAGCGTGCTCACAGAGTCACGCGTCACCATGGTAACGAATCCAAGAAAGAATGCCAAATACCCTTCACTTATAGTAAGTGAGTATGAATCCTCTTACACCCAATATTGTTGCTATTTTAAGAAATGTTCGGTACAACATTCCTTCTATCGCTACTCTACTCTACATATCAGCTGAGCATACACAGATATTGTTGTTTGTATTTATCATTAGTATGGGGTAATCGGCTCCAGGAAATATGGACAGTTTAACCGGTATAATAAACCCCCTGTTATTGTTATTGTTATTGTTATTGTTATTGCGGGCGGGAAATTATAGAATAATTTGAATGACTCTACTTTATCATTTTAGGTGTGAATTATGTGTTAAATGAAATAAAATACAAACAAGTTTAATAAATAGAATAATAAATAAAAAATCAATAAATAAAGTGATAGTTGTAGAAAATGTGAAAAGTTATATAAAGTCAACAACAACAACAACAACAACAACAACAACAACAACAACAACAACAACAACAACCTATCTAAAAGTAGCTGTAATCAAAATAACAGCGTAAATAATTCCGTAAACAAACAACATAGCATCATAAACAATAGTAACAATATGGACGATAAATAGCCTGTTACCCAGGACACCAAACACCTCCACATAATACACTACCCCCAAGATGTCTAGGATGAAACCTGTTACTATAAATAGCTCAGCTGTGATAAGGAGAGCGAGAGAGAACTTTCTAGAGCTACGACTTGGATAGAGACCAAATGCAGCAGATGTTATGCTCAACGCGCCAAATACAGCATGTATTATGCTGTATACCAGGGCTTCAGAGGTGACAAAAGTAGCACTGGACCCTGGGGTGTTAAGTGTGAAGAGATAGAAGGATAGGTACGCATGGTAGGTAGCTAGGATTATACCCAGAGAGTGTGCTAGTATAGAAATAGTACCGAATGTTGTAAGACGGATTCGTTTAGTTAGACTATCCTGCTTCTCTGACATATTAGCTAATTGTGACGTAAGTGATATAAAGACAGGTTCATATTTACAGGGACAGGGGGAGAGGACTGTGAGCCTCAAGGAAAGTAAATTACAGTATAACTCACTTTTCTACAAAACAGATTATCAATTCTTGCATAAGACATACTCCGATTAGTACGAACTTATTTTCATTTCCAGAGGGGTAGGTCTTATCAGAGATGGTTCTGACACAATTTGCTGTAATATAAACTTCCAAGTAAGCAAATAATTGTACGACGTAAACAATCTTAATCAAATTACACTAGCTACAGATATTAATTACGGAAGAGATGAGAACATACACGCAGACATAACCTGAGTAATCTCTATCATATGTGTTAGGATTATCGGGTGTATGTTATGTCTACTCGTAACGCGACACAAAGACGACTTGTCAGGTTTTATGCGTACTGATAATATGCCATCTTCGCCTCCTATTATTTCCAGGCCCTCTGAGAGAGGGACAGGATGGTCAGTTGGCCTAGACCTCACGGTCTAAACATAGAATAATCATCAAAATATTTGGCTAATATGTACTCATTTCGGGAAGATAACAAATGGTCCGTGACTTCCCGATCCAGTCAGAGGCCCTGATTATTCCCACACTGTTTGAGAGATTCTCTTATGCAATCATTAGGTTACAATTGGAACTATCACCTTTGTGTGATATAATACCATAACAATACATGGAATTGTCGTTATTAGGATTCCTTAACGGCTATTATTATATTCACAGACCGTTGAATGTGAAAAACCTCACTCAAATATTAAAATACGTACTAATGTATAATTGTGTCCTTACGGGTTGTAATCTTAAGGAATTTTACTGTTAAAAGTGGCTTCAATATTTATGTATTAAGATGCTATAGAAAATATTAACACCTCAAAATGGCTGCTATAATCTTATTAATTTTAAGTAACAAAAATGAAGCCAAAATATGTGACGAAATAATGAAGCATATAACATATATGAATATTATCAGTCATGGAATAAATTCTGCATTAATTAGAGGTGTGAAAATAATAATATACATAAATTCAGTCTAATATTAAGTTGCAATATTGATGAATACATTAATGCTAAAATAGCTATGAATTAATCAGAGATCATACGTCAGGTTAAGGGCTTCTAGGAAAGAATACCTTAAATAAAGTAGGCTATCGCTTGGTTCCAATTTGAAGTGTCATATAGACACAATTTGGAGTGTGAAAAGTGTCCAGTCGACACAATTTTGAAAATATGATAATTCAAAGAAATAAGTAACCTGATAATCTCGGTAACCAATAAGATCACTTTCTATGAAGCTGATGGTATTCATTAGCCACAAATAGGCCTTTGGAATCTATATATACACTGAATGATATACAAAATTATTTATTCATAATTGATCGCAAAAATGGGTTTCCTTGCAGCGTTACGTATACTTTTAGCGGTTATTAACATAATCGCTAATATTCTTGGGTTCCTCTTTTCGGTGATTATAATTGCTATCGGTGTGGTAGGCTTGGTTAGGTTAAATTTATTCTTTAGTGGCAATTTAAGTGAGAATATCCTCTTCTTCAATGTTGGGTTCTCCTTATGTGTTGCTGTTGGTGTGATCGCTGTGATATTCACAGTAGCGGCTATTGTAGGGAGTTATCTAGCATATTGTCCGGCGAATGGTGTCATGAAGGGAATAGCCGTGTGTTTCCTATCCGCACATCTGATCGCATTTGTTGTCGTGTTCCTGCTGGCACTTGCTGGTGTAGTTGTGGCATTCGTGTTCAGTAATAACGTAGCTAATAATTTAATCCCAGTCCTTAACAGTGCCGTTAATGAGAGCTATATGGAGGAGTTTGACTTGACACAAACCGCAGTTATTGCTATACAAAGTTTAGTAGGTTGTTGTGGGGTAACTGGTCCAGGAGATTTCGCAGAGTACCCTGGGTACAACACGTCTTACCTACCACAGGGTTGTTGTAACTCTACGGTAATCCTCTGTACAGAGGCAGAAGCAACTGAAGCACAAGGATGCGGAAGGTTCATCCGTGAACAGCTGGAGGAATATTACAACTGGATTGGAGGTGTCGGAATATTCGAACTAATTGTTATACTCCTATTCATGCTTGTGGAATTAGTGCTAATCATCCTGGTTATCATGGCTGATAAGGATGGTGGCATGAAGGTGGTATAGTGGCATGTGCCACTTTATAAAGTGTGTGTGTGTTTAGTATACAAAAGTAACATTTTGTTAGAGCTGTATTTAGTTATTAATTAAGAATATTTGTTTATTGTATTTTGTTATTGTTGTTATTATTAATTAATAATAATGCGTTTCATGGGAAAGGGAGAAGAACGCGTTATATTTATATATATATATATGAGGCTATGTACCCCTTGAGGGGGACGAGGGGACAAGAGACAGGGGAAGGGAGCAAGACCAATATACAGATGTCTAAAATACCCCATAAGGTAATTGGAGATATGTCATTGCTTGTTGTTGTAATTGAATAATAACACTATCAGTGTTGCTGTGATTCTATACCCAGTATAATCATATGTGTAGGTGGTAATTAATAACTGAGGGAGTTGTTTATACAAGTTTAAGGTACACAATAATCTGTCTAAGAACTATACTAATATGTGTTAATGTTATAGCTAGTGTGTGTATATATTTAGACATTTGTCTGTTGTTGTTTACAATTGATTAATTGTGTCCTGTTTCATTACTTATTGGATCGATGGGAACAATCAGGAGCCCCGTGAATTCCTTCTTAGTAACCAGGTGGTTCCGAATATATGTCCTCATAGTAGGGGGCAAGACCTTACCCCTGTCCCCTGTAAGAATAAATTTATCAGAAATATTAACGTTAAGTGAAAGTATTTATGATAGTACTCAGGAACTGACCGCCATTGGAGAAACCGGTACAAGGAGGGCGGATCAAGTGCCCCCCACCCCCCGGGAGGTCAACTTTTCTAATCCCCGGTTCTTCCCCTATCCCCTCTGGGTACAATAGAACCAATGTCCTTGGAGTATAAAATGATATAACAAGTATGAAAAGTGAAATGAAAATAAAAGAATAAATAAGTGATGTGTAATCTTAACACCTAGAATACTAATGTCATTAATAGTGTCGTCGTCGTCACTACACGTGTCTAACTTGGTCATTATCCTTACTGACCACTAAAATAATCAGGAATATCTCTAGAATTACGAGTAACAAGATTATCACAACTTGTCCGATACCGATCCCACCTATAATATTGTAGTACTCTTCAAGAACTTTAGTCAAATAGGTCCCGCATCCTGTAATATTCTGGGCCGTGGCTATGGTGCAGATAGATGTCTGTTCGTCACAGCAACTTTCTGGGAGTTAGTTCCCAAATGGTAGCCAGAATAGTCGGAGAAATCACTCGCTTTAGTTACGCCGCAACACCCCAGAGTTTTTTGTATATGGACAACGATTTGATGAGTCTCATTGGGTCTAAGACTGTAGGCTTCATTCAAGATGGAACCGGAGAGTGTTGAAGTTGTCAGTAAGGATATCACTGTACACAAAAACTATTATGATAGAAGCAACAGCTAGTAAGAACACCAGGGTTATGACCACGAGGTCTATTATTAAGATTACAGAGGCAAGAACCTTCAGACAGGTGTTATTAGGACAACAGGCCATACAGCTCCCTGCTATAGCTACCACTGAGAAGACAATCAGAACCACACCGATAGTAATAAATATGGCGAAGATAGCGTTATAGAGGTAAAAGCGGGAGTCATCTGTGACTATACCGAATATATTGAAGAGGACGAGAAATGCGATCCCTTGTGCCACTAGTGCCACTCCGTAGAGGACTCCTATACCATTTATGATTACATTAATCGTAGCTAAGATTATTCGGACTATGTCCAGACACCCCATAAGCTAATAATGAGAGGATTTGTATGTGAATAAAATAAGGAGGGAAATCGTATGTATCCGCGCGTTTTCTCAGAGATACCCTGGCCGGTTAGGACCAAATTTTGTGTGTGGACTAAGTCGTACTCAACCTTTCCAAATAAGAATTATTTTTTGAATCGAACCATTTTGGACAAGATATGTGAATTTTTCACACCTCGCCCATATAAATCAATCATTTTCGAAGGAATCTGATAGGTCAACGTTGGCCTATCAGATTCCTTTCTTCATATAATACTCGAGGGTTCGTAAACTCCAAAAGACAATCGTGAGGGCCGAAAAAGCATTCCGCAGGGTCTAGCAGAAAAAGTTGCGGCTAGTATAGTCATAAGTGTGAAATTATGTTCATATATACGTGAAACATAAGCACTACGTGTGCATATATAGTAACGCTTAAATGCGGTTGGAATGTGTATTCATACACCTGCTAGTTACCTAGCAACCAATACACAACAATAATAGTAAATAATATTTATTTGATAATTATAATAATAATAACAGAACTAATGAATGTTTAGGGAATATATGAACAAATGTGTCAGTGTATAAGTGGATTGATGGCTGAGGCGCCAATTACCGCGGATCTTCAGGGCAGGTGTTACAATCTAAAAATAGAATAGAAGTAGCTGTTAGTTTGTTTGTTTGTTTATTTGTTTGTTTGTTAGTTTGTTAGTTAGTTAGTTAGTTTGTTAGTTTGGATGTTTATCAATTAACTCACCAATACACTTGTAATTGAGCTGGGACCAGATAACAGCTTCCTGTGAGAACACAAATGTCCCCAATTTCCCTCCTTGTAGGGTACAGTCCCTGATCCACCCAGAATCAATAATAATTCCCTCACTATCATGGACTACTACCCTCATTCTACAATCACATTGAGGGAGATGTGTTATCTCTACTCGATACGATTTGAAATCCTCCCAAGGAGTACCGCTACGATCTCTCCAGAGGACACGGGTCTGTGAGAAGATGTCTTGTGAAGACCAGATGGCATTCCTGAGTTCTGGACCGGGACCTGTTGTTGAGTCCACAAGCTATAGAAGAGAATAGAGTAGATATTTGTTTGTTTGTTTGTTTGTTTACACAACACTCACCTTTATACTTAATCCAGGATACGCATACCCATTATTAGCCCAGTAGCGCTGTCCCTCCTGCTTCCAGGTTACCAAATAGAATTTTCTGTTACTTTGGAATGAGAATACAAATCCAGCATAATCATTATCTGTCTCAGTATTTACAAAAAATGTTCCTTCAAAATATACACAACCAAATCTATCATTTCCTATAAGTAAACAACAATAATATACAAATAAACCTCTACAAACCATTCCTAGTAAGAATGGGCCAATTATACATGATTACCATATAAGGAGTGTAATAATAATAATTCTATAATTAACTTACCGAGAAGTAATCCAGGATCTGAATTTAGATCTTGAGTTATTTCTTTACCCTAAACAAATATTTGTTTATTTGCTTGTTTGTTTGTTTGTTTGTTTGTTTGTTTGTTTGTTTACAATCACATACCTGAGCTAATATCCTCCATACAGGGTCACTCTGAGAACTATCTATTGGACCAGGATCTAATCGAATAGTTTGAAAATTCTTAAAGTCTGTATGAGCTATTTCATTATTCAGAGGACATACGTCTATGTCATCGGTGATTCCATCTCCATCTTTGTCGCCTTGACAAGCGTCACCCACTCCATCTCCTGGAAGGTTTCAAATATTATAAAGTGGATGTTGGTTATAAGAACATGTACTGCTACTCCTAAGGGTGTTCTTATAACAGTACCCACAAGGTGTGAAATCATATATTCATATTTTTGTTCTTATTGCCTGAAGAATTGTGCTTTTGAATTTTCATAAAAATATGAGAAAATATGATTAATCACCAAATGTGTGTCCCATTGTCTATGTTATTAAGACATCTCACTATATAAGGTGTTAACTCCTTGTCAATCATTCTAGAAATGTAACTTACTATCTGTATCTCTCTGATCAGGATTATACACTTTAGGACAGTTGTCAGGTCTACAGTTTTGTACGAACTCAGGACACTCATCGATAATACCGTCGTTATCATCGTCCTCATCACACTCATCACCTCCTCCACTAGCATCAGTGTTCAATTGTGTCGGATTAGTCACACCGACACAATTGTCTACTCTGTCATCTATTCCATCACGATCATTGTCTATATTAGAATCACAGACATCCCCTAAGTCATCCTCATCTGAATTTGTCTACAGATTATTGTGGTTATTTATTTGTTTGTTTGTGTGTTTATCTTTTACCTGTTCAGGATTAGCTATCCTAGGACAGTTATCACATATATCTCCTACACCATCTCTATCCTGATCAGTCTGCTCTCGATTAAATACTCTATCACAGTTATCAATCTCATTAACAACACCGTCACCATCTATATCAGGGTCACATACGTCACCTATCCCATCCTGGTCGTAATCCTCCTGGAGTTCATTGTAATGATGGGGACAATTGTCACATAGGTCTCCTACGAAGTCATGATCGCTGTCCTGTTGGTTTATATTTGCTATGAGATCACAATTATCCTACAGAATGTGTTAAGACCTGATTAAACATATCAAAACAATTGAATATGGAACTATAAGGTGTTACAATATGTAACTAACCTCTAAATCCGGAATACTATCATTGTCATCATCAAAGTCGCATCTGTCTCCTTTCCCATCCCCATCTGTGTCCAACTGTCCGCTGTTGGGTATTTCAGGACAGTTATCAGCTTGACACCTTTTATTCGTAGTATAACAATAATCTAATCTTTCATCTGGTATACCATCCAGATCTGTATCCTTATTACAGACGTAACCGTTACCCTCGTAACCAATTTGACACTATGGAATGTGATTTTAATAAGATTGTGATAGTGATTGAATGTATGGATGTATGTATGTCTGTTTGTTTGTTTGTTTGTTTGTTTGTTTGTTTGTTTGTTTGTTTGTTTGTTTGTTTGTTTGTTTGTGTATTTATCAGTAATGTATATATATTTTTGTTTACTATTCTTTGTATACTCACCACACAGCTGTGAGCACTACTAGATGGGATACAGTAAGCCTTAGGACTACAACCTGCTTGTCCAGCAGCACACGGGTCCACTAGAATACAATTACCCTCCTGTTCCAAATATCCATCTGGACAGGGTCCACATATGTACCCTCCAGGGGTGTTGGTACATTCCTGGAGATCATCACAGGCTGTTGAAGTGGAGCACTCATCTATATCATCACATACCTACATGTATACATCATAACAACAGTAAGGAGAGAAGGAATGCATATATTCTAACTAACTTGTTTATTCCTATGAGCATATTCTAATCCTGTACCCTCCAGAGAGGTACCATCGTAACCCAGAGGACACTCAGCACAAACGAAGTTACCATCACCATTGTAACATTCTCCGTAGCAAGGATTAGCCTCTGTACACTAGGGGATAGAGATCAGTAAGGGTAGGTGATGGGACAAGTGACAACGGGGACCACACTGAAGTTCCACTGATTTCTAATTTATCAAATAATATAAATAGGCGCTAACCTCATCAATATCTGTACAGGTGATTCCAGACCCATCGTAACCCTCGGGACAGCTCCCACAATTAGCTATATGCATAAGGTCTGGATCAGTGGTACACTCTACTCCAGGGAAACAGGGATTGGTCCTACAGGCATCTGGACACTCTTGGGTATTGCATTCCTCTACTTCTTCACTGTAATTAGGACAATCTAGACCTCCGTTAAGGGGTGCAGGATTATCACACTCCCTGGTCCTGTCTCTGAAACCTCGGTCACAGGTGAGGGAGCAATCTGTCCACTGGGTCCAGTCTGACCAAGCACCATGAGCTAATGGAACATTAATATATTAGTACGTATCTGAAAATATTACTGGTTTAGATTATGAAGGTATAATTACTTGGACAGAGATGTGCATTACATTCTGACACCCTTGTAGATCTCCCAGGACAGCGTCTACCTCTATGCTGGGGGATAGGATTGTTACACTCTCTTGTCCTCTGCCTGATACCACCGCCACAATCATCTGAACAATCTCCCCAGCCTGTCCAGTCAGACCAACCACCATCAACTACAGAAAAGATTCATAATATCCATGGTACACATGGTACTAGTTGTCACCCTCTAGAGGGTAGTAACTCACTTGGACAGAAGATCAAGAAACAGGAGGATGTCTCTAAATCCTCTCCGACACAATTGTCACCTCCGAATTGTGGCTCAGGGTCAGTACAAGACCTATTTCTCTTCTGTATACCCTCTGAACAGGTCTTGGAGCATTCTGTAAAATCAGACCAATCTGTCCAACCGCCATGTACTGTAGATATACAAATATTAATATAGTTTATTTGTTTATTTGTTTGTTTGTTTGTTTGTTTGTTTGTTTATTTGTTTGTAGAAGAGTGAAAATATGTAACAATAATATTCTCATATCTCTGAGTTAATTATGACAAGAGTGTCCACCAATCAGATTAGAGGATACATATACAGATGAATATAACTTACTAGGGCACTCATGGGTGTTACATGTCCTCTCCTCTGTACGCACCCCTTCACACTCTCTACCCCCGTATCGAGGTTGTGAACATGTCCTCCTCCTGGTAGAGTTACCTGTGCCACAATCACGAGAGCATGATGTCCAGCTGTCCCACTCAGACCACTCACCGTCAACTAATAAACACAAGTTAACATAAATATAATATGCAAATATCCTCATTATATAACTGGAACTATCTAAGTATAGTTCCAGTTATTAACACCTGCGATATGTTACCTACTCTATTGCACAATTATCTGTACTGAAAGGATAAATTGCATACACAGTAATTATTCATATTATAGTTCTAGTTTAATATGGAACTATACTCATTTATGGTATCAGCAGTATAGCAACCAATAAAATCAGTGGCTAAGTAAACAAACTTAAAAAAATAGAAATAGCTATTACCCAGGATGGTTGTCAAGTAACTTACTTGGACATGCTCTGAGGTTACATATAATAGTGTCCGTAGAGACACCCTCACAGTCATCTCCTCCGTAAAATGGGCCAGTACATGACCTGGTTTTGGTTCTGGTACCCTGTGAACAAGTTCTGGAACAATCAGAGTAAGTAGTCCAGTCACTCCATACCCCGTCAACTAAATAATAATACAAATAATCAAATTCCAAATGATGTTATCGGTAACCATGTTACAACATTATCCTATATTTACGTACAAGGTATCAAACAGAAGGAATTGGAAACAAAACACAAATGTGGCACAAATTGATATAAGATGGCATCTCTGTCACGTGGCTCAAACAATAGATTCCAGATCCACTTAAAGATGATAGGCGCCATTATCTCCAAGAGGAAAGTAAGACATTTGATTGGCTGAGTAGAAAAGAGGCCAAAGAAGAACAGCTGTAAAACAGGCGCCAGAACAGAGACAAATTTCATTGGTTGAATAATAACAACCCTCACAAGGAATATATTATACAAATTTATTCATGCATTCCATTCCTCCATGAATGTTGCAAATATTCGTTTGGAGAATTCTTAAGCTAATTAAGGCGTGTTATGAAAGAAAAACTTTCGTTAAAATGTGAACAAAGTGGCTTCTATCCTTTAAAGTGGCATGACAGTGTCACATCCAGTTACTCTTCAAAATATGAAACCTTACTTCTCTAACCTTTGACCTACCAGATATTCTCTTAAGTTAAGTGGATTCTGTACAAACACCAATGTATGCCATATTAGCGACACAAATCAAATTATTCCAACAACAAATCGAGTAGGAAACATGTATCCAGATATGTTACACAAATATTCCAAATATCTAAGCGATATCTCTCAAATTTGGACAGAGGCTTTCTGGGATGGTAACATATTGATCCTGTGCTATTTAGAGTCTCATGGTAGGGATATTGTGTCCTTCATGACACCTAGATAAAGCCCTGGTCTTGACCTATCAGATTAGAGGGCTTACCCAGTATATGAGTAGGATATTCTATTTATAAAAAATATTTTGAGACTGTCACTTACTTGGACAATTCACGAGGTTACATTCTTCTGTCTCTCCAGAAAAACCAAGACAATCGTCTCCTCCGTGCTGGGGGGCAGGATCGGTACAGAACCTGGACCTATCTCTGGTACCCAGTCCACATGTTTCACTACAAGAGCCCCAATTAAGCCAGTCACTCCACCCTCCGTGTACTAAAAATAGAACTCAAATAATATCATGTTATATTCAATATTTGTTTACTAGTCTGTTTACTTACTTGGACAAGGTGTGAAACAAGAATCTCTTTGATATTTGAGTCCATCACATTTGTATCTGACTCCTGGTGCTTCAGGGGGTATGGGTCCATATAATAAATTGGTACAAGTTCTCCTCCTATCTTGTACTCCTTCTCCACAAGTAACACTACACTCAGACCAATCAGACCAATCAGTGAGGGTCATAGTAGGGGTCCTAGTTGTACTCCTTGGAATGCAGGTTGGACAACATTGGTCCCTCAGTTTGTAAATTGTGGCATTCTTTGACTTGTAGCAAGGATCAAGTGTGTCACAGATGGTTGTGACACATTGTGTCTCATATAAGTTTGTCTAAAATTAGAAAATGGCAATAAGTATTTACATAATTACCAATCAGTATTCTTAGTATTTGGTTGCTATGGTGATACACGAATATGCAACTATCCTAAACTTCAACCTAGCAACCCACTTGGTAGATAGGAATGATAAATAACAAGACAGTAATAAACAAACCATTAGTATTGCACATTTTTGTGATATCACCATGGTAACGTAATCAACGAATGTATTGTCTAGGTATTTTCCAGTCACTAATTATGTCAAATAAGTTGTAAGATATATGTACATTCCATTGCTTACGTTGGTAACTAGGTGTAACCAAAGGAGACAGAAATTAATATTTTGTTTGGACTATCAGCTGATTAGGTAAATAATATAATTATTGTAAACACCTATAGAACTTGTGATTACAATTGTGTATGAGATAAATAGGGAGACATGGTTCCAGATTGACAGGAATTATGAATTTATAGAAATGGAACTGGAACCTGTTTTCCCAGTGAACTAATCGGGACAATTCTGGACATATGTAACACTCCCCTCACCCCATTAGAGACCTGTGTTATGTACTTACATTAGTATTCTGGATACAGCTGCATTGGATACATGGGTCCTCTTTACCGTCCTCATCTGTACCCTGCCATGTCATAGAGGAGGTGTAGGGCTTACCTTTATGGTAACAAATTGGTACTTCACACTTAGGACAGTCCTTAGTGCAGCCAGCTGGACACTAAAGGTGTTAAAATATGATAATGCACTATAGATAATATACTACATACCAATTACTTACTTCGTTGTCAGGGATCTCAGGTGATGTACCACACACATCTGTGAGGAGAGAAGATATGTCTTCTGGGGTGAAGTCAAGGAGGATAAAGGGATCCTCTAAACAGCCCTGTAAACAAGTAAACAAACAAGTAAACAAGTAGACACACACACACTCATTATACCACTTAATACCACATAAAACTTACATAGAGCAGCTGAGAGGACAGTTCCCTAGAGTTCCCTATAGTGAGACCATAATCAGTAAAATCAGTAAATTCTGATATCAGAGGAGGGTGCATATCTTCTCGACCAATCAAAACACAATCTATATACACAACGACACTATCATACTCCACCACTAGGATTAGAGTGTGCCACTCTTCATCAGTAAAGTCATGTGGAGTATGTGAAAAATACAAGGTGTTAACAGAATCAGCTGTTTTGTAGGAGAAGGATAGAGTAGTGTTGAAGGGGTTTAATCTAATCAGGAGATATGTGTCATCTCCTCCTGCGTTAGTGATAGATAATATGTCCCCTATGGTATCATGATCCTGTTTAACTCTGGTCACAAATGTTACCTGAATACACAAATGCTTGTTATTGTTTGTTGTTGTTATGTTTAACACCTAACTAACCTTTCTATTATCATTTATAGAGTGTATGAGTGTTTCTAACATGCAGTAGGTCTTGGTAACACCAGGTGGAAACCTTAAGGTGTCAATTAATGTGTCGGTTGATCCACATATGGCATGATCTACAGCTGTCACATTTTGTAATAGATGTATTTCTTGTCCGTAATCTTCATCACAGACTTGAGGTTCTATAAATAGAATAAGGGTATAGTCTCATTGGTTATAATATCCCCGCGAATTTTAGTTCCAGTATATTCATATGAATATTTACCAGCCTTATTAGGTGATAAACTAACCAATAGAACGAGGAGGACAATCCTTTACAATTGTGTCACAGACTTGTATATATGTGGTTGATTCTGGTTCCAATTCACACCTGCAATCCTTGTTACACAGATTAGTGCGGGAATAGGGACAGGTTAGGGTACCAGAGGTACAGTCACAGGCCCCACAGCACTCATCCTCTATGGGTAATGTCACCCCACATTCCTCTCCTGGTCCTAGTTGTATCTAATATAGAATAAGGACCAATAAGATTAGAGAGAATATATGAGCTATTCATGGAAACGCTTTGGGTATTAGGAATTATAAGAATTTAATAATATTAGATAATATGATTAGTAAAATTTCCTCAAATATAATTGGTTAATAAACACTTCCATAAAAGGTGTGAAATAGCCTCAATATATAGATAAAAAGATTTTACATATTTAAGGCAGGCGTATTAACCAATAGGCAGGTTAATATGCATTCTACAGCAGGCATTGTGTATCCAAGCAACGCTAAAGTATTCACACCAGCTGGTTCTAATCGGAGCTTATTTAACCACAAATTAGAATATGCAACTAAACCTGTGGAGGTGGCATAAAAATTGCAACCAATCAGATTACAAGTTGCTGATGATAATGAATATTTAATTGTGTCCTTTAGTGTCACAATAATTAATAGAATTAAGCTATCCTGTAATTCATAACATGCTTAATAATATGACACCAATAACACCAATATTAACCAATCAAGTAAGGACATTCTTAGAACCAATAACAGAAGTACGTAATATGATTGGATAAGAAGAAAGGATAATTAATTCTATCGTAATAGTCAGTTATTTGATACCCTAGGGTGCAATAATGCCCCTAGGGGTGTGTGTTACGGATAAAAGGAACAATAATTTCATAAATCAGGCCCCTACAATGGTTATTCAATTGGTATTACTGGTGTTAATTCGAATAGATTTGACTTTGTGTTGGTGGTCGTATTAACGAGGATACATTGTAGTTTATATTAGTTATTTATTTGTTTGTTTGTTTGTTTGTTATTGTTTACTACTCACCTCGCTACATCTGAGCTCTCCAGCAACACACAAACATTCCCTACAGCTGGCCAGTACAGTAATAATTTCATCTATCTTAACTTTAATAAGACAATTACTGAATGATTGCGCGATAGCACCTCCATTCCTCAGCTGATTAATATCCCAGGAAGCACCGTTAGTTGCATGTGCTAGCTCCACATATGCTGCGTTTGTGTTGTTATCACCTAGAAGTGTTAAATAGAGAATTGTAATTTGGTATGTGTATAGAATGTGATGTAAGAAATATTATCAGAAGGTGACAAAATATGAATATACCTGGGAAGTTGATTATACTGCTTGGTACAGTCAGACAGTTCCCTGAGTTGTCCCCGTAGTACCCATCGCCTCTAGAATTCATACCAATAGCAAATGGACCGTTATAGTACCCTCTGAGACCAAACTGGGTGTTAACAACAACATTAAGTATAATGGAATTTCTAATTAACAGCTGTTCCATATTAACTCTGTTTAATGATTGGTCTACTATATTCCTACCCTCATCTGTCACTAGTATCATTATGTGAGCTGTACCCGTCCGTATGCCACATTCTTCAATTGCTACCTAGATACAGAAGAGAGGTGTTGGTATGTATGTTATTATTTGTTTTAAACGGAGGAACTGAGACTTGAAATTTTGGATGAGTGTGGTATGTGATAAATATAGTGACAGGTTCTAATATCTAAGCGATATCTCATAAAGTCTCTGAGATAGGTGTTAAAAATATTGTCCTATCAGATTTGAGACTCTAACAATATAGTTATACAGACCGCACAGAGCAAGTAAACAAATCTTGTTATTATTATTTACATAACTTACATTCATAGCAGAATATCCGTCCTCTAATCTCCCATTTTGTCTCACCTCACTCAGAGCTACAGTAAACTCATTAGCATCAACACCTCTTGCTACCATGCGACCCATGAGATTACCCGGGGACCCATACCGTACCAGACAGAACAGGTTCTGAGAGCCTGTGGTAGGCAGTCCTACACCTCTGTCTCTGAGACGTTGATCTATAAGGGGTGCGAATTTGTGTAACCACGCGTGTTCGTCTGTCATTGATCCGCTCTCATCTACTAGCACCATGATATCAGCTGCTGGGAGCAGTTTAGAGGTGTCAAGCTCTGGGAATACTTCTGATTGGATGTTGAATAGGGAACCGTTTGGAAGACGATGAGATTCAAATTGGCAAGATCCATCTAGAGGAAGTGTTTTTGTTTATTTGTTTGTTTGTTTGTTTGTTTGTTTGTTTGTTTGTTTGTTTGTTTGTTTCCTTGTTGAAAAGTTATCAATTATTTTTACGAAACTAATTACAAAATATTTCAAATTACAAATTCTCTCTAATCTGATGATTCGAATGATTGTAAATATATTAAATTTGTTTACAAATAATAATAATAATAATAATAACAACCTCGAGGTGTAACTTTATAAACAAACAATAATACAAATAACAACAAACTTAAAACTTTCATTTTATCAACAGAATTACTTCTAATGCTTAGAACTATTCCTTATTTATAGATTTCTAGAATTGTGGCTTAAAGTGTCTCTTATTGAAACCAAGAATTATTAATTATATTTTTGTAATGGTGGAATTGTGGCAGAAATTGGCGGATAGGTGTGAATTCTCAATCTACACAAATATGTCATACTAATATTAATTACCTCAAATATGTATGAATTGTGGCAACCAATCAAATCCTGTGTTCTGAGAATATAACAGCTGTTATTCAGAAAAGTATAGAACAATCAAATTTGATACAAAATTCTAATAATAACAATAATAACAATAATAACAATAATAACAACAATAATAATAATAACAATAATAACAATAATAATAACAATAACAATAATAACAATAATAACAATAATAACAACAATAATAATAATAACAATAATAACAATAATAATAACAATAACAATAATAACAATAATAACAACAATAATAACAATAATAGCTGTAAACACAAATATGACTAATTAATATGATAGATTCTATTCACCAATCATAAATCAGATTATGACAAGACAATATTAATAATAATCATTATTATAACACTCATTAGTTACGATAAGGTGTTATAATATGACACTAAAATAATTAATACCCTCAACAACTCCAGTTATGAAGAAATACCCGCTTAAGGTTCTATTATGCAAGTTCTGACGGGACATTGTCCAGATGTAATAAGTATAAACTACAAACACCTGTGTATTAATGTAATTATACATCATTTGTGGTTACTCTCTAATCTGATTGTCTTTTAACTATACAATGTATTTACTAGGAAGTTATTGTGTGGTGGGTTATGGGTGGATTGTGGCATGAAAAAGTGTCGTAAGTGGCATTTGTGTAGAGGATATTGCGGAATAATATTACAGCTACTGTTACGTCATAGGATAATTAGATTATTCAATACCATCAAATCAGATAATTGAGATTTTGATAAGATTATAAAGGTTGATAGATTGACGTGTGAACTGGCATCGAACTTTACCATTTTAAGCGGGGAAACGCGGGAAAGATTGCAGAACACAATTACTCTTCAATTATTAACAAATTTTAAAGTCATATTTGGTAATTTGAAAATTGGCTTCTGTCTAAGAATTCTAATTATTGGAAAAAACTAAAAAATCAGGGAAATACAATTTTGACAATCATACAGCTGTTTACATTTGCATATTAATATATTGGAGCAAATATGCGTGTATAAACTGTGTAAATAATACAAATACATTTGTAAACAACAACATGGCGATATCCCCTAGTTATTAGAGTAAACAAGTAAACAAGTATCCACAGCTTTACCACAAATATTAACCAATCAGAATACAGTTGCAAATAATTGAACTTATACCACCACGTTACTACATTCCATTTACCCACTTAGTAGTTAGGTAGAGAACATGACACCACCAAGAGTATGCTCACAATATTTCTATAAATGCAATTTGATATTGACCATCTTATCTGATAATACAATGAAGCCAGGATTCCATACGGAGACAATCACCTCTATTCCCTTCACGATCCCTTCTCGCTATAAAGTTGAAAAGAAGATAGGATTTGGCGCTCAGGGCCATGTGGTGTCAGCTGAGGACCAGGTGCGAGGGGAGCGGGTCGCGATTAAAAAGTTTATAAAGGGTTTTTCGTCAGACCCCAACGCTAAACGGACCTATAGGGAGCTGTACCTTATGAAGAATTTATGTCACCCAAATATAATCTCAATGCTAAACCTCTTCACACCTGATCCAAGTATTGAGAGCTTTGAGGAGATCTACGTGGTTATGGACCTAGCTAAGTACAACCTGGCCTCTCTAATCCGTAAAATGGAGAACCCATTTGACCACAGAACCCTCCAAGGAATGGTATATCAAATGCTTAGTGCTGTACTGTACATGCATTTATGTGGAGTAGCACACAGAGACATGAAGCCATCCAATATAGTTGTTAAGTTTGATAAGGAAGGACTTAATGTTGTGTGTCTTAAGATATTGGACTTCGGTTTAGCCCGATCGATGATACACTCAGAAAATATTGAGAGTCAATTCACACCCTATGTCGTCACGAGGTATTATCGGGCTCCAGAGATCATAGTAGGTCTCCCGTATCATTGTGAAGTAGACGTGTGGTCTGTGGGGTGTATAATGGCAGAGCTCATACTCGGACATCCTTGTATGAAGGGACAGGATTATGTAGACCAGTGGAACAAGGTATGTGAGGTGAGGGGGACACCGAATGAGGCATATTTCGCACAACTGGTGCCTACGGTTCAAGAATACTGCAGGAGAAGACCATATCATGAAAAGCCCCACATAGAATCCATATTTCCAAACCAAAGATTTTTATGCTACTCACATGAGGAAACGGGACTAAACCATTTGGCGCGTGATTTACTAGAACATCTATTGGTAATACCGGTAGAGGAGAGGATCACGGTGGCGTCCGCCTTGAAACACCCCTATTTCAAGGATTGGTACAGTGAAAAGGACGTGAACCCTCCTCACAAGAAAATAGTTGAAGATATTATGGATGTGGAAAATTACACTAAAAAGGATTGGAAGAGTTTGGTGTGGCAAGAAGTAACTGCATTCCAAGAACCAGAAGTGGTTGCTGAGGTAGAACCGATGGACAGTGTTGTTGCACCACCCTTGAAAGTGACAAAATAATTTGTTTGTTTGTTTTTACTATATTTTTAGAGTTGTTATTGTTTAGATAGATTGAAAATAATAAATGTAGTTTGTACACAAGTTCAATATATACAGGTATAAGCTAGCAGACACAGGGGTATACATATGGGTACCTAAGGGGGCGAGGGGACTAGGAGGCGAGAGGTGCGAAATGGATACTAATTGAGAATCCTTGTACCTTGCTTTTATACAACTTGTCGAGCTATAAATAGAATATATAAATATATATTTAACACCTAATCAATATATAACTAACATCACACTTCTTGAATAACAAAACATTATCTGTAATGAATGCTGAGTGAATGAATAGATAGGCATCTAGAGATAGCTATTGGATATATATATATGGTATTAACACCTCTATAGTTTCAGTTCAAATATAGTCAGAAGTTATACAAGGTGTCAAGTGGCAGATATATATATATATGTGACTGTACTTACATTACTATCCAAATTGTCATCAAAGTCCCAAATATTTACTTGTATGTTATTCTTGATGACAAGATTTATGTCACGAATTGTGATAAGCTAAACAAGTAAACAAATAAATTAACAAGTAAACAAAACAAATAAACAAACAACAAACAGACTTACTTTAGATACTGTGTTCTTAGCAGTTACTCCCTCTTTCTAATAATAATAATAATAATAATAATAATAATAATAATAATAATAATAATAATATACTAAATTTAGAAACAATGAATTATACTTACAACCGAGTTGAACATCTCCAAGTTAGAATCCATAGACACAATAGTAACAAATGGTTCTAAATAAACAAACAAACATAATACACACCATAGTTACCGTATAATAACAAAGGAATGTACATACTCCAATCTGGTCCTGCGTCATTAGGTACTTTTATTTGTATAGATTCTATTGTTCTCTCATCATTTCTATCGAATGAGTACTCTGTTGGATTAAGACGGATCCTGTCTACATATTTTATGTATCTAAGGTGACTGGGTATTACAAGGCCCTAGGAGATGAGAGGTTATAAAGGTGTGAAAATGTGTATATATAGGGATTAAATATACTCACTCTTCCAAAGTTTATTCTATTGGTATTAAACTGAGTAATAGCTTCATTATAGAACATCTCTCTATGGAAATAGGTGTTAATTAAAATATAACATACTGGTCACATCGGAACCAGCCCATTTGGACCTAGGTGTGAAGTATATAACACCTATCTAAGCGTGTACTTACTTGGCATATATGAGATAGCTAGCTACCATACAGCCTGATCGTCCCTTCCCTGAATTACAGTGAATGACAGCTACATTATTAGAATCTGCTCCCATCCAATTTTGCTACATAAAACACAAAAAAGGTGTTAAAAGTGGCAGTAAGGTGGCACATAAGTGGCTACATACCATATCCTTAATGAAGATGTCTAACATCAAGAGGGGAGGGGGACAATGATCCTCATATGGGAACAATCCTATGTTCCCATTGAATCTTGTGTTTGGGTATGTCATCTCTTTACACCTAAGGTATACAGAAGTAATCAGCTGATTATTTATTATTATTTGCTAGCTTACAAATTGTACACTCTGTAAGATTTGTTGTACTTCTCATTCAGGAACCTAAACACAACAACAGGTAAACAAATAAATAAACAAATAAACAACTTACTTCTCGACAATATCAATATCATTTCTTCCTTTCTGGGTATTATAAAGTTCTTCCTTAGAGTAAGGGAATGACATCACTAGTATGTTACTGGTGATATCTGAGGAATAACAAGTAAACAACAACAAAAACAAAAACAATATACTTACATGATATATCCAGGTCATAGTTTCCTTCTACATGTCTCTTAGTCTTAGTGGCTATAAATAGAATAAATGCATTAATCAGCTGATTCAATACAGGTTTTTTATGTAAAGAACTTACTAAGAGGCTCTATGCAGGGTACAATATTGAGTTCAGGGGCTGCACCCTCTGGTACTGTCTCTAGTACCGGTTCCTTCTTGGGTACATAATCGTCCTCGTCTATAGAGGAAGTAATTGCATCTGAAAATGATTTTGCTCTGGATTCAGGACCAATAGGGTCTCTATGGGTCTCAAGCTCCGTCAGTTCCTCTATGTGAGCCTTATAGTTTCCTCCTAGCACCTGATTACATACATGTATTAAGAGAATAACAGACGCCAGTAACCAATCAGATGACTGATATATATATGCATATATATAAACAAATAATGTTATGACTGTTATAAATGAGATCAAATAGCGACACAATTCTAACACCTATAGATGTACAGATACACAAATATTTAATATTTGTGACAGAACTAGATGATAAAATAGGCGTCATCGAGCGGAAACTTAAAAAAGTGGCAGAAAGTGGTCAAAATGATTTGTGTCACAGCTTAGAAATGAGAAATGATGAGAAGTTACATATGAGATCTGCTCTGAGGGACAAGGTGAGTTGGACAGGGGGCAGGAGGACAGGGATCCCTAATTAAATTATCTAATAGGATGAAAGGTTGAAGAAGAAGGAAGAGAGATGTGAACAACTTGGTTACAGATTAAAGTATTTGGAATGTCAACTAGATGAATCTTTCAGAGACAATACACCAATTAAAAGGAATTATATTCAGGTGTCAAGGAAGTACTCAGATCTAGTGGAACAGCTGAGTGGTCTCAGAGAGGAGGAAGTGTCACTGAGGACACAATTGGACCACTTAACACGTAAACTCAATTACCTCCTGTCTAGGAGATTACTACACAAACAATACAGAGATGCTAGTACTCAATGTTATGAGGATCAATATTTCTACATATGATTAATTCTAACACCTGTAGGGCCTCCATCCACTCAGTTCTTTCATCTCCTGATACAGCTGAGAATACATATGTCCTAAAATAGAATGTTACTATAAATAGAACTTTAATATAACTATATCCATGGTCATACCCTCTCTTATTCCATTGACTGTTACTAGTTATCTCAAACAGGTTAGGAAACTTGGCAATACCTAGAAGTGTTACATAAATAGGTGTTTAGATTATTCATATGATTAATATGAACTAACCAGGTTTAGAGGAACATGCTATGTTCTTAAGCTTCACAATACCCATAGCTTTATCCTAAGTAAACAATAATAAAACAAGAAAACAACAACAAACACTTATAACTCACGCCAGGTCCATGTGGTTTAGATTTGTAGTAAGCTAATCTCCCGGGTACAGCTATGACGTAACGATATTTCCAGGTCTTATGCTTACCCCCCTGTTTGTACAGGAACCCTTCTTTACCCAGCATAACCTCTACAGGACAGTTATGATACTATAAATAGCATATTAAGGTGTTGACTAATTATAAACAACTAACTAGTATTTGGTACATGTGTTGACCAGGTTAGTATAATCTCAACACCAGGACAGGATGGTATCACATCATCTGAGACTTGATCTACAGAATACATTTTATTGTTATTTGTTTGTTTGTTTGTTTGTTTGTTTGTTTACCAGTGACATGTCTATGCTTCAGATGTGAGTCATCTAGAGATATTACTGATTCATCATTCGTATTACTAACATCAGGATTCATAGTCATAGCTTCCTTCTGTAGCATAGGTCTCGGCATATTAGAAGCTGTGGTAGATAGACATGCATCCGGTGTTACTGCGCTTACGCTAGGTTGTGCTACAGAGTGTGCTTTAATGGCTAATGCCTGACTCTTTGCTGAACGTCTATGTGGCTCATTCTAGGTGTGAAATATACATATAATAAGACCGTAATGGATTGTCTAAATAATCAGTATACCTCATTCTCTGAATCTGTATCATCAATATCAGACTCACTATCTTTATCTACCATAGCATTCCTAACTGAATCCGCTGTATTTCTGTAAACAACAACAAATAAACAAACAAACAAATAAACAAACAAACAAATAACTAACGAATCCAGTAGTCTGAGTGTTGACTCTTTAGTTAATAGTTTGAGTTTAGGATGAACTTTAGTGTCCTTAATAGTGTCAGGGGTAGCGCCCCCATTAATAGCCTCATTCACTTTATCCATCCAAAGATCTCTCTCTATTATACTGCTGTTAGCAATGACGTATGTGCTATAAATAGACTAATCTAATTATCAGGGGTAATAGGATTATTAATTACTTGTTTCAGCTACTAATTATGCTATTAACAGCAGATATAAGTATAGGGCAGCTGTTCCCAAACTGGAACCGCTGGTTTAGAGGATCGGGCCTTTGAAATTCTTGGGGTCCTACCGTCCCATGTACCTATCCCCTGGAGCTATTATAATTGTAAATAACAACAATAAGAGGGCTAATTAGGGCGCTGAAACAAGTTTGATTGGGCTAACACGTCTATTTATAGAATAGGTATGTAACCATGTGTGTATGAATATAATACAAATGAATATCAGCTGCTCTCCTGACAATAGCAACCAATCAGCTGACAGAGTTATGCATATTATTCTATTATTATTATTATTATTTACGTTCGTTTGTTGTCTGTAGCTGTTACAATAATAGTGAATGCAAATTGTAGTTTATCTAGAGAGCTCCTGGAGCATACGACCTGTGCTCCGTGTAATATAACGTGATTCTTACGGTTCTAAATAAATAAACAAACTAGTAAACAAACTCTAACAAACGTAAACAAGGGAAAAAGTGTTTCTCTTGAAATATAAACAAGTGGACAACTTAAATATCTGACAAATAATGTGGCTTAAAGTTGACTAATGACGTCAATAGAAATTCCCCTATCCTATGGCACGGTATCACATACTGTAGAATGAACTGGTAGACTCTCATATATAGGGAGTAATCGATACAGCATTCCATAAAGCCTAATGGTTGTTAGGATATGAAATATAGTATTCAATTCAATTTCTTAACTAATGTGTGATGGAGCAATTGTAATACGAAACTATTTACGGAACTAATTAGTATATTTGTTTATATTTCATATAAGCTAAAGTGTCCTGTTGTTATTTACCTCTAAACACCCTCTCTTTATATCATACTCGTATTTACCAGAGTGTACGTAGTAAACAAGTAGGTGTGGATAGAGGATAGCGTATCTTGTTTTCCAGTTCTTGTGAGAACCTCCCTGCTTGTTAATGTAACCTTTATGCAGGGGATGATGGATCTCCTGGGGGAGAGCTAGTCTCTTTGCGCACATATAATGGCTATTAATATGCTACATTCCTAATTCAAATGGTGTTGCTAGGGTAGTCTACCTATCTATTTGTGTTTGTTTGTTTGTTTGTTGTATGTTATAAGCGTCAAATCCTTGAACAAATAACAAACAAACAACACATTCTACTTCTCAATATTAATGTAATTTGTTACTAAAAATAGAATAATACAAATGGGATGATTGCAAAGGATTTATTGGCTAATTAAATAATAGAATTAGTTCTACAAAATGTGGCACAGATGGTTCCAGATTGATAGAATAAATATACAATGTATCTATAGCAACAGATATATCTGGATGGAATGTAGCTCTTCAGGAAGGCTGATTTCTTAAAGGTTACTGCTGTGTGGAGTTGTGTCTCGCTTGTGGTACAGGTGGTGGAGGTGGTGGAGGTGGCGGTGGCGCCATTACTGGACCCACCTACAAATCAACCAATAAAATAACTGACCCAAATTAGCCTCCTGTCAAGCAGGAATTGGACCAATTTGGTCCAATTTCTACCACATTATCAAACCTGTATTTCAACTTGTATCAACTGATGAACTGGTCTATTAATCTGTCCTAGCAACACTTGGTACTTCAGGAATGCTGTTTTAAATCTATTATTAGAATTTGTATTTATAGTCAGGCCTGCTTGTCTCATAGCATGCTCCACCAGTACTAATTCCCAGCTGTGCATGAAGTATACCTAAGGATTAATCACATAACACCTATATAACATGTAAATAATAAATACAGTCAACTCTCATTATATAGAACACGGATATATCGAAGTGTTAAACAAATATGCTCCCAAACCGTCACATTTCCATTGGTATAATTATCACGGTCCCTTAAGCTTCGATATAACAGGAGTTTACTATACTCACATACCATAGAGAGGGTTAATAAGGTGTAACATGTCAGGAAAGCGTATAGAAACAGCTGACCATTAAACCTGAGATAGTAAGCAACAAACACAAACAAGAACAAATAGAAGAACTTCGGCCATTGTCTCTTGGACACAGGATGATTACAGAACACCAGATAGTACTG
The DNA here is from genome assembly GCA_024704765.1 of Oopsacas minuta. Taxonomy (NCBI): domain Eukaryota; kingdom Metazoa; phylum Porifera; class Hexactinellida; order Lyssacinosida; family Leucopsacidae; genus Oopsacas; species Oopsacas minuta. Next base: position 52,560 of record JAKMXF010000312.1, on the reverse strand, counting down.
GTCTGCACTGAATATAGCCAGCATTACAATCAGACAGAGGGGACCGTCATCATTAAGGAGACCTGTCATAACAGCAAATATCCCAAACAGAGCGTAGAGGAGTGTCAAGGTAGCGAGTGACATGAAAATAGGGGCGATATGATCAGCTGTAAATCTCATAAATATAGCCATGTGATGTATAATAACGTGACAGAACCACAATAAGTTAGAGCTCATTAGAGCTATAATTAGAATTGGAAAGAATGCAAATAGTAACAGCATTCTGTCAAAATATGCAGAATAGAATCTGTATATCTCCCGAGTACTCAGATCCTGTACATACCCTGTAGAGTTAAAGTGATACTTGCTGAGGTAACGGAAGGATTGCATGAGTAACTACAAGGTATTAAGTGGTTATAAGGTGGCATAGGATGTATAATGTGGCATAGGGTGTATAATGTGGCACAAACCTCATCATATCCGACTAGAGCAGCTACTGGTAGGAATCCTAATGCTACCTGCATACAGTCATCTGTAAAATAATCTATATCTACTCTAGAAGTGTTAATTCCTAATGTGTCTCTTATGGAATGTGGCAACTTCAAGACACCTTCAAACGAGGAGAATTCCATACTCTCTAGCCTGTAAACAAACATGTAAACAAGTGAATAACAACAGTAATATAGTAACAATACTCACAGTGTTGATACTAGTAAGTGTGAATGATTATGAGGTGATAGTTCTGGTTCTTGAAGGATAGGAACAGCTGATTCATCTGATAGTTCCTGTTGTGACAGCTGGTATTCAGCTATCAGTAGGTTATAGAGCATACTCTCACTACATTCAAACAACAATAACAACAAATAGATAAACAATACGTAATAATAATAATAATTGAAGTTAACCTGTTGTGTTGTCCTGTATCAATATTCATAGGACATGTTGATTGTGAATATGTTTGTATTATTGTTTTGTAGTTCGGTTTATGACATACCAAATCTGAAGGAACTGTAAACAAATGGCTGAATTAAATTGGAAACCAATGAAACAAACAAACAAACAAACAAACAAACAAACAACTAACCATATGATACGATAGGAATAGTGTAATTTATCCATAATGATAACCTTAACACGTCTGTACCAGACAAGTTATTCATAAGAGGAATTAGGTGTGATTGATTAAGACAGATAGTTGGATAGGTTAGGAACGTGAAGTGTAGTAACACCCATAATGTCAACAACAACAGACTCTGAAATGAGAAGAACAATTCTATAGTCCTCCTGCTCCATGAGGGGACGTACAGGAGATATGACGTCATAACAGAGAAGGCTATCTTAAGCCCTGGCTGAGCTCTGATGGGGAATAGGTTCCTGTTACCTGGCATGCCCTATGCTAATTTAATTAAGAACATCTTATATATTATGACAGCTACAGATATGAGATATAGCATGTAGGTGTCAAGTGGCATAACTTATAATCTTGTCAAATTTCTAAGATAAATCTTATCACAGCTCTGAGGTAAGGTGTGACACGTGTTACCCTATCGGACTAGAGGGTATCTCAAAGAAGTAAAGTATTGATTAACAAAACAATATTCTAAAAATAGCAACAATCCACTGATTACACACATATACAGAAATTGGTTACTTAAGATCACTCAGATCGGAGTCCTTATTCAAGTCATCTAGGTCTGTTTTCTGGTCAGCGTCCCCTTGGGGATCTAAGGACAATTGTCGTATCTGTCCTATCACAAACTTGTACCAGGCATCAAATCGGGATATCCTGTCATACTCGTCAAAGAATTCATTTAATTGTTCACTTTCCCCCTCCTCTACAGCTGTTATTACATCTGTTATTAGTTTTAACTCTCTGGTGTCCTGGAAGGGAGGGTGGAGCTGTACATAGGTGTCAATCTTACTAGCTACCTCTCCTCTCTTAAGGAGGATCTGACAGAGGAGAGAACGAAACATGTACTCTTTTACTGAGTAAGATAGCAACCTAGTGGAGGAATGGAATTCATAAATATATATATATTCTAATACAGCTGGTCACAACCTATTTCACCAGTGGAATCCCTACTGTCGTCCAAGGAACACCAATGGGTTGGTTGGGGACAGCTGCTATGTTTGTTTGTTTGTTTATCTATAAATTATTCACACCTAGTCTTAAGAGATGACTCAATAACTCTATCATACAGCTGTATAGCTTCATTCCATCTACACAGCTTAGCATATAAGCTAGCAGATTTCAATAATGCTTTACTACAAGCACTGTTACTATCCTCTGCTGCATACATGTCTCCTGCCTTCAGGTATTTGTCTATAGACGCTGATATATCATTCATGGATTCTAACACCTCTGCTAGAGCTATGTTATACTTAGCGGACATGTTGAAACGACCCATCTCAAGGTATATCTATAGCAACAGATAGAGGTATAGGAATGTCGGGGAGTATGAGACCAGTATAAACCAGTGTAATACAGACAAAATAATATTCAGTTTAAGTACAAATTTTAGGAACAATAATAACACCTAAGGGTGATTATTAATACAGATGGCTACATGAGGTGTTATGAAGTATTTGCTAATTAAATCAAAACATTTGTGGAAATATTAATTGTTTATATGTCATGAAAATTGTGTGTTTTTGACACCTGAATAATAATATCATAACTACAACTAAGTGATAAAGGAATGTATATACTACCTCACTGGATTTGCTATAGCTATCAGCTGCTTTAGCTAGATTACACTTTTTATAACAAACAGCAGCATCAATTAGAGTAGTAGCAGTCTCGTGTCTACTGTCCAGCTGGGACTGTACCTCAGAGGCACGCGTGAATGCATCCCCAGCTAACTCCCAGTTCTTGTTCACTTTGAATAGATTCCCTAGTTACCGAAAGAATGTAAATAGTACATGAAGAATATGTTAGAACATAAAGCAAACTCCATAACTGAGAGGAAAGGTGACAAATAGCAGAATTGCCAATTGATTATCCTAGCAACCAACCTGCCCTATGGAATGCCTCAGCTGCCTCTTCAACTTTCTGTACACCTCCAAACAATTTCCCTATGAAAGTTTTGCTGGACACTAATTTCCCGTCAGCTTCTATGACTAGTTTCTGAGCTATTGGATCAGGTGTGGGGTTATTGTAGTGAGGGTCCCTGAGTCTCTTCTCTAGCTCCCCTGGGGGCAGAACCTCTTCTGGTGATGTGTCCTCTGTAGCCATTTATATGTTCTAAAATGTTTATGTAATATATACCAATAAGAGAGCAATCTGATTGGGTAATGCAGAGTAAGAGGAATTAGTAAAATAGAAATGTAAATCGCCTTTGCATCATAAAGGTGTGAACAATCGGAACTATCGTTACCTAATGCTCCTTAGTAACAGGATAGATGTCGAAATATGTAATTAATTATCTGAATATATGATTAAAAATTTGACGTGACAAGTAATTCGAGTTAAGTTATTCTAATTTCTAATTCTTCTTCTGGAATAGCAGATAGGGAGTTATGTTGACATGGAGACCTAGGTGGATCTATGGAATGTAGAATGGTATCCAACTTGAGTTCTAAAGAAGCTGCTACTCTGTCTACTTCTTGGGACATAACTAAATCGGTCTCATCCACATCCTGGATAATCTCCAGAGTACATGGTCTCATGAGACAGGGAGACACGGGACTAGAGGGAGTGGGGAAGGGATCGTCTCGTATCCGCAGGGGGTGAGGATGACTCTCTAATTTGATTGGACTAGAGGGAGAGAGGTCTCGTGTAGGTTTATGAGGAGAAATCAGATCTGTTCTATTCTATAAATACGATATAAAGGAGGGTACACTTGTACATACATGATTAAGCACCTGTAAGGGTACAGACCCATTAGAATTGTATCTACCTGTCTCTTCTCTCAAACACCTCAGCTCGTTCTCTAATCTCTCTTGTTTGGTCCTATAAGATGATAGGAGATGTGTCTTCCTCTCCTCAGCTGTCCTATACACCTCCAGCTGTTTCTCAAGAGTAGACACATTACTATAAATCACACCACTTAACACCTGCACATATACATTTAGTATAATATTATCTACTTATTCAACTTTGACTGAGTATTCACAGAAATTTCCCTCTCTCTCTCAAACTCCCTCGTCACACCCTCCAGCTGATTAGATAGCTGTATACACCTGTCTCTACTAGCGTTAGCCTCCTCTCTCAGCTGTTCATTCTCTCCTCTAATCAGTCCCAGTTCCTCCAGGCAGGACACCTTATCCTGGAGGTCTTGTTCCAAGGATTCGGCGCCTAATTATCAAATTAAATCAGCTGTAAATAATATAATTATACTAACCTTCTAATGTTTGTTTTATAGCCTTCTTCATTTGGATCTCGTTGCTAGACAACTCTGCAATTCTACTATCAGCTGATTGCAGGGATTGAATCAGCTGCTCTTTCCCTGCCATCTCCTTCTCTATAGTACTCTCTAGCTCTGTAATTTGTGTCCGAGCCTCTTGTACCCTCTGGTCCAATCGACACCTCTCTGCCCTCTCTGTCTCCAGATCTTTCTCATATTCTGTAACTAACACCTATAATTAGTTCTGGTTATATACCTAATCCAACATACTAGAGATACATACCTGTGAACTCCTAAGCTCCCTGTCCGTTGCTAGGTTCCTTTCCTCTGCTAGAGACAGCTGATCCCTGAGGAACATAACAACCTCTCTGTCCTTGTTCCAACATGCCTGTTGTTGCTGATGTGACAGTACCATACTATTGAGCTCTCTGTCCCGCTCCTTGAGCTCTCTGACCAACAGACCAACCTCAGACTGTAGCTGTTGTACCATGGATGGGTCCATTAAATCTGTTTATAGCTACAAATAATGGTACAACCTGTCCTCTTATCTGTAACCGGAATATAAGGTGTTAATGTATACATATGTGACATAATCCTGAATATTAATGTCAATAGAATTGTCCCAATAATTCAAAAAGACAGCTGGTATTAATCTTGAGACATTATATAGTTTAAAATACTCTCAGAGGTCTCCATTGGTTGGTCCAGGTCCCCTTGGGTGTGTGGACCGGATTGTAACACCTCTAAAGTGTCCAAGAGGGAGAGAGGCTCTGTGTCCTCCTTGGTTGCCCCTTTCTCTGACACCTGGTCCCGCTTAAATCTGTACTCATCGAATTTAGACACGAACTTCATTCTGTTCGTGAAATCTCCTACACATATTCCATTTATAACACATCGTAACCATAGCAACATAAGAGCTATGCTAACCAGTTTTCTTGTAAAGATGTATCAGTCCTCTGTAATCAAATTCTAGACCTGAGAATCCTTCCCCGAACAGTTTAAGTCCTATTTGTATCGACCGGAAGTAGAGAGGCTCGGCTAGACGGAACTTTTCCATATCGTAACAGTAGAGAGCTGCTAGATGTCCAACCGATAGACCAACTTCGTAGTCCTATAGGGTACATATTTGTTACTCATGGGGTGTAGATTAATCATATGTACTCACGTCAGGACCCAGATGCTTCTCTTTGATCCTAATAGCGTCCTTGTGGTACTTCTCAGCTTTCTATTAATAGTATCAATAATAGTATAATATTATTACAGAAATGACTGACCTGAAATTCTTTCAGACTCTGATATAGTCTACCGAGGTTACCGTAGTGTTTAGCTGTAGGGACTGAGTCCTCTCCGAAAGCCATCCTGGCGAGGGGTTAATTAGATTATAGCAACAGTTATAAGGTGTTATCAAATAACAAAAGAAGTATACTCTTCTAATGTATTTAATGCAAATATAGATTGTGTTATATTACAGTAAATTGTGTCGTATGGTGTTAGAATTGTGTCACAATGTATCACTTACACTGTCAGCTTCAGGGAGCCTAGATGGAGGGAGAGAGCATCGTTTAACAGTTTCCGTCTATTGCTATCGTCTTTAGAGTCAATAGCTATCTCTTCCTGTATTAGAGCTATAGAAATAGCATAATTACCTTAGTGTAGCCATAGTAACGTATTAGATATGTATACCTTTAACTCGACGAGCAGAGGCTGTGATTAGATGATCGTCTCCTAGTGATTCAAGGAATGTGGATATTGATAGCTCTGCATGTTTACTAGTTAACAAATTAAGTAAACAAACAAACAAACAAACAAACAAATAAATAACTTACAGAGCTGTGGAGAAGAAGCCTTCCAAATAATTCTTAACATATAGTGAGTAAGCCAAGTCTTCATGACAAAATGCTGACTGTACACAATTCTCTCCAAATATTTCTTCTCTAATCGTGTGAGCTCTCTGAGGTGTTAATTTATACATATAAACAAGACAACAATAAGTATATAATGTAACCAACCTCAAAACAAGTTACAGCTGCAGATGTAAGATCAATAGACAGATTACAGTATCCCAAATGCATTAGAGCATCTGAATACACAGGGTCACTAGTCCCGCAGTATAAACTAGAAAGTATAATTAATACGTAACTAAAGGTGTTAAGATTAATCATATACTATACCTTGATATATTAACAGCTCCCCTGGCTATTGATTCAGCTTTCCTGAACAGTTTAGAGACGATACAGGACTTAGAAGCTTGCCCAAACACAAACACGATTGACTTAACAGGAAGTTGTAGACTAACACATTCCAGAGCCTTGAGAGCCCATCTCTTAGCAACGGAATAGTTACAAAGAATGTCATTCATAGCAGCTAGCCTAGCATGAATTACAGCTAGATGGTGTATCTCTATATTCTGATTAGTCAGCTGATCTATGTATTGGAGACATCTTGCCTCTAGCCCCTGAGCCTCTGAGAACTTACAGTCACAGGATAGACAGTGCATGAGTCTATGCACATAGAAATAAACAACAAACAAATAAACAAATAAACAACAATAACCTTGATCCTGTGTCAATAAATAGCTCTTTCTGTCTTATAGAGGTTTCAGGAATAATTAATCTAATTACACATCTTATGACGTCACTAGCTGCTCTATACCATCCTATTTCTTGTAACAGCTGACCTAGCAACACCCCGTAGGAGACCACTTGCTCCATCCTCCAGGTGTCAGAAATGTATCCTTCCTCTGCTATACACATATTTGAAAAAGAGGACATGAGGCGATCCAAGTACCCTATGGTCTCAGAACAGAGGAACTGGATGGGTCCATATAAAATACTCCTACAGGAAATAATCTGCCTAGTTACAAAGATTAGCGTATGGAATGCTAGTACCTCCTGTGTTCTGCCTTCAATAGTCTGTGTAGTACATCTAAGTCTGACAGCTGATCGGTTAGAATATTCTTGAAATCTGTCTTCTTACATGCCCTGTTACACTGATGTAACTATATGAATTTGGAACTATAAGGTGTGAATATATACATATAATGGAAGTATTAAATAACTAACAGCTCCGTAGAAATCACATAACAGAGCTTCTGGTAATATATTTATATGACCAATCAGATGCTTTGATTGTACTACTAAGTTAATGAGACATATTTCATATAAGGATCTGTGAAAATTGTGTCCTGTCTCCTTCCGTCCTCTAGACCTGTGCCACTTGCCCCCACGGTGAGGCGGAGAGGTGTAAAAATCATCGTGGGGTCTGTAGAAGTTTATTCTAGGATACTCACGAATAGATTTAGCAGACATCAGCTGTTCTACTTATAACAATCAATCTAACAGTATTGTGTTTCTATAGCAACGGTGTGGAATGTGGAATATAATATCTAAGATAGCATCCCGATCAGTAACTATAGCAACGCATTGAAATGTGTATATTAGAATAAACTATAATATACAATTGAACAGCTGATATATAGAAAAGAATAGAAGAGAATCAGTTCACGTACAATCAGGCTTCACATCGGTACATATTGGGATCATTGTTATTGGACATTGTAGAGGTACCCCTGGGAGAGAGGACATGTTGAGGTCAGATTGCGACGTAGGACACATCAGGGATTGTGTGTACCGGGGGAGGGACTGCTGACAGCTCATGCTGTAGTTTGTTATGTAGGGGGAGAATCTCTTCTGACTGCACATCATATGATCTAAAAATAGTAATATATGACAGCTGCGGGCGATTTAACACCTCAATAGCAGATGGGACATGATCTATTGGGTCAAACCAAAGGTGTGAAAACATGATTAATCACAAAATAGTGTAAATTCTTCTTAAAAATAGTAACTAACGTCTATCAAAATTCTCCATACATCTGAGATTGTTTAGTTTGATAACTTTCTGACAGATAGAGCACTTTATGTTCATCTCATTAACCACTTCACACCCAGGATAGGATTGTGTTACACCTGTAGACAAGTAAACAAATAAACAAGCAAACAAAAAAGTAAACAACTAAGTACTCACGTGACATGAATGCTTCTAACTTCATTTGCTGCATATCGTTCCTCTGTACAGGTTTATCAGCTCTTAGATCCAATCTTAGCTGAAAATCATTTGTGTTCCTCTCTGTAAGAACAATAATATGTATAAACAATAAAGAAATAAACAATAACAATAACTTGCGTAAAGCTCTGTCAGATTTCTTAGCCTTCAGTTTACACTCAGTTACCCCCATAGAGCATATACCTCCAGAATAGTCCAGATGATCACAGCTCATTTCTAGATCTACCATACATGCTGTTGCTATAAATAGAATAATATTAACCAATAGAATATCAGTCTATATCCTAGTTACCATTCCTTACCATTGGAATCTCTACAAGCTGATGTAACAGGGAAATTAGAAATAGCGTTAAGGAGCAGTCTCCTGTGTCCTAATTTAATCTTTAGCTCATTCTTAAGGTCCTCATCTGTCAGGAGGTTCAGTACCCTGGGGGAGTTAACACCCTCTCTGGTGAATAAACACACATACCTCTGTATCTCTTCCTAGAAACCAATATTTTTGAGAAAGTTATTGGAAAATAAAAATATGAAATAACTCACTTCATCAACATCATCAAGAAATACACATCTCATCCATTCGTGTAGATCGAATTTGTCCTTATTGGGTAATACCTCTCCCCGATCCAACTGCCCCCCGCACCCTGTCTGTGAGCAGGTGGTACTAGAATTTCCAGAATGGGGGCTAGACAGACACCCTATACCCTCCATCCTGTCACAGGTGTTAAATAATCCACTATTACATTCACTAGCCATGGTTACCAATCTATTGCTAAGGTATTTGTAAATAATAACAATAAGAATCGTTAAGAGAGGTACTCAGGGGTCAGCTGATAGCGGGACACTTTATTATAGCATTTTCAAACAACAAATAATAAATATGCTATATCCATGACAACCATCATCGGAATGCTGAGTGAGTGAATGAACGCATAACAAATATTTATAAACTTTGAGAAGAGATCTAAGCTGATTTAAGACAAGCAACTTGTTAGTTTGTTAGTTTGATTGTTGTTGTCGTTGTCTAGTCCTCATAATGCTCCAGCAGAGCGTACAGATTAACATTGTTAGCCATTAGGTTATTGTGTACCTCCCCGAGGTGTTGGGACCCCCCAGTGAGACCAAGTACCCCTGAATGATTATACAGAAATGATTGGGCTAGGATTAAGAGGAGACATTCTAGGTTGTCCTCTGGTCCTGTCCCGAGGGAGTCAGAGGGGAACTTTATTCTAGCCTCATTCAAGGTGTGAATAGCCTCCTGTATTCCCCCGGTTGCTAGGTAGTGTGATATCCTATTGGTTGCTGTGTGTGCTGAGGATATGTCTAGATCTGAGTGAGTAGGTGACAAACATGTATCTAGTAAACAAGTAAACAAATAAACAAGAGATTATTCTAACCTGGAGGAGGTGATTTGATTGGCTGAGGAGGTGAGGTGCATACATAAGGGTTAAGAAGTGGGTAAGAAATTGTACTCATTGACTTGTTCCTCTTGACCCCTGTGTCCTGTCCATCCAGCTGATGCATACTCTTACTAGCTCCGTGGGACTTATGTCTCTCCACACGTGTCAGTTTTAGACTCCTCTCTAGCTCAGAAGAGTTCATAAGTTTACGGGACTTACCCGGCGAACCAAACATGAACTTCTTTTCCAGGACAACTCCTTCACATGTCGGAGTAGATTCTGGAGAAAGGAATGTGCCCAGCTGTTTCCTTACAGGCTCCAGCTGATTGGAAATATCAAACACATCATCTAAGTACCTCCAACTCTCTACTATGCCTAACAACCAAGGAATGTATGTATATAGAAACAAACAAACAAACAAACAAGTTACCCAGTAGTTTGTTGTAAGAACCTAAGAACACCAAAAATTGGAAATGCATCCTATACAGAGCTCTACACAGGACCAGACCCTGAGGAGACAATTTACTAGAAGGAGACATATCTATAGAGGTGTTACTCTCTGTATAGTCCTCCCCAGGGTGTAGCGATCTCAGAGACTTCTTGAGGAGATCAAGAGACTCCTGAGCTTGTCTCTTCTTGGTGTTATACTGGTTGAAATCATTCTTAATCTCCATTAAGAAGAACAGGAACTTGTCCATTTGTACACAAACTATTCCAGTTATCACCTATAAAAAAAATAATAATAAACAAGTAAACAACACAAGTGTTAAATAATCTGACCTTATGATCTATGAATACCAGAGGACACTCCCAATCATTCATAATAATTTCTATAACTATAATTAACTTCGAAGCAATTCCCTTATGAGCATCAGTCAGGTAGTTACATGCCTCTGTTGTTAGAGAAATAAATTCGTCTCTACATTCTCTGAATAACTTATTGAATAAATGGAATGTGTGTACTGCTTGACACATGTCACCTGACACATCTATGAGTAAACAAACAAATAAACAAATAAATAAATATATCTTACATGTACTTACCAGAAGTGTGATTGACCCATGTGTCCTCTATGTCCTCTCTCTCCACAAACAGGAACATGGTATAGGAAGTAGGGGGGAGGAGCTGACAGCTACTGTCGTATCCTCCTGTCTCTGAGTCTGATAGTTCAGGGGAGAAGGGGTGACTAATCTCTCTTGACTACAGAATAACAAAATGGAATGCTATTAATCTTACACAACACATTACTTACTGATATTCCTTCTATAGAGTCTGTTACTGAATCGTCTCCTGTTAGTGATATCTCACTAGTCCTCTCATGTACCCATGGGTCTACAGAGGGTGCTGAAGTGTCACCATCAGGAGGAGGAACAGCTGTTTGGACAGAGGGATACTCATCCTGAGACTCTGGTACCATAATATCAACGGGTTCTAATTATAGACTAATAAATCTGTAAACATAATAATCAACTGTTACTCACCTTGTTCCTGTTCCCAAGACTGTAATACATCCAGCATTCCTCCACTCATTGGTTGACATTCCTGAGACTCTAACTGGTCGCTAGGGGTGTATTCTGTGTCCACAAGAGGCTTCTTAAGTTTGACACCCCAGGGCAGTCCCACATTGCTGTTAACTATAAATAACAATAAATCAACATTCCTAACGGTATCCTAGCAACCACATACCAGAGCTGATATCGTGATCACTAATCTCTACTTCATCAAGGAAGTTAAATGCTTTGTGTAACAACAGATCCACATCCTCATAGGACCCATTGTCCTGATCAACTGGAGAGGTTACCTGCTTGAGGGTAGGGGAGTCTAGAGGAGTAGGACTAGTGTAGGAGGCATAAAAGGCGGAGATTCCCTTGTCCATGTCTGAGTTAAAGAGGACAGATGAGCTCCTGGAGACAGAGGGGTGAGATTCTGACGTCATGACTGCCAGAGCTCGTGTTAAGAGGTCTTGAGTGGTGTTACAATAGGGTACATATCTATCCCATCCAGGCGCCAATGAGTTTTTCTGTTTGCCCTGATCCTGTGTCCTGAACTCCCTCTGTAAGGTGTGAGAAATGTCCAATGTGAATCTCATAATAGGACCAGGGAGATGTAGGTTCTAGATACGAGAATTGACATTGGAATGTATGTATAGTTCCATATTATAACACCTTAATAATAACCTGGTCGTTATAGACAGGGGTAGGAGGTCTCTCTAGACTGGAGCACTCACACACAGCGTCCTGTAACAGCAGTATACAGCTCTCCCACAGAGGCGTCTTAAGGAACACACAAACACACCTCAATAGACTCTTATAAAAGTTAGAGAAGTTGGGCTGGGATTGGTTCATCTGTTTAACGAATGGTCCCAGAATCTGGAGGATTGGTTTCTGTAATAGAGGTACACCTATATTGAATATATTATACAGCATTCCTATCTGTCTTACAGGTAACTACCTTCTTCTAGCAGGTCAAGCAGTGTCCCAGCTAACTCTAGGACATGTTCTGAGAAAGCTGAGTTAAAAAATTTGGAAACAGAAGCTAGCCACATGTGGACAGGTTGATGGTAGCTTTTGAGGGAGTACATCTGGAAGAGGGTACCGAGGCTCTCCAGACTCTCCTCTCCTCTTGACACCTCTTTACATGTCTATAAATATTAGAATTATACTCCTTAGTGATAGATTGGTGAATAGAAATGTACCTGTGCTATCAAGCTAGAGAATTGTTTAGATAATTCATCCTGTTTAGAGAAATTTACCACAAACACGGGAAGGAGGATCAAGATGTTCCTGGGAAGACCGAGAGAGGGGGTCGGATAGTAGACAGAGGAACAGGAAAGAGGGGACAGACGACCAATCAGTTTAAGAGAATCCTCGTAGAGGTGTGACGAGGTCAGTCCCTTGAGGAGCAAACCTTGTACCCCTGGGTAGTCCTCCCATAGCATAGATTTTATGTACGTGTGTAACTGATCCTAGCAATGGGAATGATGCCAAGGAATGTAATCCATGCATCCTAGCAACGGACAAATAATAAGGAATGTACATACCTCAACAGCTGGAGATCCTATAGCTATTCCATCCAGACATGCACTGAATAGCTTCAGAGCCATAGAGTATTGATGAGTAAAATCACTGGTTAATAGACATAGAGAGATTAGCAACACTTGTAACAGCTGATCTTCCTCATGAGTAGATACTGTTGCTAAGGTAATACTCTAAGGAATGTATATTATATGTATGTTATATGTATATCAGCTGATATTAATTAGATTATTATTACCTCTCTTCTGGGGGGGATAGAGTGAGAGGAAGGAGTAGCACTACTGAGTCTAGACACAGGACGGGATGGGGCCTTACTCCTATACAATAGTTATAATTATAGAACAGATATAAATTTCAATTGGTAACTAAAGTAACTACCTAACATCTGCTATTGTAGGTTTATCAATATTGCCTGAAGAATTACTACGTCTGTGAGAACGCTTGACTGGAGCCTTACCAGCCAAGGGAGTAACAGGATCAGAGGTGTTAGGAAGTGGGAGAGGAGCTGGGATAGATTTAATCAGCTGATCAACACCTGAGAGTAGTGTCAGTAATATCTCCATCACATAGCCCTGGAATATTCAGTAAGATCTGATTGGTCAAGATGTTATAGGTTAAATACACAAATCATAGCTCTTATAATAACCTCACTAATTAAGTTATAAGAGATGTGTTACTATAAATAGAATACCTGTACTTCCTCAGAAGAGTCATTAACAGCCTCCACCAATCGTGACACAATCTGGTGAGTAGTACTAGAGATCAGCTGTATGTTAAGTGCTCTACATATCTGGAAAGATCTACAAGCATAGTGTCTAGAGGTACACCCAAGAGCCCATGAGAGAGACACATTACTCCATCCATCTCTGATACCAGGATAGTTAAGCTCTACACCAATCAGATGGTTAGGTATCTATCAGTTATTGACTAATCAGTACTCACCGTCTAGTATGCCTAACAGCTCTTGTATATAGGAATTGATTTGATTGGCTGATGCCAGCTGTCTGTTCTGTGGGGTAATATCGTCTTTAGGCCAGATAGGCTTAAACAGGTCATTAGATAGTAACCTAGCAACCAGATGGAATGTAGAACTACTCTTGCTATTAGCACCTTTAGAGAGTATGGCCTGTATTTCCTCTTCTACTTTCTGGAGACGGGAGCGTACCAGAATATCATGAGAGGGGTCTGACACCACCAGGAGAGGCTCAGCGTGAAATGAATCTGTACTCTCAAACAAACTGCCTATTAATACTCATAAGATACATATACGCGCATAATTAAATAATTCATAGATTAACTAACTCTGTGAAAACAGCTGTTGCTGTAGCATTAACAGCTGAGCAGCTAGAGAGGGGTCCTGTCTATTAGCTAGGAGTACCAGAAGTGACACTAACAGGTGTTTACAGTGTTCTGAAACTAAAGGCTGGAGGTGATCAAATCCCAGGAATAGGACGTGTAAGAGGAGAGGGAGGTCTCTCTCCCAGACGTGATCTGATTGGTCAACTAGAACCTGGGTAAGGAGCATCAGTGAGAAGTTACAGCGATGGAGAGGGAGACCTAAACAACAACAACAACAACAAATATTATAAATAAATAAATAACAACAATAAACAGCTGACATACCCGGTACTCCCAGCTGGAGGAACTTAGTCAGTCTAGCGTAGAAGACACTCCCTCCTGGTACTGGGAGAGGGTGAGGTTTTGTCTTGTTACCCCAGACTTTAACCCAGGCAGGAATCTCATCTCCTAGAACTGAGCTAGAATTTGATAGCCAGGTAGACTTAGTGCCTACAGTAGAGCTCCTAGAGGGGAGCTTAGGAGGGGACACGGAGGCAGATCGGGCCTCTGTAGGGGTGTCCTTAAATGCAGGATCTGTCAGGAATAGATTAGCTAACCTCTCATGACTGAACTCCATCCCCTGGCTCTTCCTCCATATGGACCTGTTCTCATATAACTTCCCTAGTAACAGAATACTATAAAGAATGTAGATAGGAATGTTATTAATAATAATAACCTTTAGGATCAGTGATTACTCCAGCTCCAATAGATCTCGATCTAGAGAGGGGGATAGCAGCGTAGACAGAGGTACTCCTAGCGTCACATCTAGGAGGAGGGGACACGGATCGTCCCATGATACCCATCAGGAGCTCTGATTGATACTGGGATTTGAGTAGGGTGTCATTCTGGAATACCAAGGTGTCAGATTGTGTCAGAGTAGTACTCAGTAGATAATGTCTACCTGGCCTAACCTGAAGGATAGATATAATGGACTATGGATACTCAGAACAGATTGCTAAGATATACCTGGAAATATGGAGGAGGACTGATGGACTCTAGATACCCAGAAATAATCTCTACAGAGGAGAGCTCTCTGAGGAGGAGGCTAATAACAGGACCGGGAGAGGTACGGGCTAGATAGCAGAGGATTGATTTAGCATAGTGAAGCATTCTAGGTGTTAATCCAAGTCCAATGACCTGTAAGAGGTAAGAGTATATGTATCCTACGTTATGACTCCAGAAGCATAGGGACCCCCACAGCTGTTCTATCTGTACAGAAGATAAACAAATAAACAAACAAACAAGCAAATAAACAAACAAACAAACAAACAAGCAACATACTTCATGAGAAAATTCCAAAGAATGCTCAATAGTTAGGAAAAGGAGGTTATTAAGAACGAGTTCAGAGGCTTGATGACATCCCCAACCTGTCCCCCTCAGACCTGATAGCTTATTGTCACCTGATTGGGTCCTGTGTTGTCCCAGCTGTGTGTCCTGAAGTGGCAGAACTAACACGTCTACTAGCTCTATGTTAGATAGCCAAGGGAGTATCAGCTGTAGGAGAGATCTCTGGTTGGTCTGCGAGGCTCCGTCAATCCTGTATACCATATCTGAGAATATGGGTATAGTCAGCTCTGGATGATGTGAAGAGAAATGGTGGACTAATATATCACCTCTCCGGGCTACATATGCACCCACCGAGAGGGGAAGGGATTCCTTGACAAGGTGTCGGGACTCAAGGACGTGTAGGAGGTTAACAGCCTCCTCTCTTGTCTGGGGGTCGTGGGAGGCCGATTTGAGGAGAGATAGGTGCATGAGGCTAACGGGCTCACAAGGATACGATACCCTGGAGAACACCCGAGAGAGGGCAGAAAATGATAGGTCAGAGGCGATCTGGGAGGATGAGGTATAGCAGTGAGAGAGGATCCAATTTAAGAGGGGATGACAGTCCAAATTATGACGTAATAGGGACTGTACTGTCCTACAAGCTATCTGCTGTATCTACAATATTCTCCATGGTTACCATACTATGATATAATGTGTAATAGGAATTTACCTCTTGTACAGGTGATTCTAGAATACATGTCAACCAGTTTATTAGGTACCCATCAGGTTCCAGACCCGCGGGATCGAATAGGGGACCGCAGCATGCCAGGGCTGACATAGCGTCTAATGACACCAGACTAATAGAGTTACCCTCCTCTAGGGAGGGATACTTCCTTGCGGGAGAACAGTCCCCCTCAGAGAGACGAGGGAGACCACATGATGACGTGAAGAATGTGTACAACTGAGACCTTTAGGTGTGAAAATAATATATTTATACAAATGAGATTAGAGAGTAATTACCTGAGGTCATAAGAACATAGTACTCCCCAAGCTTCATCATTCCATTTACCCTCTCCTATCTCCCAGTAGAGGAATGCTACCAGAGAAGCGAAGTGTGATTTTATTGTATATTTCCACTTGTGCATCCTATCAGACTCGGCCTCCAGAAGGAGGAGGATCCGTGTGTTTTCTAGATAGCTGGAGAGGAGGATCAGGAGATCAGGGCGGGAGGACAGGGGAGAGAGGGTGAAACATTTCATAGAAGCATTCATTTCTAAAATATGTGCTACTTCTATACGCATACCAGACCGCCTCTTTCGTCTCCTAACAGTCTCATTCTTATCTCCTGCCTCCTTCAGGAAGGGTTGTAGCTCCTCCATTAAGCTCAGGAATGCTCCAGGATGTACCTAGCAACCAATAAATACCATAAAAATGTGTATAACACTTATAGTTACATAGTATTAACCTTTCCCAACGCGTATACAACACTTCTCTGCATCTCAATGGTCTCACTCTTAATCATAGGGAGTATCCAATGGAATAGATCGTGTGACGTCATCACAACCTCAGAGCTAGGAGGAGGAGACTCACATGTGAAGGAGCCCTGACTAGACACTGAGTCTGTGAGGGACTCCCTGGTCTGTTGACGGATATGAGGTGTCAGGGCGTTGGACAGGGGGAGAGAGAGTCCAGGGACGATTGAGCAGGAGACCAGGAGATAGTTCTGAAAGAGGGAAACGTCCTGAGGGTCAAGGAACTTCTTAGAGCGGATAGCAGACCCAGAGACGCTGGGGAGAGGGAGGCTAGCATTGAATCTAAAGAGAGGAATATTAAAAGGTGTTAAGAGGTACAAAGGGGATCCTAGATACCTGGGGTACATAGCTGAGTATAGACTAAGGAGACGATTGGATAGGAAGGGCCAGCAGAGGGCTACAGTTGATGGACAATGAGTAGGGAGCAGATCAGAGGAGAAGAGAGAGGCGAGACAATGTGTCCAAGCCTCCTCTGGAACTCCTTTCTGAGACAACCTCTCTGACAGCCATTCTATGTTAATCAGCTCTCCCCTAACAGTGTGACGCTCCTCTGGAGCTAGCTGGGAGAGGTATACCTGTGTCAACTGAGGGCCTGCCTTGTCTATAAGGGAGTACACGCTCTCCTCTTCTAATATAATAAGGATAATTACATTATCCATGGTTCCTATAAGCAGTAATTACTAACCTCCAGTAGATGGAATAACTAATGAGACCTGTAGGGCTTCTTTTAGTAGCTCAAATGTCTTCTTTCTAGTCAGCTGTCTGTTAGCACAGATGAGGACAAGTCCTAACGCCTCTACCTGTCTGAGGGCCAGGAGATCAGCTGATGTAGCTAAAGGTGAATGGGGCTTAGACTTGATCTTATCTTGAGGAGGAGGAGGAGGAGCGAGGGTCTCTCTCCAGTGGGTCAAGAGGACTATCAACATCCGTATACCCATATCCAGGATAAGAGGACAGCTGTCTGGTATCTCTTTGAGTATGAAGTTTACTACACCTAGACCAATCAGATTTCAGAGTTATAGAACAGCTGATCAAACCGCTGATCATTACCTTTAATAATATCCGGTCTAATGGCAGGATTATGTTCCTGCAGAGATTGTAAAGCAGAGAAGGCAAATACATTAAGATCATGATCACAGTGTATGGTACATCGAGATAGGAATTCTACCAACTCATCGGTCTGATACCCGTCAGGGGAACATCTGGGGATAGAGGCTACACAAGTACGTAACAGTTCTACTTTAGCCTTCCTGTCTGAACTCAGAATCTCTTCTGGGTTTTTTAAACTCTAAATAATAACAATAACAATAAATTGATTACAAGCACCAGCATTCCATACCTGTGTGTTGGTTGCTAGGAGTGGCTTCCCTACAGTATTGTCCAGATGACGTAATATCTGTCCAAGAGCCCGCTTAACACCTGGGAGGTACTGTTGTAGCCCTATCTGTCTAGCTAGATTATCCGTTAGGGTGTGTGTTAGGAAGTTACGCCGGGTCCTGGGCATGGTACCTGAGGGTAACACGATGGTAGAAGAGGGGGAGGGAGGCTCCTCTTCCTGTCGCTCTAGACTTGATAAGGAATGTGATTAATCTTGACACCTTATAGATATCTACAACTCACCTGTCAGCAATAGCAAAGAATGCTCTGAAGCCAATATTCATTCTCTCTGGATTGATAGCAGGTTTTGACCCCTTACAAGCGATCAACTCCATCACAACCTCTCTCAGGGCAAAGTCCAACTTCTCCCGAGCTACAACGTGAATAATCCTAACGAAATAATGGAGAGGACCGTCCTTGGGTATCAGTCCTCTAGTACCCTTGGGGAACAGACTGTCAATAACCTGTTTGAGTCTGGAGTATGTCTGTGTATTGGATTCACACTTTATCCGAACAACATATACCCAAACCAATCTGTATACACATTCCAGAGCTATCCTAGCTACCTAAACAGGACATTAGAATGTTATAACACTAGGTTCATATCTATACGGTAATTTGGTTGCTACCTTAGAGTTACGAGATCTGAGATTATTGAGGCAGAGGGTGAGGAAGGGATGCCAGTTAAATATAAAGAAGTTGGTCTGTGAGACAGACAGTAACATAGTCAGTAACGGGAATATTGTCACTGTGTATCTGTCCTTCTTACGAGATAGGAGCTCTAAGGAATAGCTGAACAGCTGATCGACAAACTTCTTAACAGGAGGAAGTGACACCTGTGTAGAACATATAACAGCTGATAGTTATTATAGACACATTCCTTACCTCCAGACGTATCACTATAGAAACTGGTATAAGAATCTCTACAAGAGTATAGGCCATAGAGTTCTTAATCCGTGGGTCCTTGACCTCAATAAGGAACTCAGCACATCTCTGTAGGAACAAGAACCAAGCCTCTACCTCCTCTACGGGGAACATCTTAACTCTTAGGAGGGACATACCCCTAATGGTATTAATAGCCAGGTCAGGTGATAAGGTGTTGATCTGTAGTTCCAATAGGAACCGTTTATGTACCGGTACGTAACAGGCCTATAATAGGTGTCAATATATTCTATAGATTTATCACATGATATATTCTCACCTGAGATAGAACACCTAGCATTTCTGCAAACAGGTCAGCTACCTTCCTTACGTTAGCAAGGACAGGAGGACTACTACTGGGTCCTGTACCCATGCTAGCGGACAACTGAGCCCCCGGGGGTGAGGGAGGGTCCAGACATCGGAAGTAGCTAAATGCCATATTCAGAATAGTCACTATCTGACTCTCAGGGACAGGATGTAAGTGTAACATCTTAAGAACCTAGACACATCATTATGTAACATAGCAACGAGTAAGGTATGTATGTGCTAACCTCGATAACAGCTAGACAGAAGAGGAATGTAACCACTAGCTCCCTCCTCTCTAGAGACCAGGTCCTCTCCCCACTGGTGTCCTCTCCTCCTGTCTGTCCTAGCTCCACTTGGTGCCACTTGAATAAAGTGGTTAGAATAGAGGGCAGACAGAACTCAGCCACTGACCGGAGACTAGCTAACAGCTGATCGAACACCTCATCACCTACCAACTAATATTAGTATAATATAATGAGTTCCAGTTCCATATTACATACCTGTATAGTGTCAGATATCTTGCTGTCATATGATTCCTTCATAACACGCTCTATCTTCTTACCGGAGAGATATACGAAATCTGCGAACAATATCTTTAGGACGTGTTCCCCGCTAGATAGAGAATTACTGCCTGATCCTAAGTGCATTCCTAAGTGTACTGTTTGGTTGCTATGGAGGGGAGAGTTGTGAGCTCCATAGTGATGATGTGACTCCTCAGGAATGTCACACATGCTAACCTCTCATAAACAAATATTTTTTACAATAAATATACTAAAAATGAACATAATTGTTATTCTCTTAGAAATTTAACGATTCTTCTTAGTAACGATAAAGGTTGAATGAAATGCAAAATTAATTCAATATCTGTTCTTCTGTTTAGGAGGGGAACTAATCTTCACAGGGGTACCTGTCTTATGTCCCCTAGCGGACCTGGGCCTCAGCTGTCTAGCTGAATTGGGTCTGACAGGTTTAGAGGGACTGGATTGATTTGAGGAGACATGAACGGGCTTAGGAGTTGATCTCCTGGGTCCACTGGCAGAGGAGGGTCTGATCTTAGGTCTGGTATCATTAAAAAGGTTAGGTCTTCTCTTACGGACCTCGAAGGCTATTGTCTCACTCTGTAGACGCCTGAACTCCTGGACCCTGTGAATGATCGGGTTATCTGTAGGGTCTGCGAGGGGATCAGGGTAGGAGAAGGGGTGTGAGACTACCCCAGGGGGAGGGGAGGGAGGAGAGCGGCGGGAGAATAGGACCAGTCTCCTCGGAGAGGGTTCAGACAACCTAGTAGAATAACGGGTGTAATTCACCATTATATAATTAGAGTATTTATGGCTAGCAAATATACAGATACTACAGCGGAGAATTGTGGCATCAAGGAACCACCTACAGAAATTGTGAATAGTGGCACAATAGAAGTATTAAAAGATGAGTCATGTATCCTAGAGAAAAAGGATACAGAACCAGAACCAATTATAGGTGTGAAAAGTGTACCAGAACCAATTATAGGTGTGAAAAGTGTACCAGAACCAATTACAGAAGATGTGGATAGTGGCACAAAGGAACCACCTGTCAAGTTGTCTAAAAGGGCTAAGAGAGAAAAGAGATGGGAGAGGAACAGGAACAGACAAAGGGAGAAGAGGAGAGAGGAGAAAAAGAGGAGGAACAGGAACAAGAGGGAGGCAGGTGTTAAGACAAGGAGGACACTAATGAGTGACGTCATGTCTAGTAAGATTAATGTAGCTATAGATTGTACATATAATCAGCTGATGAATGAGCGGGAAAGAGAGGGATTAGCCAAACAAATAAAGTACTGTTACTCTTCTAACAGGAGTAGTCCCTCTCCATTACAGCTACACATATTTGGGTACTCTAACGGTGTTATCGATACCCTAGCAAGATCATGTCCTGAGCACTCCAGCTGGGATATATACAGACATAACGGGGAGATCACAGAAGTATTCTCAACTAATCACATTACGTACTTAACAGCTGATAGCTCTAATCTAATTACAGAGCTATCAACTGATAGGTGTTATGTTATTGGAGGTCTATTGGATCATAATAGGCACAAGGGGGCCTGTCTGGAGAGGGCAGATAAGATGGGACTCAGTCATGGGAGACTAGGACTAGATGAAGTGGTGGAGTTATCGGGGAGAGCAGTACTAGCTATTAATCATGTGTTTGATATTTTACTAAGGTAAGATATAGAAATATCTACATTCCTGATCGTAACTATGGTAACTATTCAATTTTAGATACTCCAGCTGTAAAGACTGGAAGGAAGCTATTATCAGCTGTCTCCCGCCAAGAAAGATTAGTTCAATAAGAACAGCTGATCAATCAGAATCCGAAGAAAAATCACAGAAAGATTAGTTCTATTTATAGAATTCTAAAATAGTTGCATACCTTAGTTGTTGTTTTCCAGTGCGAGAGGCGTCTGGAGCTCTGTAGCTACTAACATACATTAATCTAACATAACATTCTTAACTAGAATATGGTTGCTATGATATTTATTTTTTGCTACTATAAATAGAATATTTTCTATCCCCTATTTCCAATTCTATCCCGACTACTCGGTAATCAACCAATAAGATTCTGGCGGTTACTTTCCCAGAATCCTGGAGGAGGAACATTGTGAGACAATCCTCCTCAGCTGCAAAGGGATCCCCCAGCTTGAATAGCTCGTCACTGATTAGCTGATTGCTCCTTTGGAAGAGGAGACATAGGTCCCCTACATTGTGTCTTGTAGCAGGTTCATACGTCACGGGGGCTGTCTTATTGAAGTAGTTGTCTAGCAACGTCTGAGGAGGTGAGGAATGTCTGGAATGTAGCATCATGCTCTCTCCCCTATCCAGCCCCCCAGTGACTACTCTGAACCCTAATCTGTAATAAATCCTATGAGCAGACTCGTTAGCAACCCCCAATAACAAACAGAGACCTCCTGAAGTGTAGAATTCTTCTAGCGCTAGTTTTGACACCTAAAATAATATTATAATTGATAGATTGGACCATGGATGAGATAGTGACTTACCTGTGAAGCTAGACCCTTGCATCTGTGATCAGGAAGTGTGAAGACGTGACCCAACAGTCCTACCCTCTCTCCATGGGGCTGTCTACCATTCCATCCTATCCAGGTATTACTCACGATCTTACCAGACCCGTCTCTACAAATCGAGAATAGATCTTTACTCCTCTCCGATTTATCTGTTAATCGTATCCTGATGTCCGTTATCGAGGCCTCCCCCCACCCAAGGAGACAAGTGATCACCTCCTCGCAGAGGACAGGAGTAACAGGGGCATGTAATACCTCAAATTTAAACTCACAGGTACCGCTAACCGCCAGAACTAGCGGAAATAATGTTAAATAAATAAGGGATAGTCTCTGGGGCCTTATTAACTAAAATTCTAAGAATTATTCTTAACTTAATTCTAAGTGTATTTCTAAGAATAATTCTTAGAAATCATGAAATATTCTTAGTTTTCGTTAAGAATTCTTAAGTTGGCTATACTTAACGGATTCTTAGAATAATTCTTAGAATTGGGTAATTCTACTTGATTGATTCTTGCTATTGATTAATAAAATTTATGCCAATTCATTCGACTTCAATCGCTTTTTGAGAAGATATGCGCATAGTAGAAAATAATATCCTTCTACTTGTATACTTCATTTATCATTAATGAGATAATTGCCCCACCCAATAGCGGGTATTACAACATGTGGATATGATAATCAAACATATTGTCTGAAGCGATGAACAATCTTGTTTGTAAATAAATGCGTATTGATTATAATTTCATAGAAAAGTAGAATAAATTATAAGTTAAGTGTCCTCTTTACCTCACTAAATATTTTTCTTAGAATTATTCTAAGAATTTGACTTAAGAATTTTAGTTAATAAGGCCCCAGATATTAAAATTTATTTTCTCACAAAATAATGAAATCAGTGAGATTTGTCGAATAGTTCAATTTGTTTCTTGACAACGAACAATTTGTCGTGAAGGAATGAGAACATTGTCCTCAATTCTTTGTTCTCGTGGAAGAGGCGAGTAGCTTTCTTCTTTAGTTTCTTGTGGTCGGGACTCTGGGAGTCCAGCTGGAGGAGTTTATCTTTGTACTCTGTCATTTGTCTCATTCCCCTTTCTACGCTCTCTCTGAGTTTCTGATAAGAAGAGAAGTCCTTGTCATATGTCTGTCTGTAGGAAGCCCGAATGTCCGCGGAGATTATATCCGGGTAGAGATCGGACCAAGAGCATGACTGTTCCTGGAACTTAGAGATCTCCAAGAGGGTGTCAGGTGGGAGAATGGTCTCGGGACCTGATCGAGGTTTCTTGTGTTTCTTAGGAGAGGAGCCAGAGGATTCCTTGCGTATTCGCTTGGACTGAGGCTCGGGAGAGGATCCAGGGCTCGCAAGGGGAGAGGGGGAATGAAGGGGTCGCTTCTTCTGAATAGGAGACACCCTCTTGGGTATAGATGGGACAGGAACTGTCTCCTTAGTGCTCGTGACGATAGGAGGAGATATCAGCTTACAGACCTATGATTATATTAAACAATAAATATATTTAACAGCTCGATTATTCTAACTGACTTTAAGCCGTTTAGGAATTGATTCCTGAGTAGGAGAGAGGGTCCCATTGGTAAGATTGTGCCGTTTATGGGCCTGGAACTTGGCAGATAGGTTCCTGCCCTGGAAGGGCTTGGCGTAGGGCTGTCTCCCTCTAAAATAATCAAACTTATTCCTCCTGGATTGCCCCCCTTCTGGAGGGAGGTTAGTCAGCTGGATGGCAGCTGAATCTTTTGATTTTTCATTTAATTGTTTGAACTGTGACCTGGTTCTATCAAATGTCTCCCCTGTCGTGGCCTTTATGTTCATCCGATGTGATATGGGTCCAAGGAAATTCAGGAATATGTCAGGAGTGGGAGGGAGGTACCCTAGAGATGTTCTCCTCTGTCCTGGTATATGAGACCTGTCCTCGTGAGTAGGGTATGTGGTTAAAGTGTGAAGTAACTCCATAGGTTTCCTCTGTGGCTCTAGGGAAATAGAGAAGCAGCCAGTTCCTGAGCAGGACGGCTGTCCCCTTTCATCTGATATCTATAAGAGTATGTTTGTATTAAATATAGTAATTGATTGGTGAGGAGTTATGACATACTTGAGGGAGGGTGAGAGTACCGGACAGTTGTTCCCCTATCTCAAGCTTAATTGGAGGTGGAGCAGGATTCCTAGAGGTGCTCAAAGCTTGTATCACCTGCTCGATAGCTCGCATGGAGCTTGTATTAAGTTTAAGATAGAAGAGAGACACACCGGAGTTGAGTGAGGGGTCAGAGAAATGTAACTCATACTCCTTGTTAGATATCAGAGAGTTCATAGCAACAAGATGGGTATTGGTATGTGAGTCATAGCTATAATAGTGACACATATGTGTATATGTATATTACGTATATATTCATACGGTCAGAGGTGTTGAAATATAATAATAATAATAATAAGATAGTTCTATTTGCAAATATTAGCTCAATTCTTATAATATTGTAGCAAATCTTTGAATCAGTAACAAACAAATAATAATAACAATATAGTACAACAACAGATATGTTTATGCCTCAACACCTCTAGCTTTAGTGAATTCCTCCTGCTTCTTGAGGTCGTCCTGAGTTACTGAGGGCTTTGTACGGGTCTTGGCTAGCAACAAGTCTTGCTATAAGGAATGTATAATTATAAACAATTAACAGGTGTTAATAAACAACAATATACATACCATGCTGACTTTAGGCTCCAGTAGCTTGTCTCCTGGTACATCTAGCCAGGATTTCTTCATGGCCTGGGGGTCTCCTGGAAATATAGGTTGTAAACAATAAACAAACAAACAAACAAATAGATACACACCTGGACTACAAGGTGTGAGGAGATCATCTTGTATAATTCCTGGTTTAGTGGGGTGTTCTCCTCTAGACTAATAAACAAACAAGAAGAATAACAAACAATAATAATATGGCAAATAATAATACCATTTTAAAGTGTGTAGCTGATTGAACCTTCCTGATAGGAGCCATCAGAGCATCTCTAACTAAAATAGAAATATCAGACCCGGAGTAACCATCTGTCTCCCGTCCCATCCTCTTAAAATCAGATTCTGTAACCACGTGGTCATTATCTCCTAAATTCATTTTAAGCATTCTTATCCTGGCTCCCTCATCTGGAAGAGGAATGTATATTCTCTTCTCAAACCTAGGAATATACAAATAATAGCTCTGATCAAATATAGAATTGTTACGTCATACCTCCTGATTATAGCAGCGTCTAGATTCCATGGAATGTTGGTGGCGCCTAAAACTAGAATACCCTCGTTATCTTGATTCACACCTAACAAATAACATATCTTATTTATAGCTACTGAATACTTTACGTTACCATGGTTACTGACCTTGCATCTGGACAAGGAATTCTGTCTTAATCCTCCTAGCGGATTCACTCTCTGAGTCTGAGCGGGAGGAACAGAGGGAATCTACCTCGTCTATGAATATTATGGTAGGTTTCTTAGCGCGGGCAATTTCAAACAGAGATTTTACTAATCTAAAAATAGAATAATATAATATTCAGTAGATAAAGCTAGAAATCTGATTGGTCCTCACCTCTCACTCTCTCCCTGCCATTTAGAGACAAGATCAGAGCTGGACACAGAAATGAAAGTAGAATTACTTGCCTCTGTCGCTACAGCTTTAGCTAGATAGCTCTTACCAGTACCTGGAGGTCCATACAGGAGGATACCTCTCCATGGAGATCTCTTTCCTACATAGGAATTCAGATTACATACCAGTACACATAGAAATTGAGTGAGTACTCACCAACGAATAAATGAGGAAATCTAACCGGCATAATTACAGCCTCCTGTAACGCCTCTTTAGCTCCCTTTAGACCTGCCACATCGTCCCACTTGACATTAGGTTTCTCTATAACGATAGCTCCGGACAGAGCGTTCTTAAGTCTCTTAGTCTCCTCATCATCATCATCAGATCCCTCATCCCCTCCTCCTTCCTTCTTGTTACCTCCCTCACTGATTGGCTTCTTCTTACTACCAGAGGTGTACTTCTTAAGCTCTTCAGCACGCTTAAGGTATTCGTCACATTTACCTCTCAGGGTCTGTTTAGTCTTGTCAGAATGTGCGTCATCTGAAAAGTAAACAAATAAGCATACACACAAACAAACAAACAATAACAAACATTTGAGAGAGTGAAGGAAGTATTGGACTGCATTCTCATATAGATTCATAGCTTCCTGGAAGTTCTTATTCTTGTCTTCCTCTGTGGCTCTGCCAGCCAGCTTTATGGCTTTCTAAACACAATATTAACACCTCTAAATAATCACCGATAAAATGGGTATCGCTTATAAGAACAAATGGATATTAACACCATTCTCTGGAATACAGTTCTAAGGACATGTATTGCTACTCCCAAGGATGTTCTTACAAGCTATAACTAAGGAGGACAGGTATAACTAACCTCCATTGAAGTGCTTGACATCGCTAAAATCTAATATTTCTAATTTTAATAAGAAATAATTGTATTTATATTCTAACGTTATATGATTTGTTATATAAATAGTAACATTCTTAAAATAAAACAACTCGAGTTACAAATTGAAAGAATAAATCAAAATATTAATCAAATCATGAAAGATAGGATAAGATCAGAGAGACCTCACAGGGCAGGCTTAGGACTCAAACAACTAAGGTCCTCTCATATTACCTAGCAGATGCAATGATATATCTGTGCAGTTGTTCCCATAGCAATCTCAACTCTTTAGGGATTTGGTCGCGAGGTTCCTCATTTTGTAAATCCAACATTTTCTCGTGTATTATTTGGAAATATTTATTTTTTGCAGCTCGCATAATTCTCTTCCTTTGGAAGAATTGCTGGAATCTTATGCTTAAGGAGGATATGCTGACTGTAACTACAATGAAAAGCAAATATGTGACACATCCTATTTGTATTGAACGAGATGTAACTTTTTAAGAAATTCATATAACTTAGCCTTTCTCCAATTATGTGATCCTATGGAGACCTATGAGCCAGGTTGAGGAACCATTGATTGACCTATACCCAATGAATGCTGCAAGTAATAACCGCACTATAACTAATCACCCTCCATGACATGAATCGATAAGAGATAAGTGTAGTAGATATGCTGGTAATAGTACAAGGAATAATGAGTAAATACACTAGTAATAGAGATAAGAGCTAATACCAAACAAAATAAATTAGGTGTCAGCGTGTTCCTCCTCCTCCTCATCGTACTCCCCTTCATCCTCAGCTGTAGCGTCCTGGTACTGCTGGTACTCAGAGACCAGATCGTTCATGTTGCTCTCAGCCTCTGTGAACTCCATCTCGTCCATGCCCTCTCCCGTATACCAGTGAAGGAAGGCTTTACGGCGGAACATTGCAGTAAACTGTTCGCTAATTCGTTTGAACAGTTCCTGTATAGCAGTGCTGTTACCGATAAATGTAGCACTCATCTTCAGTCCGCGGGGAGGAATGTCACATACCGCAGTCTTCACGTTGTTAGGGATCCATTCTACGAAGTAGGAGCTGTTCTTATTCTGAACATTCAGCATCTGTTCGTCTACCTCTTTCATAGACATACGGCCCCTAAACATGGCGGCTACGGTGAGGTAACGACCGTGACGAGGGTCACAGGCGGCCATCATGTTCTTAGCGTCGAACATCTGCTGGGTGAGCTCGGGCACCGTGAGAGCGCGGTACTGCTGGGACCCGCGACTGGTCAGTGGAGCGAATCCAGGCATGAAGAAATGGAGACGTGGGAAAGGGACCATGTTGACGGCTAGCTTCCTGAGATCTGCGTTCAGCTGTCCAGGGAATCGGAGACAGGTGGTTACACCGGACATTGTGGCAGATACGAGATGGTTCAGGTCTCCGTAGGTGGGGGTGGTGAGTTTGAGGGTTCGGAAGCAGATATCGTAGAGGGCCTCGTTGTCGATACAGAAGGTCTCATCTGTGTTCTCCACCAGCTGATGGACGGATAGGGTAGCGTTGTAAGGCTCCACAACTGTGTCAGACACTTTGGGGGATGGTACGACACTAAATGTCATCATGATTCTGTCAGGATATTCCTCTCGGATCTTTGAGATTAGAAGAGTTCCCATTCCAGACCCGGTACCGCCACCGAGGGAGTGAGTCAGTTGGAATCCTTGTAGACAGTCACAGCTCTCGGCCTCCTTCCTCACTACGTCAAGGACTGAGTCTACTAGCTCTGCTCCTTCGGTGTAGTGTCCCTTAGCCCAGTTGTTACCGGCTCCGCTCTGTCCGAACACAAAGTTATCGGGACGGAAGATCTGTCCGAATGGTCCTGATCTAACACTGTCCATCGTCCCGGGCTCCAAATCTACGAGGACAGCTCGGGGTACGTACTTCCCGCCGGTAGCTTCATTATAGTAAACATTTATGCGTTCCAATTGTAGATCAGAGTCTCCATGGTAGGTACCAGTGGGGTCGATACCGTGCTCGTCAGAGATGACCTCCCAGAACTTGGCGCCGATCTGGTTACCGCATTGTCCAGCTTGTAAATGAACTATTTCTCGCATTGTAAGTGACGGGGTTACTAAGAATATTAAGTGAGTAGAATTGGAGTATGCGCCTATTCGAATAACTTCCTATTTATACTAGTCAGGATATTCCGCGCCTAGATTGAAATAGAATGGAATGTTCTAGAATTCTGGCGCTTACTTTCCCAGGAATTCTCAAATTCTATAATTACACTAATAGTCTAAATATAGCACTCATAAACTACAAACAAATTATACTCTATTATTAGTATCTAGCTCCACTTGACAGTTCCACTTTAGATAGGACAGCCTCCTTCTTCAAATCGTCTCTGTCATCAGCTAGAATTTCAACTGAATATTCCTAAAACAAACAAATTACGTCATTTATGTAAACAAATAATTTAGAATTCTAAATTTACTTTTACGATTTCTTTCACAAAAGCTTTGTCAGTAGAGACTTTAGCTTTTTTGAGATGAGAGACTTTAAGACCGATCCAAGTTATGAAAACAAATTTAGCTCTAACGGACATATCGTCTCCTGTCGTCATTCTGATGTAAGCAAAATTCCTTTCATCTTCTGTAATAATGTAAATATGTTCATCCTCATCTTATCATACGTAAACAACAATAAACTCACCAACAAATTTGGAGATCATTTCATCATAATCTTTCCCAGTGCATTTCAGCTCGATAGATTTATCATCATAATGCAGTACCAACCTAGCAACAGAAAATATGTAAAATATGTGATTATTATTATTATTATTATTGTTATTATTATTATTATTATTATTATTATTATGCCAACAAACTAACCATTGTATTTCGTTAGCATCATCTCTAACAGCTTCATACGCGTCTCTGACGGCCTTAATATCTGGGATAATACTCTGCTGAGATGCCATTACAAAAATTGTGATACTACATTAGCAGACACTGCATATATCCATAAACCATCTGTACATAATATAGGGATCTGAGGTATAGGGTTTCACAGGACAATGCAGGTAGAGCTTCTGAGTATTCTAGGAATCACATTCTCAAGTTACAAGTTGGCAACTATGGAGGCTAGAGGCGGGATAAGTAAGTATTAGAGGTGTTACCATTTCTAGAAATAATATTCTAAATTATACAAGTTTCCTCCAATCAGATTGTCGGGTTCTTATCCAGAAGTAGCGCGAGTATAAATAGAAGTGAAATGCAAAATATGCAAATTCCATTCATGGGCAAAATATTCTCATTTCCAATTCCAAGACTTCCCTTCTCATACGTGTCCCTCCGCAAGGTGTCAAGCACAGGAGATCCCATAGAGGGTCGTGACCTCTACCCTCCACTGATGGAGCAGGGGACCTACGAACAGGCCAAGTCTCCCCTCTGGCAGATCGTGCTGGATATCGGGAGACAGATAACAGAGACTAGGACTAGCTCCAAAGAGGAAACCCTCCGTCTTGGTAACGAAGAATTCAAGGAATTAGGACACAAGTGCATAGAAACTATGCTAGAATACTTCCATACAATAGACATTAATGAGGACGGATTGATTGACTATAAGGAGATGTTAGTAAATATACATATTTTAACACTTTCCTTAATCAAATATACATTAGGTGTCAAGCCTTGAATACGATCGGAGATAACAGTAGTGAAGACGAGAGAAAGAATCTATTTAAAGAAACTGACACAGACCACTCAGGAGCTATTGATTTCTTAGAATTCGTTCATGTGAGTTATACAACATACCAATAATCCTAATACGTTACTAAGATTTGTTAAACATTACAAATGTCAGATTTTAGCTCTTATAATGTAATTTGTAGTTATTTCACAGACTAACTGACGAGGATAAACGAGCTAGTGGTAAGATGAGACAGATATTTAGGTCAGTAGCAGAGATAAGCTCTGACGTCACTAACTTACAGAGGATAAGGTGTTTAAGGCCTGACAGGAGATTTCAGTTTGGATTTTATTAATCTACAGAATACCGAATATGTATGCAAATGCAATAAGAACAAATTATCAGTCAAATTTACAAACTATAATATTGGAGTGTTACTGGGGGATGCGTCCTTTGAGCCACTCCAGCAGGGCTACAGACCCCTGTTGAACCACCTGAGTCCCTGGCACCTTGAACATGTTCCCCTGTACCAAGAGGGAGCGGAGAGATGGACAGAGGGCAAGTTTAGGAGGCAGCATTATAATAGAATTATTAGATAAATCTAAAGCAGCTAGGTTAGGCAGGAGTTGTAGACCTGTTGCATCTACTCTGTCTATATCGTTATTATCTGCTACAATAGCTGTTAGAGATGGTATCTCGTACAGGACCTGTTATAAATAGAATTACGTAATTAAATGTCATTAAGCAGGAGTTATACATACTTTAGGGAGCTGGGTGAATCGATTGTATCCTATCCTTATATCTGTGAGACAGGAGAGCTGAGCTAGCTCTCCTGGGAGATCACTCAGTTTGTTATTGAATAGCTGTAATAGCTTAACATTTTGTAGACTGCATACACCCATAGGAAGCTTGCTTAACCTGTTAAACTGTAGCTGTACACCCTCTGTAAGGGATACACTATGGAAGAACTCGTCAGGAATAATACTCAGTTTATTTTTAGATAAATCTACTTCCTTAACTCCAGGACACAGGACTGACGTCATCAGGTATCCTGGCAGCTCCTCCCAATTCTTACCGTTAAGACGGGCTATACGTCCGTCCTGTAGGTGTTTGTTAAGGGGGTGTTCATCATCTGACAGAGGAGTAGCCTCTTGAATACTAGTGTCCTCGTCCTAAAGGATTAATAGGCTCATGTAACAGGAACAGCTGCTATTATAAATTATTTGATAAATTCTCACTTTAGGTATTTTAGAGAGTAAATATGTCAGAACTTCGCCAGTATTCTTGCTTAACATTTCTGGTTTGAGTTCTTTCAGAATATTTCCATGTAAAGCTAGTTGTGTTAGACTCATATGTCCCATAGAGTAAGGTATCTTAGTTATATTATTGACTGAGCAGTCAAGCTTCTTAAGCTCTGTTAAGCTAGTGATAGCCTCGGGGAGAGAGGAGAGGGAATTCTCTGAGATTTGTAGGTTGATTAAGCCAGATAGTCCTACCAGACGATCAGCTGGAAGGACAGGTATCCTATTGATAGCTAGATTAACCTCTTTAAGAGCTACACCCTGAGGTAGGGTAGGAAACTTTTCTAATCTGTTTAATGACATGTCTAGGTGATAGAGGCTAGTCATCCTGCTTAAATCTGGCGCCTAATAATAATAATTATACACTAATCTAATTATGATTGAATAACTCACAATTATAAGTTTATTCCTGAAACAGAGGAAGTCTTTGAGAACGCTGAGGGTACCGATCTCCTCCGGTAGAGTTTCCAGCTGATTGTGACTCAAATCTAGCTTTGTGAGATTAACAAGAGCCCCTACTGAGGCGGAGACTTTAGTTAGTTTATTGTCTCTAGCACTGAGAGAGGTCAGTTTAGAGAGAGCACCTATCCAGTCTCCTATCTCTGTCAATTGATTGGAGTCTAGCTTGAGAAATGTGAGAAGAGTGAGTCCTGATATCTGAGGTGGCAGGGAGGGGATGACATTAGAGGCCAGAGACAGAGAGGTAAGGTTTTTGAGTTTTCCTATCTCCGGTGACACCAGGGCTATCTCATTAGCTCCACAGTCTAGCGTTATAAGAGGTTCTAGTCTGGATATTCCATCTGGAATCTATAAATAGAACTAGTGTATAATAGAAGATTAAGCAATTATAATAGATGGAAGATAACCTACCTGTTTGATAGAGTTAGAATTTAGCAAAAGAACAGTCACTGTCACCCTCTCGTACCATTTCAGTCCTGATGCCTCAAAATCTACACCCCCTTCATTTGTAGATCTCTGATTAATTCCTAGAATTTCTTCACATATTTCCTCTATGCCCCTAGCAACCAGATTCATCTTGCCTGTCCTCTGAGCCTCATCCAGCATTCCTGAGGTTATCCCTCCTAACTGAGAGGTAGCCATGCCTCCCTTACCAAACGTTACTTGGAATGCCATGCTATTGATTGGTCAAATAAGATAGAATTATATAAGAACAGAACAGAACAGGTGTTAACTAATTATTAACAAGGAAATAATGGGTAATAATAATTCTGATTTACTAGTAAACAAACACAATGAGAGTTACAGGACAGGTCCTACTTCTTCCCGCTCTTTTTCATGCCCCCTGCACCCATTGGACCTTTTTGAGCTGCTTTAGCTTTGGCATCTTTCATAGCTTTCTCATCTTCTCTCAGTTTAGCTTTCAGAGCTAAGTCCTCTTCATCTAGCTCTACTGCTCCTTTCTTAGGCTGTTTAAGGGGTTTCTTCTTGCCTCCCTGACGACCTGACATTGCTAAGGAATGTAAACTATTCTATTTGTAAACAATATAAACAGCAAATATGTAAGGAGAACAATCCTGTCATTTCAATTTCTTGTTTGTTACCCCAGCGCTTATTCGGAACTATACAGTATTTGAAATCGTACCTATAATTAGCTCTCATTAAGTGACGAATTATTTACACACCTAATTATTAAGTTAGCACACTTCTACCTAACAGTGATTCCTATAAGATAATTACTGCAGTAATCTGTATGTATTATAGATTATATGACAGGGGTAACAGGAGATGAGGTACCCGTTACCTCCTTCAAGACAGGTCTTCAAGGACACTTATTCATACTCAGTCATGACACAGAGCTAAGAATAGAAGCAGAGACAGATAAAGGTGTGAAGTTAGTCCTCTGTAAGGGTACAGCTGAGGTGTTTGGTACTGAATTAGTGTCCAATCACGAGTACAGCTTCCCTCCAGGTGCTAGACTTGCTGTATACACCTGGTACGGGTGTGAGGTGGTTGTTAACGGAGATAGACACAAGTGTTACAAGTCTGACACGACACCAATGGTCAAATTCCTAAACCTACAAGTTGTTGTTGCGCAGGAGAGGGAGAGACGTAAGCGGTCTGTCCTGAATGGTCCAGCTGTCCTGGTGGCGGGTCCAGCTGATGTCGGTAAGAGTACTCTCTGTCGTATCCTCCTGAACTATACCATAAGGTCAGGGACTAAACCTCTGCTGGTAGACCTGGATGTAGGTCAGGGTAATGTCAGCATTCCTGGATCTATCGGTGCGTTGCTATGGAATATTTGATTTGATTGATTAGTTTATTATTGGTTTTAGGCGCGCAAATAATAGATCATCCAGCACACCCTGCCCTCGGATTCTTACACCAGACTCCAATCGTGTATCACTTCGGACACTTCACACCTTCTATGAACTCCAAACTTTATGACATGCTGGTCAGTCAGCTGGCTGAAAAGATACAGCTTAGATACGGAGCTCTGCCTGAGTCTCGGTATGCAGGGTGTCTGATAGACTCATGCGGATGGGTAGAGGACGCTGGGTACTCCTCTCTCCTACACGCGGCTCGAGAGTTCCATGTGTACACAGTTATAGTCCTAGACCACGAGAAGTTATTCGTTGATATCCAGCGGGATCTACCAGGAGTACATGTACTACATTTCCCAAAATCTGGCGGAGTTGTGGCTCGATCCAAAGCTGCTAGAAAATCTACTCGACGAGAGAGCACCCGGTCTTACTTCTACGGAATGAAGGATCACATTCCTCTCTCCCCTCACTCTATCATCCTCCCATTTGAGGAGGTACAGATCTACGAAGTTGTGGAATCTGACATCCCCTCCTCTCTCTTACCCATCGGTGAGACAGCTGAGGGTATAAAACCGTCCGTCTCAAAGATCTCCCCCTCTAAGCAGATGATTACTCATATCCTATCGGTCTCCTCTGCCTCTGATCCTGACCTAATCCTGACCAGCTCCTCTATGGGGTTCCTATGTGTGACAGATGTCAGTCTAGACAAATCAGAGATTACTCTCCTCTCTCCTCAGCCCGCCCCCCTCCCCAAGAAATGTCTGCTGTACTCAGAAATTACTTTCATGGATATGCAATAGTTTAATTAACAATTTAAATTCCTATGTGTTGCTTAGTTACGAGTTAGGTATGTGACTAATATCCTTGGTACTTTTACCAATTAGGTTCTTATATAAGCGCCACACAGCTAACCATCCAGTAGTTATGGAAATTTTCGTGCAATACATAGACGACACCAAGCTAGACCACTACTACACACAGGTGTCAAGACGGTCAGACCGGAAGTCCTACTCTCTCCCAGACAACCAGCCCCTACAGGATCTCTTACCTGGACTCATAAACTTCTCCAGAGCTCCTCACAAGGTAGTAAATAACAACAAATTAATATCACATATTTGTTTATATTATTGCTTAGATTACAGATGCCTGTTTGGAACTAAAAAGCTCGGACTATCACAGGTATTTGGACATGGAGTATACCCTCAAGGAACATATACAGGATTTTGGTGTATCTATAACTCCACAAGATACTATTGTGATTAAAACCAAACTCAGCTTATTAGTTTCTGCTCTCAAAGGTAAACAAATACTCAATGAAATACTCAATTATGGAATTGTTTATTAGTAAAATATTATATTCTAACACCTCTTAAAGTACAAACCATTTAATTGAATTTAATATTTCTTAAAATAAGAATAATTACAAGTTTTAGAAAGTTTTAAGTTTAAATATTTGTTTTCTTAAAAGTTGAATAGTTTTGAAATGTTTTTCATCAAACCTTACACCTGTAAAACTGGCTTCTGATTGGCTAATTAAGAACTTCTAATTGCTATTTGAACAGCTGATTTGTTTAGATAAAATGGATCAGTGTTCTTATGGCGGAGACACGAGGACGCTCAGAACTATTCTCAAACACATTCCAGGGATTATAGATGTTAGTTCCGATTACGTCATCATTTAATGATATTATTACATCATAATATTCTAGGAAGACACTGATTTTGCTCCAGAACTTTTGAAGCAGAAAGGATTAGCATTTTTACGGTCTCTGCCTGAGAGAGATAATTACTCGAACTTTGACAGAAAGAAAGTAACAACTATTGTCTTGAATGTCTTATTCAAAATAGTTTCATATGTAGACGGACTGATGTCAGTATTCAGAGACAGAAGTACTGTCTCTTGGCTGTACTCACAAGTTAAGGGTTGCTCTAATGGACGTAACCCTGAGGGCAGGAACATTACAATAGCTATTTTGTACATATTTGTGGATAGTGATCTTGATACGGACGCTGTACCCTCTCTGGGACCTCATGACCTAGCTGTCCTGTTTATAAAATGTGCTCAAGAAGTACACCAGAGAGAAAAGAGTCCTCTCTTCAGCACATTTATAGATATCCTCTCAGATAAGATACTCTCAGATCCAGAGACCGTCCTAGCTGTTATCAGGCTTATTAACAAAATCTTAGAGACCCTCAAGGAGGCAGATGAGATGGATCTCTTCGATGATTTGGTGCTAGCTCTTTTGGAACAAGATCTCAGTAAAGTTATAGAGGTTGGTATCACAGCAACACTAGCTAAGGATTGGAATGCTATAATTAAATTTCTTTAGAAACACAAACAAGGAAAAACTGCAAGAAACAAAATAGTGCAAGAATACAATAACTTTTCTGTGAGTTAATTGTTTAAAATATATTTTGTGTTTTATTCATTTCCTTAGAAATTATTGTGTCAAGAATATGAAGATACAGACACAGGAGATCTGGACTCTATCCTCAAGCAATGGTTTGTTGACAATATGGTTATAAAATAAACAATTAATTATTATTGTTATTGTTATTAGTATGCACCGGAGACCGAGCTATCAGCCGGGGAGTCTTCACTCAGGGTCAGAGGATAATCTCAGCTTAATCAGCAGAGATAGAGTTAAGAGAAACAGTTTAACAAATAATTGTTTATCTCCTAACTTCTCTGACAGGTAAGTTATAACATTATGACGTCACAGCTCTTATACTCTAATATTAGGCGTGATCTGACCTTTCCGCGGTCCATGACTCCAGACATAAGACTCTCAAGTCCTACTCCCTCCAAATCCCCAGGAGAGATCAGTGGGAGAGATACTCAGAATCTGAAAGATTCCAAACGCAATCCCCTTAGCAACGGGGTAGGTAAGTAGGAATGTGAAGTATGTAGAATAATTGGTTAATTAGTAATTATAGGAATGACGTCAACACCTAAACCAGCTGCTGAGCTGACCAATGAAATTTCGTTTGACAAAAAGAATTTCAAAAAAGATTATTTATATCCAAAAGATAGTTACACCCCTGGTACCTATCGGTCCATACACTCCCCAGCGGGTGGGGACTCAGGATACCATTCAGGGTCCTCTCTCTCCCGCTCAGAATCCACAGAGAAGATAATCTCACCTCATGACAGAGGTCGGAAGGAGTACTATGAAGGTTCTCCCCGTACTATTGCTATTACAGAATCTGTTACTAACGATAAGGATACTCCAACCAGGAGTTATTCTAGGAAATCTCCGTACAGTCTCAAGAACTCAGACAAGAGTGATTTCTCATTTAACACTCCACACATTCCTCTCACTGCTACTAAGTCACATCCTTACAGCAGAGAGAATCTCCCATCTCCAGCTGGCCCTCCAAGGAAGCTAGACTCCCCTTACAGTAGCTTTACCCGCCCGAGTCCGCAACAGAACTCATATTCCTCCCACCTGACAGACAGAACTTCTCAGAAGGAGTACGACACTAAAATAGATACAAAACCTAAAATAATGAACAGCCAATCAGGATGGAGAATGAAGGAAGCAAATACCGCAAATAAACAAGTAAATAGTTTGGATTCAAAATGGATAAACAAAGAAAACAAATTTGAAAATAAGTTTGAAAATAAAATAACAAAATTGGATTCGAAACCGAAAGAACCAAAATCTTTTCAAGACAGACAAACCAGGAAACAAAGACTGGACGCTAGTCAAATTATTTCGGCAGTACAGAGCTCTCAAAACAAGGAGACCCACAGAACGGACACTTCTCAGGAAGAGACTGCTCCATCCAAAATCTGTGATACCCAGGAGACCAGTTCCCCTTACTCAATATATACCGTCCACAGAGCTAATCTAAATAAACCCAAGCCTAACTCCCTTACCAGCGGATACGTACAGTCCGTTAATCAGGAGGCTGTCAGAGAGAAGAAGGAGATTACACAAGTGGATACTTCTAAGAATTTGAAACAAAGATTCAAAGAATTAGCACTCAGCAGTGAAACAGCTGTTTCTATCGATGAGAAGGAGACTCCTACAACAGCTGTTAAAATGCCTGTTTTGGAAATAAGTTCTTTTGAAAAGGAAACTCCAATTTTGAATATTTCTAAACTTCAGAAACAGGAATCAGAACCAAAGAGGTCAGAGGTTCCTGTCCTCCGTGTCTTCCCTCCTGTCCCCTCACAGGCGGAGAGATTAGGGTTTGTAGAGTTTGGATGTGATTTGGCGCCTGTTTGCAATACCTCAGATATATATATAACTCCATTCTCTCCAGATTTAAAATGGTCTCCTGATAATTACATCACGACACAACCTCGAGCTATTCAACCGAATATCCAAGATAAGTCCGGAGTTACAGCTAAGAAAGTTCCTGAACCGTCACAGGACACTACCATGGTCCCTTCTCCTGTATCCTCTCCTACAGAGGAGAATCCATTTGCTAAACATCTGGCAGAGAGGAAGAGGAGCTCTGTGTCTAAACAGGCTCCATTAATGCTCCCACTTCCTGAGATTAACCTGGCTAAACACGAACTGAGCTTCGGACCATTTCAATTCCTGGATTTAGACAACAGATACGATAAGGACCCCTACGAGTCAGAGGTTAAGGCAAAGGTCAGACACATCCCTGGCACGATACCTACCCCTCCCCCTGATATACCCCGGGTTAACAGAATACCAGACCCCCCGCCAAATATTCCAGAGGTACAGACGGGATCAGAGGTTGAAAATAAGGGAAAAAGAAAAATGAATTTCCGCTGGAATTTAGTTGGTAAAGAGGAATCGGAGAAGAAAAGAAATTTCTGGAAATTCGATAAAATTCTAGAAATTCCCCCAGAAATAATAAATTCCTTTATTTTCCAGCCTAGCAACGCTCGAGAAGATAGGAAATCTTCTAAAACGAATAAGCCGATTGAAAGGATAGAAGTACTACCTATGAAGAGACGAACAAGTCTGGGAGTTAGTCTGAAACGATTACAGAAATTTGAAATGAGAGAAGATGATAATAACTTTAGAAATCTCAGGAAAATATTGACAGGTTTGGATCTTGAAGTGATTAATGAACAAATTATAGAGGTTTGTCAGCTGTTTGTTTGTTTGTTTGTTGTTGTTGTTTATTTGTGTGTTTAGGTGTTAGAGAAAGATGTCCTTATTTCCTCATTCGACAATGAGCTGAAAAACATAATCAGAGCTAAGCAGGACGCCTTATCCCTGGGACAGAGTGTTACCCTACCTGAGGAAGAGAAGTTCATTTTAGCCCTGGGAGAAGTGGAAAGGTTAAAAGAGAGAATTAATATTGCTACTTTCTGTCTGAGATTTTATGAGAAGGAAGAGGTAATATTTTACTTATTTATTCAGCTGAATTCATACAAACTGTATTTACAGGAGATAGCTAAGAAGTTGTTAATCTTGATGGGAGCTGCTAAAGAGATCAGAACCTCTCCTACATTTAAAGATGTGCTTAACACCCTCCTAATGATAGGCAATGCTGTAGAACACAAGGAAGCAGGAGGATTTGATTTAGAATTCCTACAAAGAGCAGAAGCTTATAAAGATGCATATCAGAAGAAAGATTTAATCAACCACGCAGCATCCTGTGTTATAGAGAAATATCCAAACAGTACTAATCTATTCTCAGACTTCCATAATGTACACGATGCTCTGAGGGTAAGTACCTGTACTCTGTATACATATAAGATAGTTTATTATTATTTTATAGATGGAATTAGACTTCGTACAACTGAAATTACAGATCTCTCAAGAACAGGAGAACTGGTCAGTATGTACAAGTAATGTTCCTCAGCTAAAACTAACTAATTCGAAAAGGTTTGTTATTTGTTTATTGTTTACTTAACACCTTAATATAAGTGAATATTTGTATAGTTTGACACAGAAATTGGAACAATTCGGACAGAAAATAAATAAATTCTACATAACTCTAGGAAGAATGGAGAATTAGTAAGTTACAGCTAATAATAATAATAATAATAATAATAATAATAATAATAATAATAATATTTCTAGCTACAGAGATTTGTATCTGTACTTTGGATATGACAAATATCTCGCAGATTCTCAAAAGGTGAGTAAAACGTAAAAATTATATTTTAATAGAATTTACTAATTATATTATAGCTGCTGGATTTCTTGAGAGTTCTACACAATTTTTCATTGGCTTACAAAACCAATCATGAGCGCATAATACAAATTAGGGAGAAAATGGCCCTCGAAAAGAGGCGGGAAAAAACTCGCGGCAAAAAGCTACCAATCGTAAGTTAGAAATTCAGAATTCCTTTAGCCACTACCTATTACCATGCTATTATATTATGGGTTTACAGGCTGAGAACATTCAAGTTAAAATTGTGGATCGAGCGGATCAGGACGGGACTAAATCTGAGAGCGGACCGGAAGATGACGGGTCAGGATATTCCCGCGGAGTTATGAATGCAGTATTGGAGCACTGTAAAGAGAAGAAGAAGCCTAGAACAGGAGTTAAGTACAGACAAGCCAAACAGAATGGAAACAGGAGAGAAAAGAGAAATTCCAGTAAGTTATAAATATCATATTTCTATAAATAGTAACAACTTACCTGTTATGTGTATAGTTAGAAGAACACTGAATGAAGAGGACGGACTAATCGAGCTAGCTAAGAAAGAGCTAGCTGAGTCCCCAACTAGTTGAAAGCAATGTGTTACTATTTAATATATATATCAGAGTGTGAAGAGATCAGAACTGAACCTGGAACTACAACTTGAATTTTATTCCCATCAAGATAGCAATTTTGAGAATTGTATATCTCTCTTCTGGAGCCTGTATTGTATTATTTTCAATTCAAACTTTCTGTAATTTTGTTTCTAAGGGTTTGTTTAAGGGAAAATATTATTTATTAAACTGAATTTAATTACAAACATGTATTGAAGTTTGTTGTTGTTGTTGTTGTTGTTGTTGTTGTTGTTGTTGTTGTTGTTGTTGTTGTTGTTTTTGTTTTGACAAGTATGTATTCGTGACAACTGCCAAAAGCTACCTAATGAAAGAGAATCACTTAAATGGAATCAATTCAAGTTATTACAAGAAATAGCTAACTTGTTGATTCTAATATTCCTGAGAATTCTAAGCGAATTCTTGAATAATTATTCTAATCTTAGAACCTCTTCTATATTAGTAACACATTCCTAGAGTATCATATGGTTACTAGGTTGTGTTTGTTTACAAAAGCGATTAAACGCGAAATTTTAACATCTCCCAAGGGAGCTAGCAGTTGAAGCCTTTGTCTCTGATTTATCGATTCACCATCTGGACAGTTCGGCTTCGGATAGGCTAGGTACAGGTATATAATCATAACTGACTAATCGGATTCGTTCTATCATGCGTCTTTCCATATTTCTTCTGTTACTGACGGCGCCTCTCCTGTGGGGGAATTACAATGAGTCCCTCTGCTCGGTCTGTGAGGAGATGGTCACAGAGGTACAGACCGCCATACAATCAGACGCGTCCCTGGAGCTAGCCGGAGCATTACTACAGGAAATGTGTTTAGATAATCTGGAGGATGTGGCCCTGGTCTGTAAGTTCCTGGTGGAAGGATATCTCCCTTCTGTCATGGACATAACCAGTACTCTAGCGTATGAACTGTGTCCTCTCCTCAATCTCTGTCAGTCATACTCTCCATTCCAATCCGGAGATCAAATGAAACTTTCCGAGTGCACGCTCTGTCAGATGGCCGCGATAGAGCTCAGGAGAGATACACAGGCCTGGCTTCCCTCTCCCACTCTAACGGAGCTTGCTGCTAGGAATGACAAGTGTCGAGAAGACGTGGATAGTTGTGTAGATGGAGCATCGGTTCTATTTTCATACCTTCTAGGGGCAGGAGCACGTAGTGGAGCTTGTAACAAACTAGATTCTTGTGCCGACAGGTCAAGGGGGAATAGATTGCCCATGGGTTCTAAGTATTGCATTTTATGTAAAGTAATAGTTAACCAAGCTCAGGGCAGTATGAACTCAGTGAGCAGTGACTCATTTGAGGATATGATGAATAATCTCTGCGAGGGATTACCTCAGGAAGGAGGAGGGAAGGATGATGAGGATCTACAGAAACAGTGCGAAGAATTGAAAGATAAATATAGCGATGTTCTGTTGGAAATTCTACAGAAAGTTGAGCCTGCGGCTTTGTGTGCTCTGTTTAATGTTTGTAGTAAGTTGAACTTTAATTTAATTAGCTATAGAGATTCCTATGTATTAGAACAATTGACTACATAACTAAGCAGATGGAATGTAATGTTAATTTGAATACTTTAGGTAGTTCAGTGAGTGCGAGGAATTTGGAGCACAAACCTGGCCAGGTAGACAGTAACATATGCTTCCTGTGCCAGACAGCTTTTGGGTATCTAACAGAGATCCTTAAGGACTCAGATATGGACTCTAACATAGTATCTCTTATCGAGAAGGCTTGTCAGACTCTTCCTAGCGGTTTATCTTCTCAATGCTATACTTTTGTTAGCACTTATGGAGCATTCTTGATATCTAAGGTAAGAATAGTAACTGACAGGACAGGACTAAATCTGTTGAATTAATTGTTTGTAGTTTGGTTCTCTTATTGGTACAACCTCTCTATGCAATGCTTTGCCAGGCTGCAATAATTCTAGTGAGTGGAAGATAACAGCTGATACCAGACAGCTGATAAGCTCAGTAGACGTGTTTAGACCTGAGGAACTGG
This sequence comes from Oopsacas minuta, assembly GCA_024704765.1. Lineage (NCBI taxonomy): Eukaryota > Metazoa > Porifera > Hexactinellida > Lyssacinosida > Leucopsacidae > Oopsacas > Oopsacas minuta. The sequence goes on along the minus strand of JAKMXF010000312.1, from coordinate 9,538 downwards.
TGGAGAATAATCTGGAGGAATTAACCTGCTCCTGGTGTACTTATATGGTAGGACAATTAGCACCAGTAATCCTGAATGAGAGTGGAGACTATAAAGTAAGTAAGAACTGTTCTATTTAGTAATTATAATTATATAATGTATCCTACCGTAGAAGAATAGAGTATTCAACAACAGCTGTTCCCTCCTACCCTCTAACTTCAATAACATAAATTGTAAAAGCTGTAGACAGAAATATGACACAATTATAACAAAGCTGATTAAAGCGGGTAAACATCCTTACGAGATCTGTCACTCTTATATCGGTTGCTGTCGTCTTAACTCTTCTCAAGAAATAAAATCTAACTTTGATTTTCACAGCGCCTACTACTGGATAGGACGGGAGGCACTAGCTCCCTTCTCTTCAGCTCCGGGCCATCGACACCTTCTAGGCAAACACAAGAACAAACCTCCTCCTCCTCCCCCTCCCCCTGATCAGACCCAGTGCATGGCTTGTGAGTTCTTAGTTGCCTCTAACTACGAAGAGAAACACCTGCATCTGCCACACCTTCCTCACTTGCCTGGACACGACCGTAGAGAGCTGGAGCACACATGTAAAGAGGTAATATGACGTCATGCTTTAAAGATATACGTTTATTATTGTGTTATAGGTTCCTAAAGGCTACAAGTCCGTGTGTGAGTCTGCTGCTAAGAAAATGGCACACACGCATCTCCAAAAATACAAATTACATCACGGTAGTCCCCCAAAAGCTTGCTCAGCTGTTGGTCAATGTAAGAGTAAGGTTACTGGCCGTCTACTCTGGCTGCCGCGAGAGTCTCAGAATCTTCTATTGTATGGAATGCAAGACTCCATCAACACCTGTGTACTGTGCAAACTAGTGGCTGGAGTAATAGCTGTACAAATGAAGGCTGCTAACCTAACTATTAACCTCGTGGAGTATATGGTACAGACTGTATGTAATATGATGCAGAAGGATGAGTGCTGGGAGGTTGTGGACAGTCTAAAGACTATTATTCGTAAAGTTGGACAGTATGTCGACCCAGCAGATGTATGTGTTAACACAGGATTTTGTAGCGGAGTCTCTAGCCCCCTGCTACCCCCTGTACCTCTATCTTACCCCTCACTGGACGCTTAGACCTGTCCCTTAATTTATTCATAACTACCCCAATCAATGCGTAAATATTTGTGTAAATATTTGTACTTGGTTCAGTCAGTAATCTAATTAATTAATTAATTTGAACATTCCAATGTATTTATATGGGAGAAGTAAAGTTATATAAATTGACTAATGACGTCACAAATATACACAATCCGAGAGACTAGTAACATGACTAGCTCAATAATTCGGGAGGTTAGCAGCAGCTCTCCTTCTTAGGTCCCTCGGGAGTGAGTCTGTTCGGGAAAGTGCCCGGCTGTTGGGCGCCTAATTTGATCCCATTAGCCTAAATAATTTTAGAATAAATGAAAATAATTAGATTATAAGAATTGAGTTGTTACCTCGTTTGTCACATCCACGGTCCCTGCTTTAATCTTTTCGTAAATCTCTCTGGCTGTTCCGATGAATGCCTAAAATAGAATTAATTATTAATTAACTTAATTAAGCTATACGTAAATATAAACAAACACACCTCTTCTACATTGGCAGCTGTTTTAGCTGAGGTTTCCATGAATATCAGTCCGTGCTGTCTGGCGAATTCTTCTCCCTAACGCATTCTGTAAATCATTGTAATGATAATCTAATTAAGTAATTACCTCACTATGCTGGACCTCTCGTCTCGTGTCTAGATCGCTCTTATTCCCGATTAGCATTATAGTCATGTGAGAAGAGGAGTAGGACCTAGCGTCCTCGAGCCAGGTAGTCAGATGCTCGAATGTCTCTCTCCTAGTGATGTCATAAACCAGCAGGGCCCCGGCCGCCCCTCTGTAGTAGGAACGAGTTATGGACCTGAAGCTCTCCTGTCCCGCCGTGTCCCATATCTGTAGCTTGATTTGTTTTTGATCGATCGTTATCATCCTAGCACCGAACTCTACCCCTAGAGACAAGAGACAAAATAACTGGATATATTCATGGTTATGAGTTCCTAGCTAATGGTAGACTAAGAGTTGTGTATTGAATATTCAAATCACGAGTATAATAATATGCTATCACAGATTAAGATTATCCATGGTACCTGTAAAAGAGCTCACACAACAATCTTAGCTTCTTACCTATAGTGAGGTCGTGTACTGGCTGGAATCTTTTGTCTGTGAATTGCAACAGCAGGCAAGACTTTCCGACACCTGTAAATAAACAAACAATAAATAATTAAACAAACAAACAACAAATACTACTTACCCGTGTCTCCAATGATGATATACTTGAAGAGATAAGAATAAGACATTTGCTAATTGGAAAAGAAATAAAAACGTAAAAATATTTAATCTTGCAAATAAAAGAAAACTTATTTTTTACAGCATTCCCGCTCTTTAGACCGATACAAGTCCCCCGGAGCGTAGGATTGGACAGATAAGTCTACTGTCCCTGAGAGCGAGAGAGGGTTTCCTAACTCTACGGATTGAGAGAGAACTTCTTTAATTCTGTCGAAACATTCCGTCAATGATTCCCGTATCCCTTCCCCAGAAGAGGTGTCAATGAGCCGGTGGGAGGCTATATGGATGGGACCTTTTCCTGGAGAGAACTCCATGCAGAGGGACTTAACCTCAGTCTGAGTAACCTCGCATACCATCTCGCGGTATTGGTTGCCAAGCAAGATCAACACAGGACCGTGTTCAAAAGGCATTGAGTTGGTTTGAATAATTTTCTCAAGCCAGAAATTGCGGACGTCAGAGAAGGTCTGTAAATTATCCGTTCGATAAAAAATGAGCACAGCCGTGGAGTCTCTGAGACAGGAGTTAGGAGTAGAATAGAATTTCTCTTGACCATTCGTATCTGAGAGCCGAACCTGTAAATAATAAGAATATTAGCACATATAAATAGGATAAAATACAATACGTAATAAATAATACGTTTACATTACTCATATACTAATTATAGAATAGAGACCTGCCATTTCTGAGCGCCTATTTGAATATCAGGTAGAGATATGACATCAGTGGCAGGATTGAAACAAGGGTAAGGTTCATGAGGCGGGTAAATGGACTGCGCCTTTTTGAAGAAAGAAGATTTTCCAGTTGAAACATTTCCGACAAGTTGCACTTTCAAAACTCGTTTATGCTGAGACATTGAACAAGTGATAGAGCTCATTATTAAGAATATAATAAGAAATTCACAAATTACAGAAATCTAGTGAAATAATAAAATTAATGAAACCTAATCCTGAGTGGATAAAGTATTACGCCTATACATGTAATCAAGCCTTGTATAATGAAGACGTAGCGTGAATTACGTCACGAACTTAGTAGATTATTCTCCCCCAAAGAACAATTTATAGTGAATCATACTGGGATAAGACGAAACCAAACCATTTACCAGCTAGTGACGAGACGCACAAAGCGTCCCGGTGCTTATACAGATGATAGCCGCGATTTCAGGATTTCACTTCTCACTCCAGCCGATCTCTGTACCCAAAAAGATTATGATAGCAATGCGTTGAGATTCGAATCGATTACTCTAAGATATCGTGAAAAGGTAAAATACGTAATTTCTGTATAATTATTACAAAATTAGTAACACTAATAATAGAATAAAAATATGATAAACTCTGTATAACTAGTGAAATAAGTATAAATTCTAGCAATAATATTCATCTCAAATATTTCTTCTACTTCACTCTCTTTCCTCCTACAAGCTCCAATTCCCTCAAACTCTTACAGTGCAACAGTCTTGCTCTCCAATCTTCCCTCAGCTCTGCTCAATTTTCCGACACAATTCTCTCAATTTGTTCTCTACCTCTGCCCAAATTTTTGATGCAATTGTCTCAATTCGTGAATTACCTTAGCCCTTACAAATAGATATTCCTATCTAACTGAACCTAGAAACATTAGAGATACTAAGAAGTGATTGGAATTACAATTATAGCGTATGTAAATTGAATCTTCTAATTGTTAAGAGCTTAGAATTAATATTCGAATATGTTTAAATATTATAGAGCTTATGAGGCATAGGGGGGTGAAATAGTTATACTACGAAACATTCATCAAATAGATTAAACAAGTGGTACAGTCAAAGCAGGTTATAAGAACATCGTCGAGAACTTGACATAGTGCTCATATTTCCGGCGTATTCATACACAAGAGCAAGTACATATAACCAGCATGTCTTATAAAGGCATGTTCTAATAACGAACTTCATATATTATTCTGATTTATGTGTATTATTGTTTTTGTTATTCCCGTTGGTATTATGGTTATAGTTAGGGTTGTGTAGATTATTCTCATTTTGATTGGTATTGTTATTGTGTGTGTGAATGTAGAGTTTTTTCTTTTTCTAGTTTGTTTGGTCAGTATTATGTATTATTGTTTAGGATGTAGTAATTGTGGAGGGTTAGGATTATATCTGTTTGTATATTTTTGTGTTTTTGTTTTATTAGCTTGTTTGATTGATCTCATTTGTGTGCATGGATTTAAGAAAGTTGAGTACTTGATGGAGGCAGAGGCAGTGGCAGTTTTGCTTGCATTAGTTAATCAGTGAACGATCTCGGAGGAAGTCAAGTCTGTTTTGAAGTAGATTTGAGTGTTCTGAAGGATTGATTTTTAGTGGATAGTAGCTGAGAAGTGACTGAAATGGCTGGCTGAGTGGATTTAAGGAAGTTGAGTAGTTGATGGAGGCAGTTCAGTTTTCCTTTTATTTCTATTCATTCTGGGAATCTGAGGGGGCTCAGAATTTTAGGAAAATAAGGAAAGGAGCGACAGTATCTTCTGCGTATTATAGAACACACATTCAGGACAAGTTCAAGTAACTAAATGACAAGCAAATGAAGTCAATGATTGAAATGACGAGCGTACTTGATGGAGGCAGAGGCAGTGGCAGTTTTGCTTGCATTAGTTAATCAGTGAACGATCTCGGAGGAAGTCAAGTCTGTTTTGAAGTAGATTTGAGTGTTCTGAAGGATTGATTTTTAGTGGATAGTAGCTGAGAAGTGACTGAAATGGCTGGCTGAGTGGATTTAAGGAAGTTGAGTAGTTGATGGAGGCAGTTCAGTTTTCCTTTTATTTCTATTCATTCTGGGAATCTGAGGGGGCTCAGAATTTTAGGAAAATAAGGAAAGGAGCGACAGTATCTTCTGCGTATTATAGAACACACATTCAGGACAAGTTCAAGTAACTAAATGACAAGCAAATGAAGTCAATGATTGAAATGACGAGCGTACTTGATGGAGGCAGAGGCAGTGGCAGTTTTGCTTGCATTAGTTAATCAGTGAACGATCTCGGAGGAAGTCAAGTCTGTTTTGAAGTAGATTTGAGTGTTCTGAAGGATTGATTTTTAGTGGATAGTAGCTGAGAAGTGACTGAAATGGCTGGCTGAGTGGATTTAAGGAAGTTGAGTAGTTGATGGAGGCAGTTCAGTTTTCCTTTTATTTCTATTCATTCTGGGAATCTGAGGGGGCTCAGAATTTTAGGAAAATAAGGAAAGGAGCGACAGTATCTTCTGCGTATTATAGAACACACATTCAGGACAAGTTCAAGTAACTAAATGACAAGCAAATGAAGTCAATGATTGAAATGACGAGCGTACTTGATGGAGGCAGAGGCAGTGGCAGTTTTGCTTGCATTAGTTAATCAGTGAACGATCTCGGAGGAAGTCAAGTCTGTTTTGAAGTAGATTTGAGTGTTCTGAAGGATTGATTTTTAGTGGATAGTAGCTGAGAAGTGACTGAAATGGCTGGCTGAGTGGATTTAAGGAAGTTGAGTAGTTGATGGAGGCAGTTCAGTTTTCCTTTTATTTCTATTCATTCTGGGAATCTGAGGGGGCTCAGAATTTTAGGAAAATAAGGAAAGGAGCGACAGTATCTTCTGCGTATTATAGAACACACATTCAGGACAAGTTCAAGTAACTAAATGACAAGCAAATGAAGTCAATGATTGAAATGACGAGCGTACTTGATGGAGGCAGAGGCAGTGGCAGTTTTGCTTGCATTAGTTAATCAGTGAACGATCTCGGAGGAAGTCAAGTCTGTTTTGAAGTAGATTTGAGTGTTCTGAAGGATTGATTTTTAGTGGATAGTAGCTGAGAAGTGACTGAAATGGCTGGCTGAGTGGATTTAAGGAAGTTGAGTAGTTGATGGAGGCAGTTCAGTTTTCCTTTTATTTCTATTCATTCTGGGAATCTGAGGGGGCTCAGAATTTTAGGAAAATAAGGAAAGGAGCGACAGTATCTTCTGCGTATTATAGAACACACATTCAGGACAAGTTCAAGTAACTAAATGACAAGCAAATGAAGTCAATGATTGAAATGACGAGCGTACTTGATGGAGGCAGAGGCAGTGGCAGTTTTGCTTGCATTAGTTAATCAGTGAACGATCTCGGAGGAAGTCAAGTCTGTTTTGAAGTAGATTTGAGTGTTCTGAAGGATTGATTTTTAGTGGATAGTAGCTGAGAAGTGACTGAAATGGCTGGCTGAGTGGATTTAAGGAAGTTGAGTAGTTGATGGAGGCAGTTCAGTTTTCCTTTTATTTCTATTCATTCTGGGAATCTGAGGGGGCTCAGAATTTTAGGAAAATAAGGAAAGGAGCGACAGTATCTTCTGCGTATTATAGAACACACATTCAGGACAAGTTCAAGTAACTAAATGACAAGCAAATGAAGTCAATGATTGAAATGACGAGCGTACTTGATGGAGGCAGAGGCAGTGGCAGTTTTGCTTGCATTAGTTAATCAGTGAACGATCTCGGAGGAAGTCAAGTCTGTTTTGAAGTAGATTTGAGTGTTCTGAAGGATTGATTTTTAGTGGATAGTAGCTGAGAAGTGACTGAAATGGCTGGCTGAGTGGATTTAAGGAAGTTGAGTAGTTGATGGAGGCAGTTCAGTTTTCCTTTTATTTCTATTCATTCTGGGAATCTGAGGGGGCTCAGAATTTTAGGAAAATAAGGAAAGGAGCGACAGTATCTTCTGCGTATTATAGAACACACATTCAGGACAAGTTCAAGTAACTAAATGACAAGCAAATGAAGTCAATGATTGAAATGACGAGCGTACTTGATGGAGGCAGAGGCAGTGGCAGTTTTGCTTGCATTAGTTAATCAGTGAACGATCTCGGAGGAAGTCAAGTCTGTTTTGAAGTAGATTTGAGTGTTCTGAAGGATTGATTTTTAGTGGATAGTAGCTGAGAAGTGACTGAAATGGCTGGCTGAGTGGATTTAAGGAAGTTGAGTAGTTGATGGAGGCAGTTCAGTTTTCCTTTTATTTCTATTCATTCTGGGAATCTGAGGGGGCTCAGAATTTTAGGAAAATAAGGAAAGGAGCGACAGTATCTTCTGCGTATTATAGAACACACATTCAGGACAAGTTCAAGTAACTAAATGACAAGCAAATGAAGTCAATGATTGAAATGACGAGCGTACTTGATGGAGGCAGAGGCAGTGGCAGTTTTGCTTGCATTAGTTAATCAGTGAACGATCTCGGAGGAAGTCAAGTCTGTTTTGAAGTAGATTTGAGTGTTCTGAAGGATTGATTTTTAGTGGATAGTAGCTGAGAAGTGACTGAAATGGCTGGCTGAGTGGATTTAAGGAAGTTGAGTAGTTGATGGAGGCAGTTCAGTTTTCCTTTTATTTCTATTCATTCTGGGAATCTGAGGGGGCTCAGAATTTTAGGAAAATAAGGAAAGGAGCGACAGTATCTTCTGCGTATTATAGAACACACATTCAGGACAAGTTCAAGTAACTAAATGACAAGCAAATGAAGTCAATGATTGAAATGACGAGCGTACTTGATGGAGGCAGAGGCAGTGGCAGTTTTGCTTGCATTAGTTAATCAGTGAACGATCTCGGAGGAAGTCAAGTCTGTTTTGAAGTAGATTTGAGTGTTCTGAAGGATTGATTTTTAGTGGATAGTAGCTGAGAAGTGACTGAAATGGCTGGCTGAGTGGATTTAAGGAAGTTGAGTAGTTGATGGAGGCAGTTCAGTTTTCCTTTTATTTCTATTCATTCTGGGAATCTGAGGGGGCTCAGAATTTTAGGAAAATAAGGAAAGGAGCGACAGTATCTTCTGCGTATTATAGAACACACATTCAGGACAAGTTCAAGTAACTAAATGACAAGCAAATGAAGTCAATGATTGAAATGACGAGCGTACTTGATGGAGGCAGAGGCAGTGGCAGTTTTGCTTGCATTAGTTAATCAGTGAACGATCTCGGAGGAAGTCAAGTCTGTTTTGAAGTAGATTTGAGTGTTCTGAAGGATTGATTTTTAGTGGATAGTAGCTGAGAAGTGACTGAAATGGCTGGCTGAGTGGATTTAAGGAAGTTGAGTAGTTGATGGAGGCAGTTCAGTTTTCCTTTTATTTCTATTCATTCTGGGAATCTGAGGGGGCTCAGAATTTTAGGAAAATAAGGAAAGGAGCGACAGTATCTTCTGCGTATTATAGAACACACATTCAGGACAAGTTCAAGTAACTAAATGACAAGCAAATGAAGTCAATGATTGAAATGACGAGCGTACTTGATGGAGGCAGAGGCAGTGGCAGTTTTGCTTGCATTAGTTAATCAGTGAACGATCTCGGAGGAAGTCAAGTCTGTTTTGAAGTAGATTTGAGTGTTCTGAAGGATTGATTTTTAGTGGATAGTAGCTGAGAAGTGACTGAAATGGCTGGCTGAGTGGATTTAAGGAAGTTGAGTAGTTGATGGAGGCAGTTCAGTTTTCCTTTTATTTCTATTCATTCTGGGAATCTGAGGGGGCTCAGAATTTTAGGAAAATAAGGAAAGGAGCGACAGTATCTTCTGCGTATTATAGAACACACATTCAGGACAAGTTCAAGTAACTAAATGACAAGCAAATGAAGTCAATGATTGAAATGACGAGCGTACTTGATGGAGGCAGAGGCAGTGGCAGTTTTGCTTGCATTAGTTAATCAGTGAACGATCTCGGAGGAAGTCAAGTCTGTTTTGAAGTAGATTTGAGTGTTCTGAAGGATTGATTTTTAGTGGATAGTAGCTGAGAAGTGACTGAAATGGCTGGCTGAGTGGATTTAAGGAAGTTGAGTAGTTGATGGAGGCAGTTCAGTTTTCCTTTTATTTCTATTCATTCTGGGAATCTGAGGGGGCTCAGAATTTTAGGAAAATAAGGAAAGGAGCGACAGTATCTTCTGCGTATTATAGAACACACATTCAGGACAAGTTCAAGTAACTAAATGACAAGCAAATGAAGTCAATGATTGAAATGACGAGCGTACTTGATGGAGGCAGAGGCAGTGGCAGTTTTGCTTGCATTAGTTAATCAGTGAACGATCTCGGAGGAAGTCAAGTCTGTTTTGAAGTAGATTTGAGTGTTCTGAAGGATTGATTTTTAGTGGATAGTAGCTGAGAAGTGACTGAAATGGCTGGCTGAGTGGATTTAAGGAAGTTGAGTAGTTGATGGAGGCAGTTCAGTTTTCCTTTTATTTCTATTC